>OY755246.1:76995974-77378474 GCA_963576725.1 Azorinus chamasolen
ACGATGGATGGAAATTATGGAACAGTTTAATTTCAAAATTGGGTGTCGCAAAGGCAGTAAACACTTAAACAGTGAAAGTTTAAGTAGAATACCCTGTGATCCAGATTGCAATTGCTATGATCAAACTGTAGATGAAGTGGTACCATTGTTCACTAGGAATATAACTGTTTCCCAGAAATATAATGGATATAAAAGTTCTCATGCTTTAATACCATTCAGTGAAAATAATGGATATAAAAGTTCTAATGCTTTAAAATCACTCAGTGAAAGATTTCTACAGTTAGTTTTGCTGCCAATAACAACAGTCATGAGTTTCATAAAGAATATCGCTACAGGACTATACTGGCCAGTGAGGTACATTGGGAATGTACAACGTCTAAGGGTGCAGGGATTGCACCTGGATATGACACAGAATGACAAGGAAGTATCTCCGAAAGGGGTGAGAGAAGGGAGTAATTCGGCTGATAAGTCATTTCTAACGGGTGACTGTGACTTAATCGTCTGTAGCCATTTGTTTAAAACTTCGCTTCTTGCAGATCATTCTTCAGAAAGTTTGTCTCGTCTGCAGCGAGAAGACCCAGGGGTGGGTTGCGTCATCAAGTGGATGGAAAAAGGGAAAAGGCCATCCAGAGATGATATAGCCAGTGAGTCACCAACGGTGCGAAACCTTTGGTTGAGTTGGGATATTCTTTGTTTGAAAAATGGTGGTCTGTTCAGAAATTATGTGTCAAAAGGGGATGTTAATGAGCAAATTGTCTTACCAACATTAATGAAGAAAGAAGCTTTGAAACCTTGTCATTGTTCAAGACTCTCTGCACATTTAGGAAGAGACAAAACTTTGTTAAAGAAATGTCTTTACTGGTACCAAATGAAAACTGATGTACATGACTTTATCAATAATTGTATGGTGTGTTCTGCAAGGAAGCAACCTGTGAAACCTGGAAGACACGGTCTTACTGAATACTCTGTGTCTTGCCCATTGGATAGAGTTTGTACAGTTGGACCTTTACCAGTTAGTGAAAATGGAAATAGGGACACTCTAGGGGCAGTTAAAAAGAAGAAAATTAGGATATCTGATTTTATACCTGATAAGGTTTTATAAAGAGTCTCAAGCTGCAGTTCCTGCACTTAGAAAAAAGTGCAGGACATAGAAAACAAACCATATTGTTTTGTTCAGGCAAAATAAATTTGTACACCTTCAGGGTTTAAGCACAAGATACCTATCTTTGATTAGGATGAAGTTCATTTATCAAAATCATGATTAATGCCCTTGGTTGGGGTTGAATTGACAATGTGGTGAAACATTAATTATTTTTTTTAGTCTTGGTCTACTCTGTTAGCAAAGGCATAGGAAGGCATGGAGTAAAGGGTTAATTAGTCTAATTAAAACAGACCCTGCATTATTTTGATAACACTGTGAATTCCCATGAATTTCTCTTTGATAATTGTGGTGCTTCTCAGCATGAAGCTCATTTTCCGCACATGCAAACTCTCTTGGTTGTCAGTTAAAGATTAATAATTGGTCATGAGTCTAGTTTGCACATTGTTTAAGTGATTTTAATGACCGCAAAGGCTCTGGTAAGAGAACTTAATAGCCCAGCTGACCTGAGCTAACCCTTTATCCTCAGATAAACCAGCAATGGTATTCTGGTCAGTCAACATTCTGTCGCAGTACCCAGTCGCACCCTCATACAGGCATCTTGGTAGTCTTTGAACTTGTTTATATTCTGTCAGCATTCTGTCACAGTACCCAGATTGCCACAGTACCCAGACCACCCCCATGCATACGACAGTGGGCTACTTCTCCCTTGTAATCATTTTCAGTCAGACTTTCATACTGAACAGACATATTAATTAGTTATTCTCTAATAAAATGCAAAAACTGTCAGACAGATTTTAAAACAAATCAGAAATTGAAACGGCAGTACTTGGGATATACCATATTTCTTTGGAAGCTTTTATTTGCTTTGGTTGTGAAACAAGAATTGTGAATTCTGTGAAACTGGATTACTAGTGTTTGCTGGATTACTAGTGTTTCATAAATTTCAAAAGTTTCAAATATAAGTGGCATGTGATATGCATAGTAAAATTTAATGCTGGTGGATTAGAAAGTCATATATTCAACAGAATTCATCCGTGAATTCTACATAACTGGATTACTAGTGTTTCTTGGATTACTAGTGTTTCCTAATTGGAAAAGTAGTAAAGTCAAGCAGGCAAAGCCACATGCAAGACGCAACCACCACCAAAACACCGATAGACAGCATGACACACACACACACACACACAACCACACACCCAAACGCACACGCACACACGAAATGAACACAGAAAACACCAAAAGACACACAAGAAACAGGGACAAACGTTCCACAACATGAACAAACCACAAGCACAAAGCAAACAAAAGGAAGGGTGACAAAGAGAGTACCGCCTTGGCACGGTCAGCAGCAAAAACACCACTGGGGGTTTAAACCGGTTTACGGACGTCCTAACCTCACACTTCTCTCAAAGTCACCCTAGCTTTACAAATATTGTAAATAAAGGTATCCTAAGTTTTATCAGTTTTAAATATATAGAAATAAAATTTAATGCTGGTGGATTAGAAAGTCATATATTCAACAGAATTCATCCGTGAATTCTACATAACTGGATTACTAGTGTTTCTTGGATTACTAGTGTTTCCTAAGTTTTATCAGTTTTAAATATATAGAAATAAAATTTAATGCTGGTGGATTAGAAAGTCATATATTCAACAGAATTCATTCGTGAATTCTACATAACTGGATTACTAGTGTTTCTTGGATTACTAGTGTTTCCTAAGTTTTATCAGTTTTAAATATATAGAAATAAAATTTAATGCTGGTGGATTAGAAAGTCATATGTTCAACAGAATTCATCCGTGAATTCTACATAACTGGATTACTAGTGTTTCTTGGATTACTAGTGTTTCCTAAGTTTTATCAGTTTTAAATATATAGAAATAAAATTTAATGCTGGTGGATTAGAAAGTCATATGTTCAACAGAATTCATCCGTGAATTCTACATAACTGGATTACTAGTGTTTCTTGGATTACTAGTGTTTCCTAAGTTTTATCAGTTTTAAATATATAGAAATAAAATTTAATGCTGGTGGATTAGAAAGTCATATATTCAACAGAAATCATTGCTGATGGATTACAAGTGAATAAAGTCATATATTCAACAGAAATCATTGCTGATGGATTACAAGTGAATAAAGTCATATATTCAACAGAAATCATTGCTGATGGATTACAAGTGAATAAATATTCAACAGAATTCAACTGTGAATTCTACATAACTGGATTACTAGTGTTTCTTGGATTACTAGTGTTTCCTAAGTTTTATCAGTTTTAAATATATAGAAATAAAATTTAAAAGTCATATATTCAACAGAATGAATTGCTGATGGATTACAAGTGATATCAAATTGAGTTGTTCAGCAGATTTATGCAGAAATAGAAGCTCCGATGCTGGTGGATATAAGAAATATCTGAATTAATTCTAAATTACTGGATTACTAGTGTTTCCCGGATTACTAGTGTTTCCCGGATTACTAGTGTTTCCTAAATTTCGAATACGAATGGCACATAATAATTCTGAAGAAATAAAGGTTAATTCTGATGGATTACAAGTGCTATTTAATTTTTAGTGAAGTTAAATTTCAAATAAATGGCCTATCTATAGAATAGGTAATGGGTGTCAGATAAATGAGTGTAAAGTGTGTATTCATACCTGGATTATTTCATTCATCATGGGATTATTTCAGTGTCTTTATCAACAAAGTTTCATTATTTTGTTGTCATTTGTTAAAATTTAATAATCTTTGACATAAAATGCTTTATTAGCTTCTAGTTTTTACTGTTTAACTGGGCAAAAGAAACAATGAACTGTGAAGCCACTAATTACACATTTGCCAGTTAATTTACTGCTTAATAAGAACTTTAATACAAGAATCAAAAACTTTATCATGATAATGTTAGTACATTCATGGACATTTATGTACTCAAAACGGGCTGAGGATAAGCCCACCAGTAACTACTGGTTTAGGACACTGGAAGATAACAAATAAGTGTTATAAGACTGATCAGCTTTCGTAACATATATCCTTTATAAGTTGCATAAATACTTAAACTGCTCTGATCTAATATTTCGACCACTAAGGGCCTTTGTCAAAGATTATCATGTCAAAATACACGTCACATTTTTGTTACATGCATTCAGCCATAAAATCAAAGAGAATAATGTTGATCCAGCGTCGTCATGGTGACATTGGGTTGTTTTTTAAAATGTCATGACGTCATCAAAATGACGTCATCAAATGACGTCATGGGTGCAACGATGTCATGCATGCATTAGCGCATTATCCTCTTTGATGTTACAGCCAAATGGTCTGTAGGTTCTCAGCCTCCATATCCAATCAGTTTCATGGATCTGTCTTTCAGTTCTACATGCATGGAACATCCGTTTCAAAACTACAAATCTCACATCATCACTGCTATGACCACCGATTCCAAAATGTCTATTTATTGGCTTCTCTCTCTCATGCCTCACATCACTCAAATGTTCTTTCATTCTCTCCCGAATTTCTCTCTCAGTTTCACCAACATACACCATTATATCGCATTTACTGCATTTAATTGCATATACTACATTTCTTTCTCTACAGTTAATATTAGTTGACACATTGTAAACTGATTGCCTATTTGTGTCACTTATACTTGACATTTCAAGAATACTGCAAGTAGCACAACCCTGAGAACAGACTGTATTGCTTGGTCTAACAATCCTGTTAGTTTTTGAATGCACCAGTGTGTCACATAGATTTTTATCACGCCTGAATGCTACGATTGGCAGTTGTTGGAATACTTCTTTAAGCCGGTCTGATTGATGCAAAACTTTTGAATGTTTGTTTACAATGTAATGTATATTCGGTAGCAGATTTGAATACGTCAAAACTAAAGGGACCCTATTCATTTTCCTGTTAGATCTAACTGTTTGTTTCTTTACTAATGTGGCAGATCTGTCAAGTTTATCCACCCTTACCAACTGATTTTCTATCATCCTACCACTATATCCTCTCTTCCTTAACTGACCCTTGAGTTTATTTCTTTCTCTAATATAGTCCGATTCTCTTTCACATATACGCTTAATTCTTAGTCCCAAACCATATGCTATGCTCCTTTTTGTACTAGGAGGATGGCAGGAAGAATTATTAAGGTACAGCTGTTTGTCTGTTGGTTTTACATAAAGATCTGTGTATATATGACCATTGTCTATTTTAACTAGAGTATCCAGAAATTCTATCTGATCCAAACCATATCTAAGCTCTATACTAATATTCGGGTGAATACTGTTTGCATGTTTCGCAAAATCTTCCAGTTCTTGAACTGTACCATCCCAGATCCCGAAACCATCATCAATGAATCTCTTGTAAAACATTGGCACTTTTTTGTGTGACATCAATTCTTCATCCCATTTCCTCATATATGAACAAGCAAAATTCTTTCCTAATTTTGAACCAATTGCCACCCCATCTTTTTGTATGAAAGTGCTATCTCCAAAAGAAAATGTTTATATACATGTGAAAGTCATCTGTAGTGATCAGCTTTATTAGCCAATTTTGTTTGTTTATGGATGCTTACTGTTATGTATGAAGTGTAATACATCTGATGGAAGGACATTAGTTGTATTATGCTTATTTTAATGTTGTGTCAAATTATGATAGCTGGGCTCTCTCTGTATGCTTTGTTAAAATTTGTTCATGAATTGATTTTGTCATTTATAAAGAAGAAATCACATTTTCAGTGTAAAACAATAACATTTAAGCATCAACAGAGAAACCTTCACAGCTGTTTCAAAGAAATTGCAAATAGCGAGGGCCTTACTCTTGTATCTTTGACGTGTAGTTAGAATATTAATGTTCAATAGATTAATATTTTTGGAATATTTTCTAAATTTAAGTACGTAGTCTCTAGTAAACTTTGTTTGAGAATTAGACATTATGAAAGTATGATTGTTTATAATTTTGTAGCCAGGAGGCTCCAAGCTGAGCAGGGGGTAGTGTTGCAAATTTATAAGTGGAAACATGGTATTTAATTCTGTTGGTTAGTAATGCAATGTACTGTTATTACTATGTACCGTCATTGACGGTGCCTACCGTCATTGACGGTGCGTACCGGCACTGACGGTTCCTCAACCTTGTGACCTACGGTTAGTTCAGTGAACCCACCGTCACTGTCGGTCCCTTAACCTTGTGACCTACGGTTAGTTCAGTGAACCCACCGTCACTGTCGGTTCCTTAACCCTGTGACCAGATACGGTTAGTTCATGAATTAATTCTAAATTACTGGATTACTAGTGTTTCCCGGATTACTACCCGGATTACTAGTGTTTCCTAAATTTCGAATACGAATGGCACATAATAATTCTGAAGAAATAAAGGTTAATTCTGATGGATTACAAGTGCTATTTAATTTTTAGTGAAGTTAAATTTCAAATAAATGGCCTATCTATAGAATAGGTAATGGGTGTCAGATAAATGAGTATAAAGTGTGTATTCATACCTGGATTATTTCATTCATCATGGGATTATTTCAGTGTCTTTATCAACAAAGTTTCATTATTTTGTTGTCATTTGTTAAAATTTAATAATCTTTGACATAAAATGCTTTATTAGCTTCTAGTTTTTACTGTTTAACTGGGCAAAAGAAACAATGAACTGTGAAGCCACTAATTACACATTTGCCAGTTAATTTACTGCTTAATAAGAACTTTAATACAAGAATCAAAAACTTTATCATGATAATGTTAGTACATTCATGGACATTTATGTACTCAAAACGGGCTGAGGATAAGCCCACCAGTAACTACTGGTTTAGGACACTGGAAGATAACAAATAAGTGTTATAAGACTGATCAGCTTTCGTAACATATATCCTTTATAAGTTGTTTATATACATGTGAAAGTCATCTGTAGTGATCAGCTTTATTAGCCAATTTTGTTTGTTTATGCATGCTTACTGTTATGTTTGAAGTGTAATACATCTGATGGAAGGACATTAGTTGTATTATGCTTATTTTAATGTTGTGTCAAATTATGATAGCTGGGCTCTCTCTGTATGCTTTGTTAAAATTTGTTCATGAATTGATTTTGTCATTTATAAAGAAGAAATCACATTTTCAGTGTAAAACAATAACATTTAAGCATCAACAGAGAAACCTTCACAGCTGTTTCAAAGAAATTGCAAATAGCGAGGGCCTTACTCTTGTATCTTTGACGTGTAGTTAGAATATTAATGTTCAATAGATTAATAATTTTGGAATATTTTCTAAATTTAAGTACGTAGTCTCTAGTAAACTTTGTTTGAGAATTAGACATTATGAAAGTATGATTGTTTATAATTTTGTAGCCAGGAGGCTCCAAGCTGAGCAGGGGGTAGTGTTGCAAATTTATAAGTGGAAACATGGTATTTAATTCTGTTGGTTAGTAATGCAATGTACTGTTATTACTATGTACCGTCATTGACGGTGCCTACCGTCATTGACGGTGCGTACCGGCACTGACGGTTCCTCAACCTTGTGACCTACGGTTAGTTCAGTGAACCCACCGTCACTGTCGGTCCCTTAACCTTGTGACCTACGGTTAGTTCAGTGAACCCACCGTCACTGTCGGTTCCTTAACCCTGTGACCAGATACGGTTAGTTCATGAATTAATTCTAAATTACTGGATTACTAGTGTTTCCCGGATTACTACCCGGATTACTAGTGTTTCCTAAATTTCGAATACGAATGGCACATAATAATTCTGAAGAAATAAAGGTTAATTCTGATGGATTACAAGTGCTATTTAATTTTTAGTGAAGTTAAATTTCAAATAAATGGCCTATCTATAGAATAGGTAATGGGTGTCAGATAAATGAGTGTAAAGTGTGTATTCATACCTGGATTATTTCATTCATCATGGGATTATTTCAGTGTCTTTATCAACAAAGTTTCATTATTTTGTTGTCATTTGTTAAAATTTAATAATCTTTGACATAAAATGCTTTATTAGCTTCTAGTTTTTACTGTTTAACTGGGCAAAAGAAACAATGAACTGTGAAGCCACTAATTACACATTTGCCAGTTAATTTACTGCTTAATAAGAACTTTAATACAAGAATCAAAAACTTTATCATGATAATGTTAGTACATTCATGGACATTTATGTACTCAAAACGGGCTGAGGATAAGCCCACCAGTAACTACTGGTTTAGGACACTGGAAGATAACAAATAAGTGTTATAAGACTGATCAGCTTTCGTAACATATATCCTTTATAAGTTGTTTATATACATGTGAAAGTCATCTGTAGTGATCAGCTTTATTAGCCAATTTTGTTTGTTTATGCATGCTTACTGTTATGTTTGAAGTGTAATACATCTGATGGAAGGACATTAGTTGTATTATGCTTATTTTAATGTTGTGTCAAATTATGATAGCTGGGCTCTCTCTGTATGCTTTGTTAAAATTTGTTCATGAATTGATTTTGTCATTTATAAAGAAGAAATCACATTTTCAGTGTAAAACAATAACATTTAAGCATCAACAGAGAAACCTTCACAGCTGTTTCAAAGAAATTGCAAATAGCGAGGGCCTTACTCTTGTATCTTTGACGTGTAGTTAGAATATTAATGTTCAATAGATTAATAATTTTGGAATATTTTCTAAATTTAAGTACGTAGTCTCTAGTAAACTTTGTTTGAGAATTAGACATTATGAAAGTATGATTGTTTATAATTTTGTAGCCAGGAGGCTCCAAGCTGAGCAGGGGGTAGTGTTGCAAATTTATAAGTGGAAACATGGTATTTAATTCTGTTGGTTAGTAATGCAATGTACTGTTATTACTATGTACCGTCATTGACGGTGCCTACCGTCATTGACGGTGCGTACCGGCACTGACGGTTCCTCAACCTTGTGACCTACGGTTAGTTCAGTGAACCCACCGTCACTGTCGGTCCCTTAACCTTGTGACCTACGGTTAGTTCAGTGAACCCACCGTCACTGTCGGTTCCTTAACCCTGTGACCAGATACGGTTAGTTCAATGACCCTACAGACACTGTCGGTTCTTTGACCTTGGTTCGGTCAGTTGACATTGACGGTGCCTACCGTCAATGACGGTAGACTAGAAACCTATATAAAGGGTGGGAATAGGGGGAACTAGATCTTCTTGGGCTTCTTGAAATCTTAGAGCTTAGAACTTGTATTAGCTCCAGTATATCCTATTGAAAGTATTCTTAAGTATTCTTGGATTTATGCTCAGAGTTATTCTCTTTGGATTTTACTGAAAGTTATTCTCTTTGGATTTTATTGAATACATGTGAATGAATGTGAATAAAACAGTAGTAGAAGAAATCAGCTTTAGTTCTACTGAATTCCTTGTTCTAAGTACATTTGTATTCAATTGGTGGCAGCGGAAGAGTGAAATAGAAATTAATAAATTACCCAACTATATTTTCTCTGTGTGGACAGGGAAAATTATTACACTGGTGGCAGCTCAAGAATTATATAATAACCAAGTATATTTTGTCCTCGGATAAAAATATTACACTGGTGAACAGCGGTGGGATTATATATTATAAACTACATATATATATTTTATCACGGATAAAATTATTACACTGGTGGCAGCTCAAGAATTATATAATAACCAAGTATATTTTGTCCTCGGATAAAAATATTACAATAGATAAAACAAAATCATCATTTTCTGTAAGTTTATATGTCCGTAAATCAATGGAAAAATACACATACATGTACTGTGACTCTATTGTGCCAGCCCACTCATGTCACCAAAACTCAAACAATAAACAATATACCCAATATGCAAAATATGCGAAGGAGCGCCGTAATGTCAGATCAATTGGCACTGAATGAGACACAGGATGCTGCCCCGAGCCGCAATCCCGGTGGTTTGAAAGAGATAAGGGGCTGTCCCTACTATCAAGATCCCCCACCCGTAAGAAAAAACAACAACAAAAAAATGTTTAGCTTAGTATACTAATGTACACAGTGCACTCAATGGTCAAATGCCCTATATGTAAAAGTCAGTCAATCGCGACTGCTGCAGTATACAGTGATACCTGTCTAATGGCACCACTTAATAAAACCCGTGGGTAATTTTGAAAGAACGCAGTGCTTACTGTAGGACGACAGTAATGCCAAATGCTCCGGTGGGAGCTTTCTGCAGAACCGTCATCCTGCATTAAGCTATCATCTGCCTTTAAGACCCGATCAATACTTCGTTTCGATGGTCTCACTGGAGAGACTGTACTGTATGGATCAAAAGTGTTTAACACAGTGTTCAGACAACGCTTACAATGATAGAGATCATGTAGAAATAGGTCAATGGCTCATTAGTGGGCGCCAGACTATTTCTTTTAAATACGTGAAAAGACATTGTAGCTGCCTCTGAAAAACGTACTTGGTTCAATTAGACCTTTCTGTCTCCCGTCCTTTCCTCGCACTCCCTTCTCCCCATTCTCTCTCTCTCTCTCTCTCTTTCTTTCTTTCTTTCTCTCTCTCTCTCTCTCTCTCTCTCTCTCTATGTGCCCCCGTTTGTATGCATGTCTGTCTGCATGCCCCTCTGTTTGTGTTTGCCTGTCTTTCTTTCTGTCTGTTTGTCTGTCATATCAGTCAGTCAATCTGTGTCTCTCTGTCAACTACATCACATCTCATTCTCTTTCTATCTACTTCTTATTACCTCTCTATATCTAGCTATCTATAATTGAAGTATCTGAAAAAGAGCTAACGCGGTTTTTACCAGGGGTGTACTGCTCCAAAACTTGATGTCTGCTTAAATTATTATCCACTGCAATGTTTGCTTATTTTGAGAAATTATTGAACACGTGTCAAACAGTTTGGATCCTGATGAGACGTCTAGTTACTCGGCGTCTCATCAGGTTCCAAGCTGTTTTACAAATTCGAACCCGGTCGCGGATACCGAGATTATGCGTAAATAAATTTATAATCTTCGTTGAAAGTAATTGATAGGAATCAAAATCCAGCTACAAACTAGTATCCTACGAAGAAAAAAATATTAGATCTACCACGAAATATCTTATTTATATCTGTTATCTTCGTCGCTAATCGGGTGAGTCAGGACGCGCCAACCGCTTGTTTGCTTACCTATGTGTATTTGTTTATATCAATATCTGTCTACATCACTTTAACCATGTTCATGTTGAAGAAATACAATTTTCACTGAGTTACGATATTCGATCAAACTCTTTAGAAGCTGTTGACCGGGTGACAACCAGGATGTGTCCTAATGAGACAACTAGTTACTCGGCGTCTCATCTGGATCCGCCTTATTACTCGGCGTTTCATCTTGATCCACCTAGTTACTCGGCGTTTCATCTGGATCCACCTAGTTGCTCGACGTCTAATCTGGATCGAAGCTGTTTGCAAAGGTACATGTAAGTCAAGACGCGCTTTGCATAATGAAAGTTTAAACACTGCACAAGGTATAGTCAATCTGTCTACATGTATATATAAAGATACAATCAGTGTGTCAAACATACAAGGCTTATAAAACGTATGAGTCTGGTTCATTATCAAGCATCTGATTGGTCAGATTTTGAGCAATTTCAAAATCTGACCAATCAGATGCTTCAGAATGATCTCGGACTCAAGCAAAACATTTGGTAATCTCGGGACAAAGTCTTGATGAGAAGAACTGATTTACTCAGTATTTCATCTAGATCTAACCTGTTTACAAAGACAATCGTCAAATCACGCATAGAAAGACAAAGATTAATATCTGCCTCTTACAAATTACATATAACAAGATAAAGAGTAATATTTACCTCGTAGAAATTACACATACATGTAACAAGATAAATATTTATATCTACCTCGTAAAAATTACACATAACGAGATAAAGATTGATATATACCTCAAACTAATTACACATAACAAGATAAATATTAATATCTACCTCGTAAAAATTACACATAACAAGATAAAGATTGGTATATACCTCAAACTAATTACACATAACAAGATAAATATTGATATATACCTCAAACTAATTACACATACCAAGATAAAGATTGGTATCTACCTCTTACAAATTGCACATAACAATATAAATACAGTAAAACTTCTCTATAACGGCCACTAAATTACATCAAGTATTTTGCGCTCCTATAAGAGCGTTCTGTTTGACTTTCACATTGTTTTAAGCAGCCACCTGCCCTTAATACCAGCTAATTAACTCAACTTAGTGACCGTTACAGAGAGGTTTTACTGTATTAATATCTACCTCTTACAAAGTACACATAACAATATAAAGATTATTATCTACCTCGTATAAATTACGGATAGCAAGATATAGACTAGTATCTATCTCGTACAAATTACGCACAGCTAGATAACTCGAACTGTTGATGAAACGCTATTCTGTAATCAGTTACTTTTATCTGCTGCATTTGACATTGTAATTATTTACCTGATAGGGGTGCCTTTTAATGTATTTGCAAACATGGTAGACCCATATCTGATCGCGAGTCTGTTCTTTTTTCTGTGTATTTTGTCTTGATGTCGTTACTCATGTAATGGGGTTGTCTGGAGGGGGACGCGTTTACTTGACATTTTGACTAGGGTGAACGTGGGATCACCCTTTCCTCCATAAATACGTCTTTCTACGCATCTGTAAAAATCACCTATTGAAACCATTGTGATAAATAGAGCATTTGCTCCTATAGGAGCAAATGCTCTATTTATCACAATGGTTTCAAACTACACATTTCTAAGAGTTTCCCTTTCTCTATACATGTAGTAAATGCTCCTTTTCGGTACATTTTTTCAAAGAGGTTGGATCTAAAAATAGCCTATGGGTGAAAGTGAGATAAGCGTGATACTTTGTTTTTATATGTTAAATGTTTTATGTCTTTGTGTGCGTTTCGTCAGGTTTTGTCTGGTATCTATGCCGTTTCCTGTCTGGTGGTGTTTGGGTGCCATGTCCTTTTGTGTGTGGCTCTCCCTGTATGACTGTCTGGTGGTGTTTGGGTGCCATGTCCTTTTGTGTGTGGCTCTCCCTGTATGACTGTTTGGTGGTGTTTGGGTGCCATGTCCTTTTGTGTGTGGCGCTCCCTGTATGACTGTCTGGTGGTGTTTGGGTGCCATGTCCTTTTGTGTGTGGCTCTCCCTGTATGACTGTCTGGTGGTGTTTGGGTGCCATGTCCTTTTGTGCGTGGCGCTCCCTGTCTGGTGGTGTTTGGGTGCCATGTCCTTTTGTGTGTGGCGCTCCCTGTCTGGTGGTGTTTGGGTGCCATGTCCTTTTGTGTGTGGCGCTCCCTGTCTGGTGGTGTTTGGGTGCCATGTCCTTTTGTGTGTGGCTCTCCCTGTAGGACTGTCTGGTGGTGTTTGGGTGCCATGTCCTTTTGTGTGTGGCGCTCCCTGTCTGGTGGTGTTTGGGTGCCATATCCTTTTGTGTGTGGTGCTCCCTGTCTGGTGGTGTTTGGGTGCCATATCCTTTTGTGTGTGGCGCTCCCTGTCTGGTGGTGTTTGGGTGCCATGTCCTTTTGTGTGTGGCTCTCCCTGTATGACTGTCTGGTGGTGTTTGGGTGCCATGTCCTTTTGTGTGTGGCTCTCCCTGTATGACTGTCTGGTGGTGTTTGGGTGCCATGTCCTTTTGTGTGTGGCTCTCCCTGTATGACTGTCTGGTGGTGTTTGGGTGCCATGTCCTTTTGTGTGTGGCGCTCCCTGTATGACTGTCTGGTGGTGTTTGGGTGCCATGTCCTTTTGTGTGTGGCTCTCCTTGTATGACTGTTTGGTGGTGTTTGGGTGCCATGCCCTTTTGTGTGTGGCGCTCCCTGTCTGGTGGTGTTTGGGTGCCATGTCCTTTTGTGTGTGGCGCTCCCTGTCTGGTGGTGTTTGGGTGCCATGTCCTTTTGTGTGTGGCGCTCCCTGTCTGGTGGTGTTTGGGTGCCATGTCCTTTTGTGTGTGGCGCTCCCTGTCTGGTGGTGTTTGGGTGCCATGTCCTTTTGTGTGTGGCGCTCCCTGTCTGGTGGTGTTTGGGTGCCATGTCCTTTTGTGTGTGGCGCTCGACTCCCTGTAGGACTGTTTTTCTCACTTCTTAAACAACTACAGTAAAATCTCGATTATTCGAATGCTAAATACGTATCATTTTTATCTTTAAGACAGGTGACAGCTTAATGCAGGGTGAAAGTCATGCTCAAGGAGCTTTCTGCATGACTTTTACCATACATTAAGCAGCGACCTCCCTGAAATACTCCATTCTGTATTTGTTTGACGACGAAGTTACATGTTGATAATTTGCTTTGATAATCTCCATACAGATATCTATTCGACTTTTGTTGAATTTATTTTATGGATTAGTTTGTGAACTTTAGAAACGTTTTCATAGAAACTGTTTAGCAGGCTGTAAGGGGTGCCGTTTCGTCGGAAATGAGTTTTCCGTTTTAATTTGTTATTGACGTCTCATGACTATTTTGCGGTGAACTGTTTTTTAATTTCTCCTTGACTTGTATTATTTCGTGGACTTTAATTGTGCCTTATGTCGGATATTGGGAAAGGGCAGGAGAATTGTTCTATACACAAATTTCGACTAACCCAGATTTTACTGTATATAAGTCTGCTTCTACAGTGTCTATCAAGCAGGAGCCCGTCTGATTAGGATATCCTCTGTTTGCATATCACATGATACAGATCTGAATATCCACGGTAAAAATAAAAACAGGACAGATACTGCCGTATCCAAGAATGCATGTGCCCATATATCATTTTATAACATAACACGTGGCTTCAGCGTGACGTAACACTATCATTTATTTTTTGATAATCATGGGCATATAATCACTAGTGAATAACATTCGAACGACCGAATGACATTCGAACGATTCATACGCGCTGTCAAAACAAACAAACTGGCGGACGGTGGTCGACCTACCTGTCCACGATTGAGTCACGATAGATGGCAAAGGATTGTTGGCACTTGCGCCTTAATTTCGATAAAATAATACAAATTGTAATCGCTGTCAGGAATCATATACAAAATGTATGCCAAAAAAGACCTACCAGCTACTCTGACCCATACAATCAATTCTACATTTAAATTAAAATGCCTCCTCAACTTTGCATTTTCTTCACCGCATGTCCTTTTGTTTATGCAAATTTCTACTCATACAAATATCTCATCAATCAACAACAATAGTCATCTGAATCCAGCACAGCACAAACATATTTCAAATATGCTATACTCACTAACTCAGCTGATCGCGAAAATCTTCCTCCTGTTCCAACACATTTTATGCAGCAGTTCGTACTGAATCTTTTGTCCATTTCAAACATTTTCACTGAACTTGAATCGAGATTTTTTTTCTCGGTGGAAATGTCCATGTCCATGTGTATACATACAACACTAATGAAGGGCTTAAATATACCAAAACGAAGGCGCATTTCGAATCCCATTGACAGTGAGTGTCGGACGTGTTGGCGACTACATATGTAGGTCTTCATGTAAATGGCGCGCTTAACATAGACACATGTTGTGTACAATGACGTCATAATGTGACGTGATTGTAACTATGTATGTCAAAACTGTAACTCAAAAATTATTTTGACGTGTTTCTGTATGTTTTTGTATCATAAACTATCACAGTTAAATTGAATACCAGAGAGGTCTGAATTAGATCCTGGTTGATATGACAGTAAGTAGAAAATAAAGTAGGAAAATTTGGACCTACTTTGTCCCAGTTACCTAGCGAACCTAATAACACCTTTCATTCATCATTTCTATATGTAAGGAGAATTTATAACAATCCACGTTACTGCTGAAATATTGGCTGCAAATAACATTTGTGTGTGTTATGTTATAAATAGGATCTTGCATTCGTGTTCATGATTATTGGATTTATTAAATTCGTCTTTTTAAAACGATAAAAAACTCGCTAAAGCTCGTTTTTTATCTTTTAAAAAGACTCATTTAATAAATCCAATAATCAAGAACACTCATGTAAGATCCTCTATATAAAAAAAGATATTTATACAGATTTTTGTTTTCATGGAAATACTGACGTCATGGTTAATAAATATTAATTAGATTATTCTTTATAACGACACAAGACCACAATAATATTTGGTCATGGCAGAAACTGTAGAATCAGATCTATATTATTTCATAAGCAAACAGAGCATATCCTGATCAGACGGCTCGAATAGGCGCAAAGGCGTAGAAAGACATTTTTATTGAGCAAAACGTAACCCATTCCCTCATAGGCTTCTTGAACCCATGTCAATTTGGCTCTGACAGCAACTGTAGAATCAGATCTATATTACACTATATATGCAAAAGCACATATCCTAGTCAGACGGGTCATGTAGGAGCAGTCTGATCCGGGTCTATCCTGTTTACAAAGGGGTGATATGGTGTTTATATGAGGGAAAGGTTTAGCCTTTATCCTATCGATATCAGTCATTTTCAAACCGCTTGTTTCTACATGTATATGAGCCCCCAGGTAACTCGAAGTTTCATCAGGATCCAAACTGTTTGACATCCTGAATGAACTTTAGTAGACAAACTGATCATAGCTTGACTTTTGAAAATGTACAGTGAAACCTCTCTAAACCGGAATTTTAGTAGAGAAGAATTTCGATACCTTTAGGCAAGTGGCTGCTTAATTCAAGGTGAATGTCATGCAGAATTCTGCATGACTTTCACCCTGCATTAAGCTGCCTTCTGTCCCCAAGACCAATAGTTATACTAAATTTAACGTCCGGTTTAGAGAGGTTTTACTGTAGTGGGTAAAAAATTATGTAAAACCAACATGCTTAGTAGACTAAAGGTTAAAGGATGGTAGGCAGTAGCTTTTACAGACAAACAATTCAACAGTGTTAACACAGCAATCGATATTTAGAACTAGCAAGAGCCATAGAAAATATTTTTCTATCCTTGTTTCAATCACATCTAAAGTAGTAATACCTAGGGATGTATTCGGAAAATCCCAACGAACTCGAGGGAGTGTGCCGACAGGTTATAACTACTTAAGAAAGCTGACTATATATCGTATTATCTCTAATAAAAGCCCCCCCCCCCCCCTGTGGCCTTACAGTTTTTACATAATGGTTGTTATAGTTACAGTGCGCACTCACTACAACGGCCCTCTCAATAACGATTCCCTCCTTACAACAACGCATGCCACTGTTTCCGAAACAACAAGGCTCCAGAAACAACTTTTTCCATCGTATTTTCTTTATGCCTCCACCAAACCCTATGTTGTGACCACTCTTTAGAATTGTCACTCTGTGACGATTCTAAAGAGTGGTCATAACATAGGGTTTGGTGGAGGCATAACGGTTTTAGTTCTCGAAATACACCTTATCTGGGGATCTGTAAACAAGCTAACTATGTTTGATTTTCCCTCCCTATAACAACTCCCTCTGAACAACACATACAATATTCGTATCCCAAAGGGTGTCGTTGTAGAGAGGGAACACTGTATTTCATTTATCATTAGTTCAACCCCCTCCACAAAGAAAAGCACACGCACTTAGAAGTAATGGTTGTTTATTAGAGTGTCTGGGTTTATTAGGGGGAATACGGTATAAACTCTAATGAGAGCATTTTACGTATTTGCAAACAAGGTAGACTCAGATCAGAAAGACTCAGACCAGAACCCGTAGAACTATCTAATCCGAGCATTTGTCCTGTTTCCTTAACCCTGTTTATTCCATTTTCATTCACGGACAAAATAGTTGTAATGAAATATGGAAGGTGAAATACTGTAGCCATTTAAGAAAGTATTGAAAAAGTTTTTTTCAAATTCCATTAGCAAACAGAGCAGACCCTGATCAGACGGCTCCTATAGGAACCGTTTGATCCGGGTCTACTCTGTCTGCAAATGCGTGAAAACCCGTTTATATTAAGGAAAGGGTTAAATATCCTATTGTGTTTGCTTTGACAAAACATTTCCATATTTTCTAAAACAACACAATAATTAATTCAATATTCAAAATTGGGAGAGTCTTGCATGACTTATCACGAAGTACAATGTTAACGCAGTATACCAGTAATGCCTTATTTACAACCAATTTCTCTGCATTTATTTCGCCTTCTGTTAAACTGTTTTAATGGCGTGGTTTATGATATAAATCTACTTATAGTGAAATATTATTATCATATAAATAGGTGCTAAAAGTGTCCTAAAGCCAAGCCTGATGTTGAGTTTGATAACAAATCCTGTATTATGATGTTTTACCTATCGGTCAATACCCGGCCGTCACATGTTGTTGTATGTAAATTGTGTGTAATCATCCATCAACTAAAACCACACATTACACCTTCCTGTACCCTTTGCTATGCAAATAATTGTTAATTAAAAATGTTGTCGGCTTCAATTCTAAGGAGTAAGGAGCGTTTAGTTGGCCTAGTATTGTAGAAATTATTGGCCGAATAGCATCCCCTCCCAAAAAAGTCTGCTTTGTTTGCTGATCTGTTTCTTTACTTTCTGAATTGGCTACAATGTTCCACCTCTAATATTTCATTATACGTCTTTTTTTCCCATGAATATTCAGTATGTATTGAAATTTGGGACTAAATATAGAACAGGGAAATGGTTAAATGGGTTTACTTGTAACTTGGCGTCTCATCACTTTGGTGACGTGGTTATATGTTGTTTGAAACAAACAAGGAAGACAAACTGGAATAGTGAAGTGGTAGTCTCTGCTTGCAGCGCGTTTTAAAAATGAGAAAACTTTCATAAAGTATTAGTTTACATGCTGAGAAGAAGTATATCACAAGAACGCTCGAGAGGACAAAACTCCCATGTGTTTGATATTGAAGATTCGCAGAGTTAAAGAGCTCACATATTGATTGCTGTCCACCTCTGTTGATACAAAGACCTATGATAACACATATGTGTTATCATAGGTCTTTGGTGATACAAGTGATGGCAATAAACAGCCACTTAATATATATCATTTATGTGGACATCTAAGTCAACATACGTATGCATGTATACAGTAGAAACCCTGTCTTAAGCGGCCATTCATTTATTGAACATAGGAGACTTAAAAAGCAGGTGTTTGCTTAATGCAGGGACAATGTAATGCAAAAAGCTCCAACAGGGGCTTTCTGCATTACTTTAGACCTGCATTAAACTACCACCTGCCTTACAGACGCTTGATTAGCCCTCTTTTTGATGACTGCTTAACACAAGTTCTGTTGTATACATGTACATGTAAACGCGCATGTGTGTGTGTGTTGGAAGGAGAGAGGAAATGAGGGAAAACCTAATTGCCAGAAAAACATATACATGCACTCGTATTCGTTTTCTTTACCGCTGTTACTAATTTGACAATTTTATGTTTCACGAGAATATGAAAGCACACTTCAGTGAGGGCCCTATATAATTGACAATCAATGCATATGTTGGCCTTATAGACAGGTGGAAGCTTAATGCAGAACGTGCGATAGTTTTTGCGTTGTTTTCGTTTTGTATTAATCCTTTACCTCGTAGTTCTAATCGCTTTTCATGCCATTACAAACAGAGTAGACCCAGATTAGACGGCTCCTACAGGAGGCGTATGATCAGAGTCTGTTCAGTTTGCTTATCTAGAATTACAGTAAAATCTCTCTATAATGGCCACTTAATTACATCAAGTATTCTGCGTTAAAGGCAGGTGGCTGCTTAAAGCAAGGTGAAAGTAAAACAGAACGCTACTATATGAGCGTTCTGTTTTACTTTCACCTTGCTTTAAGCAGCCACCTGTCCTAAATACCAACTAATTAACACAATTTAGTGGCCGTTATAGAGAGGGTTTACTGTATAATATATCCGATTTGTTATACATATACCGAAAATCCATGTGTTCATATGACATGTTTTTAAAAACTCCAGCTAATAGATACATGTATAGATATTCACTATGTTACTTGTTCTTAAATGAATATTCTTAAGAAAAAATCTGGAGGAGGCACAGGTCTACTTTTAAGTATACACCAGTACTTAACCATTTCGCTGCCAATGCCGGATCTGTGATTACCTATGCAAACAGTTTGGATCCAGATGAGACGCCGAGTAACTCGGCGTCTCATCAGGATCCAAATTGTTTGTTACTGTTACTATGTTTTTGAAACAAAAATGAAGAAAATGAAAAAATGAAAAATTGTAGCAGACGACAAAGTTAGCAGATGACAGAGTTTGGCAGCGAAAGGGTTAAGCACTAACTATTTCGCTGTCAACGGTGATTCCATAATTACATTTGCAGACAGTTTGGATCCAGACCAGACACTGGATAACCCTAATCGGGAGCTATACTGTTTGATATTTTGATTATGTGTTTTAAATAAATATGTTGAATATTTAAAAAAACATGAAGCAGACGACAAATTTTGCAGATTGGAATATCTGGTGGCGAATTCATTTACATCATATAGACGCCGTCTAATGCCTTTGAAAACAGAGTAAACCAAGATCAGACGACTCTTGCCAGGAGCTTTTGAAATCAGAGTAAACCAATATCATACTACTCTTGTTAGGAGCCTTTGCAAACAGTAAACCAAGATCAGACGGCTCTTGTAAGGAGCTTTTGAAATCAGAGTAAACCAAGATCAGACGGCATTTGTAAGGAGCCTTTGAAAACAGAGTAAACCAAGATCAGGCGGCTCTTGCCAGGAGCCTTTTGTCCGGATATGCACTAGTTGATAATGGAATTACATAGATCTGATTCTACTATTTTTGTCACTGCAAAAAATCATGTTTTTTTAATAAACAATTGTTTTTACACTGTATATAAAAATCCACTACGTGTAATACATATTCATGATTTCATTATTTAATACATAATGATATTTAATTAGATCTTTAAAAACAACAACAAACACCCAGACATATTTACACGTGGAACAGTTGCCAAAACAGAAACTGTAGAATCGGATCCATCTGATTCCATAAGGCAAACAGTGAAGACCCTGATCAGACGGCTCATGTAGGAAACATCTGATATGAGTCTAAGATCTAAGATAAGATATTGTTTTATTATTGCGACTTGTGCTTTGTACAAATATATCAATGGCAATATATAAAACAAATTCACAGGTAGCACCCGCTCATTCGGGCCTATAAGTCACAAAAAAATTGATATTATAAAAATACCTTTATAGTTTTTTAATGTATCAAGTTTCTATATAAAATAACATGGGATAAACGACTGAGCTGCAAACAAATGTCACAGGCAAATCTGCAACCAATGCTGATCAAGATGAGGGAAATCCGAACGAGGCACCCGGCATGAATCATGTATGTCTGACGGTCAATGTACGGGTGTAATAACTCACATACCTCGGCCCAAATGACTTGTATTGCCTATACAAGCAATACAAATACTCTATTTGCAAAGGCATAGAAATGCGTATTGAGTGAGCACATGTTTAGAAGTTATTACTACAGTAGAGATCTCATTATGTATCGTCTCACCGTTATCCGCATCTAGAAGACGAACGTGCACTTCATTCGGTTGTTGAGCGTAACAATGTAATCCCGTAAATATTATTCCAGTCACGAGTGTTTGTACTATGGTCCACATCGCTTCCAACCTGTTTCCGAAACGTCTCTTACTAATTATTTCCGAAACGGTAACTTTTCCAACGTGCAGATAGATTAATTAGCACAATTTATAATTCCTGTTAAGAAGTCAATGAATGAATACGTGGTATGTATTTTCACCGTAGTTCAAAGCGAGAAATTGATTGTAAGGTAAAGTCATGTCCGCCTTGTGTGCATAGCCTATGACAACTGGGAACGTTTAACAAGAAATAAACCCAGGTGAGTCTGTTGTAGCGGAAGTTGTTTTGAGGCTCGCGGCATTGGGTCGTTTGTTTCGTCGGCCGACAATGAATCCCGAGGGCATTATACATGCATGTTTTCTATTTCATATCGTTTACATCAGTACACTTTCGCCTAAACCTTTCTCATTGCTTTATTCCGCTAGTCGCGATTTGATTCGCATTTGTAAACAGCGAAGATCTAGATAAGACGCCGAGTAACTCGGCGTCTCATCCGGACCCAATCTGTGTGACATTCAGTCAATCGTTTCTCCAAAGCTTGATTAAATTGGAAGTAGTCAAAACTGCAAAAGAATCCAAATTTAAGAAGACATTACTATGTTATGCGGCGGAATAAGGGTTAAAATATGCATAAAATCAAGATTTTCACAATAATAGACCGGACGTGTGTAAGTCTATCTTTGTATAATTAAATTTGATATCATTTTTGTCCGCTAAACTTGTATCATTATTTCATATCCAGAAGCCCCCACACCACCTAAAAAAAGAGAACAAACGAAGCCAATTTACCCCAATTATCCCCAAAACAAATAATGTGTACTCTCGCCAGGCGTCCATGAAAAAATTGCTATGCTTGAATTCACTAAACGGTAAAAATAAGAATATATATAGAACTGGTCGTCAAATCGTCGTCTGCAGAAGTGTCGTCTGCTTCATCTGCTAAGATATATGATTTCCTTTATGACGTCATGTCTAGGGTTATATCATATATCATCTGGACTCATATTAAATATAGCTCTTACCTCGTTCTTGGCTCACAGAGCTGAACATTTACATGGCTAACGTCAACCCCTCTAAATCCTTACTCATTCAATATTCATGTCGGAAAAAATGACACCAATGCATTAAATTAATTGTTATAATACCACATAGACACGAGAATGTGTGGCCATAGCAGAAAATGTAAATAGAATCATATCTATATTATTTCATTTGCGAACAGAGCAGACCCTGATCAGACGGCTCCTATAGGAGCCGTCTGATGTGTGTCTACTCTGTTAGCAAAAACGTATTTATGGAGTAAAGTGTTATTTCTACCATAATCAGGTCATTGGCATAATGGAATACTGTTTGAAGATTTGAAAAAGAATATCTTAAAACACATGGGGAATAAATTTGGATTGCGGGGAAGTCTTCCAACTAACATGCGGTAGATCGGTGGTCCTACCCAGGTGTTCTGTGCACATACATGCACTATGTTCCGTGTAGGCTGGTCTTCTTCCACCTGTAATTAGTTGCGTTTCGCAATAAAACTGAAATACTCTTAACAGTAATTTACTCATTACTTTATAGGCTATGTTTAGATCCAACCTCTTTGAAGAAATCTTCCGAAAAGGAGCATGAACTAGAGAAAATGAAAGTTTTAGAATTTTGTAGTTTAAAACCATTGTGATAAATAGAGCATTTGCTCCTGTGGAGCAAATGCTCTAATTATCACAATGGTTTCAGAAAGTTTATTTATCACAATGGTTGCAGGGGCATCAAAAGGTGTCAATATGAGGGTATGAGGGAATGGGTTTAGTTACCATCTGTTGTTAGAACCGGAAATGATACTTTCTCTGAGCAAATGCTCTATTTTTCACAATCGTTTCAAAATGTGACTTTTGCAGAGACGTCAAAAGTCGTCAGTATGAGGGAATGGGTTAATCCGTTCAGTCATTACACGCCTTGGCAGTGTAGACCCAGATCAGACGGCCCCTAAAGAAACCGTCTGATCAGGGTCTGCTTTGTTTGCTTTTGGCATAATATAGATCTGATTCTACAGTCTCTCCCAGAACAAAAATGTTCTATGTTCATATTACATTAAAAAAAGATAATCTGATTAATATTAATTTCTTACATGAATAATGAACGGGGAAAAGGTTAACTCTTTCAGCACCAAATTTCTAATTGTCGTCTGCAATCTAATTTGTTAAACCATTCAGTAAAATAAGGTAAATAAATGCAAATTTCAAAGGAATATTAAAGCACATACACCCTGTATATAGAAATAGCGCTTGAGACAAACAAATGAAGCCCCTGGCCAGACACCGCCTTGAAAAGGCGGCGTCTGATCTTGGTCTGCACTATTGGTCTGGTGCATGCTTGCGACATTGGCGGTGAAAGGGTTAAAACCACGCGAAATCACAATACAAACAGATAACGTTCGCGAATTTACTCTGGGGTACAACAGACTGCTGTTCCAGAATAAAATACCGAAGTCTATATGCTAAGTAAGACTCATCTGTGGCGATTCCGAATTCCAACGTTATTTGTCGTCCTTCATTCCACTTTAACTCATTCCTTAATGTTGACCCCTTTTGATACATTCCTTCTAGTGACGCCTTCTGACCCACTCTCTAATATTGACGCCTTTTGGCCCGTTCTCTCATACTGACGCCTTTTGACACATTCCTTCATATTGACGCCTTTTGACACATTCCCTCATATTGACGCCCTTTGACACATTCCCTCATATTGACGCCCTTTGACACATTCCCTCATATTTGACGCCCTTTGACACATTCCCTCATATTGACGCATTTTGACACATTCCCTCATATTGACGCCCTTTGACACATTCCCTCATATTGACGCCCTTTGACACATTCCCTCATATTGACGCCTTTTGGCCCATTCTCTCATACTGACGACTTTTGACCCATTCTCTCATATTGACGCATTTTAACCCATTCCCTCATATTGACGCTTTAGACCCCTCTGTAAAGTCACTTTTTTGAAAAATAGCTTATGAGGGAATCGGTGAAACTCCATCCAGGGTGTCAGAGTATTACTCAGTGTTTGATCTTGGCGACGTTGGTGCGTATAACAAATTTGCCAGTAGCGTGACAAGATGTATCAGGGTTTGCACTGCCTGTCATGTTACACTTTTCCGTACAGAAATTTTCAAATAATCACAGTAAGCTTGAACTGTTCAGAATTTGGAGCAGTCCATCTTACATTTCAGGGAGGCGCTTTTGGTAATCTGTTAGAGCAGACCCTGATCAAACGCCCCCTGTAGGAGCCGTCTGATCGGGGTTAACGCTTAACTACAATACCAGAGGTCCAAAGTTCGATACCACGCCGGACCAAGTCCTTCGGATGAGACTTTATGAACCGAGGTTCGATGTATCAGTGCTTTACACTGAGCATCTAAAAGAACCAGAGAAACTCTATCGATAATAACTTAATAAGACTAGGACATCGCGACCGGGTACGTCTGTATCCACTCTCTCTCTCTCTCTCTCTCTCTCTCTCTCTCTCTTCTCTCTCTCTCTCTCTCTCTCTCTCTCTCTCCCTATCTCTCTCTCTTTCTCTGTCTGGGGCATCCGATTACCCCATAGTTGGCAGAAACGGACGTTAATCAACACAAACAAACCAACAAACAAGATGCCATTATAAAAACTAACCATACAGTCCTTATTTTTCTATGAATTCTCATGGGGGAAAGGGTTCAATAATCACAACAGCGTAACAAAGTTTGGCATTGCTCAGATAAGAAACATTCTTGCAAACTTGTATTGGAATCTGCGTCGTAGTTTAACCATTAATCTGCAGAATCATTTAAACGGACTCCTCCTCCTCCTCTTTTCTGAATATTAATTAAAAAAAGTTGTATCAAAATGTATTACTAAAGAAAATTATATTTTTGACATACAGTGCTGACCCTGACCAAATAGCATCCTCAGGGGCCATTTGATCTGGGTAAACACTGATTTCAAATGTATTATATACTCGATTCACGCAGATCTAAATCTAAATTCCACAATAATACTCATCCACATTCACATTTTGAACAATGTGTGCAGTCCTACTGTATGGGTAACATACAGGGCAGATCCACATCCAGAAGCATATCTACTAAAACAATCTGTAAATCAAACATACTCATGTAATAAATGTTGGCATCATAAATATTATTTAGATTATTTTTAAAATGGCATATTAACACAAGATTTTGCAAAAGTAGGAACTATAGAATCAGATCTGTTTTATTCCATAAGCACACAAATCGTTTCATAATATCTTAACACGGCTTTTGTCATGATACATTCGAGTTTTTGGTGATCTGAGTGTGCTAACACAACATCATAAAGCATAATATAACACAGGCAGATAAACTTAGGGAATGAAGATATAGGTTTATACCTGTGATTCTAAATTCAAGAGATCGTCTACATTACGAATAGGACAACAGAAGTTGTCACATGCAGTTAACTTTTCAGTTACATTAAAGGTATACAGAGAATATGATTTTGTTTCTACAACTTGGTCACTTTTTAGTATGAAACCACTTCGCGGTTTCATACTAATGTGAGAACATTGTTTTTTTCATACCTCCATTAATTTGTTTTCTATATACATGTATTAATATCACTACTGAATGTAAGAAAGAAATTAAAACAACATTCACAAATCATGTGTTTATTTCAACATTTAATACCGATTCATATAACTGCGGACCAATACACTCAGCATAATACTAAGAGAAAGTAGTCCCAACAAGACGTGGTCTATTTGTTGTGTATGGGGTAGGCCAACAATACAGTCCAGCACAGCTCGCCAGAGTAATGTAAACAAACAACATCAAAAATACAGTCCAGCACAGCTCGCCAGAGTAATGTAAACAAACAACATCAAAAATACAGTCCAGCACAGCTCGCCAGAGTAATGTAAACAAACAACATCAAAAATACAGTCCAGCACAGCTCGCCAGAGTAATGTAAACAAACAACATCAAATTACTGTATCTTATTTTACTTCACATAGTCTTATGGCCATATCATAACTCTTTACCTCGTGACTTTTCATGCACAAAATTAACATTAATAATGAATATGAATGTATTGGACGGTATACCTAGCACAATTTCTAATTGGTCACATGCTATTTTGACAAAAATATGATATTCAAACGTTTGTATGCAAATACAATATGCATAAAAGGAAGAATAATTATTTGCAAAAAGAGTAATCATCGGAAGGTTATGTGTATGTCAACTTATATGCAGAGTCTGAGAGTTTATGAAAAATATATACATTAGTTTTAGATATATTTAAGATTAACGGAAAACCAATTATAAAGTTTGTAGAGTATAGCGAGTTTTTTTTATCGTTTTAAAAAGACGAATTTGCTCGTTTTTTATCGTTTCAAAAAGAAGAATTTAATAAATCCAATAATCATGAACACGAATGCAAGATTCTATTTATAACATAACAAACACAAATGTTTTTGCAGCCCATAGTTCAGCAGTAACGTGGATTGTTATCAATTCTCCTTACATATAGAAATGATGAATGAAATGTGTTATTTTGTTCGCTAAGTAACTGGGACAAAGTAGGTCCAAAATTTCCAACTGTTTTTTGACTTTCTGTCATAATAACCAGGATTTAATTTAGACCTCTCTGATATTCAATTTAACTGTGATAGTTTATGATAACAAAAACCTATGTACAGAAACACGTCAAAATAATTTTTGAGTAACAGTTTCGACATACAAACACGTCATATTATGACGTCACTGTACACAACATGTGTCTGTGTAAAGTGCGCCATTTGCTAATAGTTAAAATAAAGACCAACATACAGTTCGCCTTCACGTCTAACACTCACTGTCAATGGGATTCAAAATGCGCCTTCGTTTTGGTATATCAAGCCCTTCATCAGTGTTGAATACACATGGACATGGACGTTTCCACCGTGAAAAAGTTTATTGAAATGGACAAAAGAGTCAGTACGAACTGCTGGAACAGGAGGAAGATTTTCGCGATCAGCTGATTTGGAGTATAACATATTTGAAATGTGTTTGTGCTGTGCACGATTCAGATGACTATAGTTGTTGATTGACGAGCTATTTTTATGAGTAGAAATCTGCATAAACAAAAGGAAATGCGGTGAAGAAAATGTAAAGTACAAAAATGAGTCATGCAGGAAACACCACGTACTGAACAAACAGTCGCCCGAACAGCAACACAAGGAAACGGAAAATGTACATAACTATAAAAACATCAAGAGACGCACAAAGACAAAACAAACATACAACAGGGTGAAGATTGAAGTACCGCCTTGTGACTGTCAGTCACAAAAATCACTCCCCTCTCCGACTAATCTACAACAACCGCGACGGCAAATACAGTATGGAGGCACTTTTTAAGTAAATTTCTACAGTGCATGGTTTGGCTCAAAATAGATCTTTTTTGTAGATATTTACTGAACGCGATTACAATTTGTATTATTTTATCGAAATTAAGTGGCAAGTGCCAACAGTCCTTTGCCATCTATCGTGACTCAATCGTTGACATGTAGGGTCACCGTCCGCCAGTTTGTTTGTTTTGAATACAGTTCGGTCATTCGAATGTTATTCACAAGTGAATATATGTCCGTGAATATCAAAATATATATGATAGCGTTACGTCACGCTGAAGTCACGAGTTATTGATCGCCGCATGAGCGGCGATCACTAATGGAATGTTCAAAAGTATTTACCCATGTAGGAGGGGTAGCGACAAGTTTTACAAAGTCTATTCCGCGTACATCGGTGAGAAGAACCAAATGAATTGGCACATGAGAGCGTGGCAGAGAATAGTTTCTATCTGCCAGTAGTCGTGCACCTGTTTGCGGTGCTCTCGTTCTAAATTATGCCCTTCAGAGAGTTTGACATATTACAGTTTTGTTTAATGACCATTGTTTATTGTCCAAAACTGTTGACAAAAGTAATACATACATCAGTATATTTATACACGTGATATACACATGTTAAGTCATGAATAGATTCAAACTCTTTGCTAGTGCCTTTATATGTGAAAGCGATATATCCTAAATATTTATCCTCTTACGTTTTGGTATCGTCAATATGCCTCTGAACCAATCAATGACCGCCCTAGATATTTGTGTCAAGTTTCATGTGATACTTCCAACAATGCATATGTCATAATAGTTTTACCAGGTATTTACTTGTTACAGTTTGCAACAAGGTTCTTTATCATCATGCTATAGTATATTTTCTTGTTTACATAGTTATTTGTTTCATAATAAATGACTATATTTTTAATTTATAGCATTGTCTCTTCATTATCACCTTTTTAGAGAAGGGGAGTAGGATATTCATTTATCCTCATTGTTTTAGCTCACCAGAGCACGAAGTGCTCATGCTTAGCTTTTAGGATCGTTGGATGTCCCTCGTCTGTTGTCCGTTGAGATACCACATTTTGCACTTGACCTCTAAGTAAATTGGTTTATGTTTTGCCCTGCATGAAATTAAAGCCAATCTCGAATATGGGTCACCTGGGCTCAAAAACTAGGTCACTAGGTCAAATCTTAGAAAAATCTTGTTAACGCTCTAGAGGCTATCTTACTGAAATTTTATCAGAATGTGTCACCATGAAATCTAGGCCAAGTTCGAATATGGGTCATGTCGGGTCAAAAACTAGGTCACTAGGTCAAATCTTACAAAATCCTAAACACTCTGGAGGCCACATTTTGCACTTGATCTTTAAGTAAATTGGTTTTTGTATTGGCCCTGATGAAATCTAGGTCAAGTTCGAATATGAATCGCCTGCAGTCATAAACTAGGCCACTAGGTCAAATCATAGAAAAATCTTGTTCACACTCAAGTGGCTACAAATGTTATCAGATCTTACTGAAATTTTATCAGAATGTTTGTCCACGTGCAATCTTGGTCAAGTTCAAATATGGGTCATGTCGGGTTCGAAACTAGGTCACTACGTCATTACACTCTAGAGGCTACATATCTCGTTAAGTTTTTAATGGAATGTTGTATTTCAATTGTCTTAACAAAACAGTTCCTTATTAAAAACCTTCATTGCACACAAATTTCGCGGCGATCCAATGCCTTGCATCAGTATTCGTCTTGTGTTATAAATATGGAAAAATAGTCAAACAGGGAGAGCCACACACGGAATGACACCGCATCAAACACCATCTAACGAGAAATGATAAAGCCACAAGACAAAACAAAACAGGACGCATATCAAGACGAAACACATTAAACATTAAGCATATTAAAAAACAAAATTGACCGTAGGGTGAAAGCAGGAGTGCCGCCTTGGAACGGTCAGCAGCCAAAAGCAATAAAAAAAAAATTGGCTACTGGGGGACTTGAACCTGGTTTATGGGTACCCAACCTCGTCCTTATCCCACTTTCACCGAAGTCAAAATGTAAATAAAATTCCCCCTCCAGACAACACCACAACATGCGTAACGATGTATGCCAAAATGAAAATGATTTGAAAATGAACGTTATTAGAAGTAAACAAGCGACGTCATCATGTAAATGACGTCATAATTTAAAAGTACGGGAAAACAATTTGAAACACTTCTACTGCGACATTTAAAAGATCAATCGCAAGAAAATACAATTACCAGTGGATATTAATCATACACAACTGTTTTGTTTGCAAAAGAATAAACTTGACATCATAGGCATGTACTCGATGACTATTCAGGTCAGAGCAGCTGTGGAGTAGTCATTTGGGGTACGACAGAACTAGCAAAATACAAATATCTAATTTCCTCCCTCCGTAAACGGGTTTCAGAGGGAATCTTCATAGAGTATTAAGCCTTTTCCGTCGTCGCACAAGTAAAGAGGAAAGCATAATGACCAACTGTAAAGGGGTCGACCACCAAGCATGTAGTGTGCTGCAATATAGAGGGGTCATATCCCTTTTTAATGAATTGTTTTATACGTTTGACAAGCAAAGTATCAAAATAAGTATGTCCAATAATTTTTCGAAGCTTGTAAATGACATCACCGTAAAACTCCGGATGTGAAATACCTAACTTTAGAAAAGTACGTAAATTACAATTGTATTTGCTGATGAGTAGAATATTACGGTGGTAAAATTTTGAAAATGTTTTACGAAGTTTGTCATATCTGTAGCCCTGTTTTAGTAGTTTTTCAGTGATAATAAGGTTACGATTGTTAAAATCATCAACAGAGGAACAAGCTCTAGCAAAACGAATAAGCTGAGAAATGTATACACCGTAACATGTAGCTCGGGGAACATCCCCATCCAAATGAGGATAGTTAACTATTTTAAAATTAAAATCATCCCTTTTGTCATAAATTCCAGAAGAAATTGTTCCATTGTTTATAGATAAATTTAAATCTAAAAAGGCTGCAGATATGTCAGAACTATTTGCTTTATTAAGCTTGAGCTCCCTAGGGTAAATTGAGGTTATCATAGAATCAAAGTATGGGTTATCAATATTAAAAATGTCGTCTAAATAACGTGCTGTATTGTTAAAGGCATTGATGACATCCGCCTGTGAATCGCTGTTAAGGTTAAGCATAAAATCCCGTTCATAACAAAACAAAAACAAGTCTGCAATTAAAGGAGCACAATTGGTTCCCATTGGAATACCAATAACCTGGCGATAAACAGAATTACCAAATCGAACAAATATATTGTCTAACAGAAACGTAATAGCGTCACAAAGATCTAAACATGTCCATGAGGTATATTTATTTGTAACATCATTGGTAAAGAACGCATGTCTAGAATTACAGGCAATAAATGATACCTTTTCTCTGGCAAATGTTTTATTTATCAGATTAGTAAGTTTGATCTTAATTAGATCGTGTGGTAATGTGGTATAAAGTGTAGAAAAATCATAAGTGCTTATAGTGTAAGCTTGGTGTTGCTTGATTTTTAATTTAGTTAAAACCTCATTGGAGTTTTAAATAGACCAAAAAAGGTTAATTCCTGAATTCTCATAAGCTTTATCGCAGTAACGCTTGACATGTTCTTTGACCGCTGTTAGACACGATGTAATTCGTTTGGATAGTGCAGTTGTTGTGCACGAGACAGAATTTGCTATGAAGCGTGATTTATATGGCGTTTTATGGAGTTTAGGTATCCAGTACATCGTCGGAAGTTTATGGTGTGTGATTAATATATCAGCATTGAACTGTTTACATTTATTAACATGTTCAGATATTATGTCGTTTTCAGACTTAGAGACCCCAATATATGACTTTGTCTTAGTTAGTTCTTGTTCTAAAACATCCACATAATAAAGTCGTCAAACGATAATTACATTGTTTGACGCTTTATCAGCTGGGACAAACACGTATTTAGAGTGAAATTCTTGTATACTATTTTTTAAGAAGCGAACTGAAGTCTTAGGTTTAGGCGGAAGAAGGTGAATGTTAGATTTGTAAAACGCGATACGTGTATCCATTATATTTGAAATTTGTTTTATCCATTTATTAAGGGCACTATTGTCTGCATGTTCTCGGCGACACCATTTTACACTGAAGTCTAACAAAGATTCTATAATTTTGCTGCGGCAGATTTTGAAATCTATCAAAGAAGGTAGTCTGTATTTAGGTCCCTTAGTTAGTAAAGTACGGAGACGTTTGTTTTCGATAATGTCAAAATTGCCTGTAATAACATGACCAGCCTCGGCGTAACAGAACTTAGAAGAATTACAATTTCAACTAACAGGAGTATTATTTACAATATTAAGGTCCGATACAATCTTATTGTAATTAAAAATAGTATTCCTAATAGGTATTTTGTACTTATAACAGATAATTGGAGATTCTAAGTTTTTGAAATAGGCTGGGATGGTATTAATTACGTTTTTATCGCGAAATATTGATTGTAGATCGATAAAATCTATACCTTTATTAACAAAGGGAATTTTCAAAAAATATCTTTTATGGGCAGACACTGAATCAACGTGTGGTCGAAGAACATGCCGAGTGTAGTTCTGAATGAAAGAAGCTGTATTATATAAAGGATCTGTTCGTAAGATCACTTTGTCTGCTTCTATGTCAATGTCTCTTATAGAAGAAATAGACAAAGAACATAGACGAGAGAGCATAGTATGTCTGCCAGATTGTAGACGTATAGTGTGTAAATCTGAAACAGACGTTTTAAGTCGAGCTTTGCGTTTGATATTGCCGTTTATACGTAAGCCATGTGATCTGGTTTTTCGTTTTCTGATTGAGTAAATAGAAAATATATCAATGTTAGGGTCTTTAGAAATATTTCCGGTTTGATAAATATTATCATTTAGGCCTAAAGGGAAAGGTGTCTGTAAATTTTTAATCCATTTGAGTTCTGCCATAAATCTGGCTTTAGATTTGATGCTATTTGTAGAATTATAATCATAAACAAGATGTTCAACTGGCTGAACTGTAATATCTTTAAATGAATGACCCGATTTACGAAAGTATTATCCTTAAAATACCAAGTGTATAAAAGAAATAGCATGATGCGATTTGGAGTTACGCCGCATTTTATCAGTATGCAACGTTTTACAAAAGCCATCACACGTTAATAACCAGGATGTCGAACAATTTTAATCATGATGAGATTTGAAGTTACTAAGTGTTTCATCTGTATCCAAATTATATACAAGATCAATCAAACGTTCGCTAATAACGTGCTTAACACATTGACGCACCTTAAACGCATCTAACGCATTTTAACGCACGCCTTGTAATATTTTTCAACGTCTTTAACGCATTGCCAGCATATTAACGCATTTTAATACAGTGTACGCGTATTAATATATTTAAGGCCCAGTAAACGCTTTTTACCGAAATATTAACGCATCTATAAAGATTGGATATATACACATCATACAATTTCTGTAGCTCTCGGATCAGGATGTATTCTGTTTGCAGGTGAAATTATAATAATCTGATTCTCCGTGTCTGGATCAAACAATTATATTCACAAAGTCGCAAATTTTAAAAAAAATATATGCATGTGGTAACGGGTTATAGTTGGGCATCCGAGGTGTAAAAAGTCGCTTATTTTTCAAGGTCCATGGCATTTTTTAGTAGAAATGTTTGAATACCATATTTGTGTTGCCAGATACTAATCATTTGTGGTTCTGGTCCATGCCACTGCCAAAACCCTCTTTGAAGGTCAGAAACCAGGTCAAAGGTCAAATGAGTGCAAAAATGTAATAAAATCTCTATTTAGTATAAAATAACTTTAATTTTGACAATTTCGAGACTTTTTTTCATTTAATTTTTTAGCAATGTCTCCCAAGTAAGTATAGATATATTTATGGCACATTTAAAGAAGATTTTAGTGACCTGTGATGATTGCAAGTTCGGAAAACATCGTTTTAAATACGTTTACAGTACATTATCATACTGTATAATTATAACTTTGATACAAATTTGTTCAAGTACCTTTTCACGCAGATGTATTAATTAGAGATGATAATAAAAACGCCAGAATATTAGTAACACCTTATATTAGCTGTCTGTATCATTCGTGATTGAAACGTCATAGCTCCTGGTGAGTATGACGATGTTTTTACATAAGGAATTGATATATTTTACACGAGCTGTACCTATGACAAAGCCCTTTCTACATTTGCAGGAAAATGAATCTCTCGGATATTGATTGGCCATTTTAACAGTTACTGGCCATAGGTACCCACTCTCAATCAACCATGAACTCATAGACATATTCACTGCCACTGGATATGTGTAGCATTCCCTATCCGTAATGACAACACTCTATATGTTATTGCCACAAACGATCACTAGTTACACAGATATGCCTCAATACCCGGAATAAGTGAGCATGTCATAGTACTGACTAAAATATATTTCCTTTACGAAGGAAGCCTACCCCACATCTTGTCCACCTGTGGAAGGAGACTAACAAATGCTCTATGACCCATCAAAATGACTGAGTTTGCAGCACACTTGGCAAATCAGCCCCTTTACCAATCTGTACTCTATTAGATAGTACACAGCCGTCCTCAAATTAGTGGTTCCTTCTAAGTTAACATGCACCAGCTTCAGTCAGCCATAGTGCAACTCCATCACCCGCCATTTATCACGAAAAAAGAAATGTGAATATAAAAAAGTGCTGAGGACCAATGTACAGAAGAACTGGGCATATACAAGGAGCTACAGAAAACTTGCAAAGAAGAAGTGCAAGGAAGCTCATGATGGGTATGTGATTGACCTAGTGACAGACACCAGCTGTGAGAAGCTCTACGCTTTTGTTAGGAGCAATAAATGTGACAGCTCGAGATTAACCCTACTGACGAATGATGACATTAATCATGTTGATACACAAAGCAATGTTGACATATTGAACCACTGGTTCACTGTCTTTACACATTAGGACCTATATCTCCCTTGTGCCATTTGAGAGTATTCTTATTCGGATACCCTTCCTATTCATGTCATGATAAATAGTGTCTGCAAGGTTCTTAAGGGCTTTAATCTCCACAAAGCTACATGTCTAGACACCATCTTATCAAGGTTCCAAAAAGAAGTGGCACATTCCATGGCTCCTGTTCTTGCTCTGATCTTCCAGGCCTCTTGACCAGGATAAAGTATCCAGTGCTGGGAAGACCGTCACGTTAATCCTATTTACAAATACATGGTCGTCCAGAATAACTCCTTCAAACTACTGGCCTGTATCCTTAACTTCTGTTACATGTAACATCATGGAATACATCATACACAGTAACCTGGTTTTTTCTTAGTGCCTTGACATCACCAGACAATGCCAGAATGGCCTCAGGAAGCAGCACTTTTGTGAGACAAAGTGATCAATATGGTCAATGACCTTGTGTCAGGTCTGGACCAGTCTCATTAGATTGACGCAATCTTGACTTTTTCAAAACATTTGACAAAGTGTCTTACAGATACCTGCTTCTTAAGCTCCAAAACTATGATGTACATTGCAAAATGCTTGATTATATCCAATTTATCACGCTGGAAGGTGTTTCCTCCGTGTCAGTACCGATAACATCCGATGTTCACCAATGTGCCGTTCTCAGTCCTTTCCTTTCCCTCACATGCAATGATGACCGCACGGAATTCCTATGCTATCCCTGTCGACTCTTCACTTTCGTGCTGAGTCAATAGCAGATGCAGACGTCTTCCAGAATGATATCGACAGTCTGTAGGAATGGGGAAAGACTGGGTTCATTGCAGAGAAGTGCTAAGATCCTGCTTATTATCAACAAGCGGACAAACATATATACCAATTATACTGTTCATAGCAAGAGACAGAAGACAACATAATAGGCAAAATACCTGGGGACGCTACCGTCTGCTCAATTGTATTGGAAAGCCAAAGTCGATATGGTCATAAAGAAGGAAAACTGATTCACAGCCTTTCTAAGCAGGAATCTTGGATCCTGCCAAAAGCCAACCAAGGAGGCAAATAACAAACCCCTGATCAGTCTGCAGGTTGAGTACACATCCTGCGTTTTGGACCCACATACCAAGGCCATGACAAGTCGTGAGGAGATGGTCCAACATAGAGCTACCAGATTTGTTATTTGAATTATTGTAGAAGAAGCAGAATGGTGTCATGCTTAATATGATTTGCTCAATCAGAGGCAGAAAAAGTAAAGGCCGCGATGTTCTATAGGTCCGTGAATGATTTTGTTGCAGCTGACACCCGACCTGTTAACGCCCTCACAGTGCACCTACAAGAGGACACGCCTTAAGATCAGTTTCACGGTTTTGCAGGACCAAGTTCCTATGGGAATATTGCTTTCACTCTGCTGTCAATATCATCTTGAACAAGCTATCATAACATCAGGTGATAGCTCCCAACTTTTCAGGCTAGGATCTCAGCTGTCATGTAATATTCTTCTGTTTGCAATGTTTAACTTGTTTTTATAATTTGAACGTTGGACCCTCCCTCACCTATGTGTATATCATAATGGTAAGAGTATCCTGCTTTAAAGCTGCCAAGCACAACAAAACAAGAAGTAGAATAAGAAGCCACAAACACAGAGTTGATGTAGTATACTAGTACTGCAGTATTCAACAGATGCATTGGAATATCGTCATTCAAGGCAAATGCAGACACGAAGTGTCCCAAATCATGACAAGGTGGATACATTGATTGTCTTGTATGCATTCAAGGCTTGGATGCTGCTAGAAAGGATCAAGGCTGGATAGTTGTCAAATGCCAATATTTTGATGTACTAGTAATACTGATATACCATATTGGACCTTTATAAGGCATTAGAGTCTGGATGAGGGCTTGGACCTCCAAGAAAACAAAATTGTATTTTCCGCAAGTTATCTCAAGATGTCTGCCGGAACATTTTCATTGGGTTTCATGCAATAACTGGATGTGACGCAACCTTTGCTTTCACTGGAATTGGAAAGAAGACCTGTTGGAAGAAATATTTTACATGCCCGATCTGCTTTCAGATATTAGAAGAGGTGTACGGCTTTACAAGAGATACGCTTGATGCCAATGGAGAATCCATTGATGATGCAATACTTACACAATATGGTTATGGTTAAGAAAACACTTGAACTGTTTCCACAACAAATGATGCAGTAGAACTGAAAATTGCTAGAGCAAACTATCAAGCTTGTAAATGGATCTGAGCTCATAGATACGCTCGTACATGCATTAATGCTATTGATACTAACGCCTAGCAAGATGGTGCCGAACTTTTATTAGTGGTTTGGAAATGTACAAACTGTACCTGATGCATGCATTAAACAAGTTTTGGGTGCAAAATCAAGTGCAAATTCTTTTCGCTGAAATGCTTCAAAACAGCTTTAAAAAGCACACTAATATGTGTGCGATGGTGTAAATTGTACCAACCCAGCAAATATCTATACAAATATAGTGAATTAATTAGTTACTTTAAACAGGATTAAACGCTTTGTTTAGGTGTTCATTTACCCCACCCACTTTACTTTAAAAGTACTTGTGCATAATATATAGCTGGTATGACTGCATACAGTTATTTGTTCGAGTAGCATTCTGTCTAACCTTTATTTTGATGTCATTTATGCTTATTAAATAGCAACAATTGCGAAGACATGACAACATGTATCATAGTTACATGTTGATTTTAACGATTTTTTTCTGTTTTTGGATGTTCTCATTAATATTCATGAATATTTGAATAATATATTTTACACAAAATAAGTGCAAATTAAAGGCCAACGTTTAACCTTCATTTTGGTACCATTTTTATTATTTTACACCCAAAATTGATAAAGATGTAATGATTTCTCAATTAACGTATATAAAATATGCACTTAGTTGACCTTTGACCTAATTAAGAGAAACGAGGGCAAATTTTCAGGTGGCATGGGGCAGTGTCTGAATACTAAGACATCAAATATTACATATCCAGTGCATGCCAACTTCTACTATTTCATGCCATGGCTCGACACATTTTCCTCAGTTGGATGCCCAACTATTATATTAGATACATATACCTCCAGAGTGATTTTGCAAACATATCTTCGACCCTTAAGATTGGCATGCGTGCTAATTATCGTATCAGTTCCATCGCGTGCTAATATAGAAGTGTTTATCTAATGATTGCATCTACTAGACGAAAATAATTATACATGTACAGATCGTTCAAAGTTCGCCCATAACATGTTGAATACTTTAGAACACGTTTAACGCATTTAAACTCGCGCAATTTAACGCACTATAACGTTCCTTAACGCATTTAAGTACACGCTGACGCGTTTAACGTCTTTTCATGCAATGTAACAACTTTTAAAGCCATTTTAACTAATTTTATCTGATTATAACGCACCGTAGCGCACACATTTTAACTACTTTTAACGCTTTTAACGAATTTGAAACCAGAATAGTCCAAGTTGAGAAACTTCCGTGGGATCTATTATATTGGTGGAATTATAAAAATCTGATTGTACAGTTTCTGAAGTGTCCAAACATCCCTTGTTCAGTGGCCATTATGGCAAATTATATAATGCATATTCATGAAATAGTGAATGTGTGGCATGAGGTAACGGGTTTAAATAAATAAATACCTCTAGAGTGAACAGATATTCGACGTTTGGTGACATGCGTGCCAAAATCGTTAATTGGATGTAATAGTTCCATCTCGCGCAAACATAGATTTGCCAATCTACTGAACGAACCTGTTGGACGATACATATTGTACAAATCCTTCAAGTTCGTTCATAACATGAGTAATTCTTTACTGCCTAGATGCGAAACAAAACGTATTTGACGCCCTTTATCACACGCAGTTGAAGGCCTTTAACGCATTTTAGCGCATTTGCAAACAGACTAAAGCCAGATCAGACTGCACCAGTAGAACCGAACAGTTTCTGAAGTGTCCAAAATAGTCCATTGTTTATTAGCCATTCTATAAAAGTAAATTAATGAATATTCATGAACTCGCGATTTTTATGTAAACGTAGGCACGAGGTAACGGGTTAAATTGAATACCTACAGAATGAACAGAAAGTCGACACTTGGCGGCGTGAGTGCTAACTAATAATCAGTAATTAGATGTAATATTTCTGGCCGCGGAAACGTAGGATTATCAATCTACTGAACGCACCTGTTGGACGACAACATGAAACAGATACTTCAAAGTCGCTCATAACATGCCTACTGTTTGCGACATACATGTATATGCGCCTTTTAATGCAAATTAACGCATTTTAACGCTTTTAAACGCATTTGCAAGCAAAATATACTCAGATCAAGCATCTCATGAATAAGATGTCTGAGAACAGGGTCTATTCTGTTTGCTAATAGACTATTAAAGATCAGATACTTCAGTTTCGGAAGTGGACAAAACTACCCTTGTTCATTGGCTATCGTGAAAATTACGAAAAAATATGGTACAGATCCTTGAAGCATAATTTACAAGTCGGCCATTTTATTGCATAAACAAATGCATTAATTCCAGCTCCAAATGTTACCGCGAACGATAGGAGAGCTTCATTTTGTAAGAAAGCATTTTGATATACAAATCCGATCATCACGACTATTCTCATAATACTGGATATGTCAAAAATAACTAGCAGTATTAAATGTGTCGTTAGAGTACTCTGAATGATAGTGTAATTTTTATGAATCACCGTTTCTTGAAATGATTTCGAAATCGTAGAAGTACTTCTACTTGTAGTTTGAACCTCGATTCTGGCTTTTGTTTGTACATTGGCAATTCTTTGAATAGGGCTTGGTACGCGGACACTAGGACCGCTGACACTGGCTTCATTCGGTATGTTTTCATTTATTCCCAACTGTCTCCAATTCTGACTGAACACCGTTTCTTGAAGCTTTTTCCAAAGACGACGTTCATCTTTTCCTCTGTTTCCGGAAGTGACTTTCTTCTTTTGGAATATAGGAGATGTTCGACTTGGTTCCTGATTGACAACGAGCGGCTTTCGGGAATTTACGATATTTGTCCATTTTTGTATGACAGATGTTTCCCATGACCTTTGCGTACTGTAGCCTGCGTGACCTATTCTTTGGTTCCCGGTTCGCCTGACATCACTATTCAGCCGTGACGTACTTTCCGGTCTTAAAATCTGCACAGCGGATTTTTCGTTCAGTACCAGTTTCCGTAGCTGCAGTGCCAACACAACGAATATGACATTCACGACAAGGAATGGTATAAGGTAAACAATGGCTTCATATAGGATGAAAAGCTGCCATGCATCGTTGAAAAGCGCTCCCGGCGAACATGGGCTGTAATACTGCATGTTTGTGTCGGCAACAACCGGTAGTGAACAACACACGAGCGATACAAACCAAGCGACGTAGACAGATACAAGAAGAAACCACCCATTTGTATGTTTCTTCTCTTGTTCGTGGTCATGAAGCTCCGAAAGAGTGTAGATAATGCTCGCTAGAAGGTAGTAAGCAAACACACAACATGTTGTCGGAACAAGTATATGAACTAAACGACAAGTATTCACCGACACTGGTTCTGTAATTAATCGTGACAAAATGGCGGTAATTAAACCACAGAAGAAATCACATGAGCTTAGTCCGACCAGTAGGTACTTGTCTTCCGGCTGTGTCTTGAACTTAAGACCTGCACATACAAGAACGATACCGTGCAAAGCTAATACCACGAGTCCCGCTACCAGGAGCGCTGTGCTTAAAACTGCAGAGTCAGTAGCAAGCTTGAACCCGTGACCGATATCTCCAACATATGTGTTTGCACTTGTAGTGTTCATTTTATGGAATGCATGTCTCTAGATCCAAAGACCGTTGTTTTTAACACTATATTTTCGTCTGTAATATTTCATATGATATATTTAAATGGAAAAGCTAAGACAATCCTACTTTCTGTAATTTTTGTTAAACAAAATCTAACTTACTCAAGACAGAACACGCAACTGTCAAGTTTATATACAAAACAGTTTTACATTTGTAACGCAACTAAATCCTTGCCATACATAAAATGAGTTTTATTGTCTTGTTGTATGTTATAATATAGCTCCAAGTCCACAGTCTTCTACAAAGTAGCTTTTTACTACACACAAATATCTTGGGAAATTTTTGACATCAAGTAAATGCCTTTATAAATATGTTGTTAGTGAAGAAACACGCCAAATTCCGGAGATCAATCACTTGTTATTAAAGAAACACGCCAAATTCCGGAGATCAATCACTTGTTAATGAAGAAACACGCCAAATTCCGGAGATCAATCACTTGTTAGTAAAGAAACACGCCAAATTCCAGAGATCGAACGAGCAGTGTCTCAATGTCTCGATTTAAAATTTACCCCGCTGTGATAAAATAATGTCTGCTGAATTTTGAATCAAGAGAAATGTAATTACTACCAATAAGAACAAGCTTTCAGGAACTAGCGACCTACTGTCAAATAGTTTGAATCCAGATAAAATACCGAGTTACTCTACGTCTTATCTGGATCGAAACTGTTTACAAATTCTAGCAAGGTCGGGAATGTCTAGATAAGAGTTTACATGGCAGAACGTAATGCACATATTCATTTATTACTAAACGTTTAGCATGCAGCCAGACCGATGGTTGCCTTTGAAAACAGCTTGGACCCTGATGAGACCTCGAGTAAATCAGTCTCATCAGGATCCAAATTGTTAGTCATTCTGATTACATGTTGTAAACACGCTAATTATAACTAGCATTTTGAAAATTAGTGTGTGAAAAGGTATGTAAAATAATTTGCTCAGATAAATGTGCGTACTCCAATACCAAAAATAGTCATTACTCCACCAAACCTAATTTAGTGATTACTCCTCAGACTCGTCTTTTCGAGACGATTCTAAAGAGTGGTCACAACATAGGGTTTGGTGGGGAAATAAAGAAATTGTTATTGAAGATATTTTAATCTACGCTTCTTGTCTTTACCTGTGCTTAAGTGTAAGATCTCTCGCATCAAAACTGAATTACGAAGATACACATTGCTCCATTATGGTCATTAGTAGAATAGTTCTCCAATCAACTAGCACTGTCTGTATTTTACGAGTGTGTTGGCTAAATCAATAGTAGCAACATTGTTACAAATAGTCCCCTTATGGCGTCCACTGAATGGGATGAAATTACAACACACATTTCATTCCAACAGTCTATCAATACTGTACTTCAGCTGCGGACTTGCGATCATTAACAAGCCCTTATTGGACTCGAGCATATATACGCACGGATGTGATAAACAAACCTTTACCCTGCTGTACGCGTCCTGTCTGACATTTGTAAACAACTTGAATCCAGGGGAGACACTCCGAGTAAGTAGGCATCTCGTCAGCCTCCAAACTGTGTGATACAATGTTCATGTTTAAAACCATGCACGAATCGGGGAAAATGCAGCAAGTAAAAAGTTTTGAGCAGATATACGCATTTCCACAGCAAGCCAAAGGATAAAGGATAGATTCCATGCCATGATATTGATAATGATTTCACAGACTATACAATGATCTACAAGAAATAGTGAGAAAATATGGACATCACAATACAGAACACGTAACATCAGTCATATATGTATGCAGTTAACCTCCCTAGGCTTACTTCAGTTATATATGTATGCAGTTAACATCCCTACAATGTAGTCTTACTTCAGTTATATATGTATGCTGTTAACATCCCTAGTCTTACTTCAGTTATATATGTATGCAGTTAACCTCCCTAGTCTTACTTCAGTTATATATGTATGTACATGTATGTTAACCTCCCTATTCTTACTTCAGTTATATATATGTATGCATGTTAACCACCCTAGGCTTACTTCAGTTATATATGTGTGTATGTTAACCTCCCTAGGCTTACTTCAGTTGTATATGTATGCATGTTAACCTCCCTAGGCTTACTTCAGTCATATATGTCTAACGTTACTTCAGTTATACAGTGAAACCCCCTAAGACAGGAGAGAAGAGTTGCGACACTCTTAGGCAGGTGATTCCCAGAGGAGCTTTCTGCATGCCTTTTACCCTGCATTTAGCTTCCACCTATACCGATATTCATACTAAATTTAAAGTCCAGTTTAGAGTAGTTTTACTGTATATATGTATGCGGTCATTCCCTCTAACTTTATCTCAGTTATATATGTATACAGTTGACCCCTGTAGCCTATCTTCAGTGACATCATGCATACTTAATTGTTGGCTGAATTTTAGAACACTGTATGTATGTAGGATTATTATTCCTTTTTTCGGAATCCGTAGAAACTGCAATGTTAGATTTTTATAGTTGCATAAGCAAACATGGTAGACCCTGATATGCCGGTTTCTAAAAAGGTCGCCTTATCTGGGTCTACTCTGTTTGTAAAGGCCTGAAAAGCATTTAAATATCATGGAAGTGTTAAAGACAGACATCGGAGTTTGATACTGCAAAAATGCTTAATGAAGTATCATTAATGAAACGCATTAATACCTTTTGGCGCTTTTGCAAACAGAAGCCGTCTGATCAGAGTCTGTTCTTTTTGCTTATGGACGTACATGCATATACATGTAGATCTGATTCTACAGTTTGTGCCATAGCCAAGCAGTTTTGTGTTCATATGCCAGTATTAACATGAAGGTAATAAGTGTTTACAGTATAACATTCGTCAGATAAACGTTTAAAGACAGGCATCAGAAATTGATGTTGCAAAATTATTAATCAAATTATTCTCATGAAATATGCTAACGCCTTACCTATCACCACTTCAAACGTCATTTTGAAATGAAGAACTTTATAATTATCTATACACCAACATTTTACTATTTTATATTTGTCGAGTCCAAACATTCAAGATCGAGAACGTCTGGCAAGACCTGTTTGGTCAACGGTCAGTTTTCCGCGGTTGAATTTATGGTCGCAGTGAAAACTAATCCATTCCCTCCTTATGATGCCTTTTGGCGCCTTTGTAAAAGTCTTCTTTTTTAATACAGCATTTGTTCGAATGCTGTTTTTGTCACAATGGTTTCAAAACTACACAATTCTAAAAAAATGTCTGGCTAAGCTTCTTTACGGTAGATTTATTTGAAGTGGTTGAGTCTAAATGTAGGAGAGAATGGGTTAAACAGTCAGCCATTGATATCAATATTATTATAAACCTCACATTTGATAATAGAATGCGTTCGTGGTAATCCTAAATTTTCAGCATGTTTAAGAGTTTCGTGAATATCATTTATCAAGTATAATTTATCCGTTGTCTGCTTTTAACCCATGCCTTTGTAAAAGACACTTTTTGAATCTATTGTGATAAATACAGCATTTGCCCAATTTATCACAATGGTTTCAAAACAAATCTAAAATTTTCCGTTTTTCTAGTAAATGTTCCATTTCAATAGAAATATTCAAAGAGGTTGAATCTAAAAATAGCGTATGAGGTAATGGGTTAAGACAGATGGGCGTTTAATACAGCAGAAAAATAAAGCAAGAGAACGGGAGAGTTCTGTATAGCTTCGCCCTGTAGTTTTTCGTCGTATAGTTTCGCATTAGTCGTCCATCTGCATCGCAATATATCTCTTTAAAGAGGTTCTATCATAGTTGATATCTATCATGAGAACAGTTACACCCATCCATCCATCCATTCAATCAATCTACCCATCCATCCATCCATCCATCAATCCATCCATCCATCAATCCATCCATCCATCCATCCGTCAGCCCGTCCGTCGTAAACTATTTAATTATGTCTCCCAACCGATATGGGGGACATAGTGTGTTTACTCCATTTCTTCTTCTTCCGCCGTGAATACATCTAGTCTGATTCTTATGAAACTTCAAATGCACATAAGTGGTTATACAGTAAAACCTCTCCATAACGACCACTAAATTAGATCAAGTATTTTGTGTTAAAGGCAGGTGACTGCTTAAAGCAATGTGAAAGTAAAACAGAACGCTCCAATAGGAGCGTTCTGTTTTACTTTCACCTTGCTTTACGCAGCCACCTGCCCTAAATACCAACTAACTAACTCAATTTAGTGGCCGTTATAGAGAGGTTTTACTGTATGCAGATATGTGCATTCTGCTTTCGGTGTTTAAAATGTTGCTATGGTAACCAAATGGTAGGCTTTGATTGATCGAACTCAATTGTAGGGTGTTTCGAAAGAGGTGGCTACCATGGTAACGGAGTGATTGGTCAAAATTTAGAAACTACTACTTGCTGAAAATTGGTAAGTAGGGGTATATGGGTACCCCGAACAAAATGGCGTGTTTCAATTGCCATGGTAACCGGATGACGGAAAATGATTGGTAAACATGTTGATATTTTGCTGATCAATGTCTGTTGTCCGTTTTGTTTGAGGGACATTCTGTAACGGATTCCGTTACAAGAAGTCTTTTTTGTTCAACATTTCAATATTAGTGTAGACCTAGACTTTTCACTTCCGGTGTTTTGTTCACTTTGGTTAAATGGAACGTCCAGTAGAACAAAAACACATCAAGGGCAAGTTTCACTTCTGTAAGGAAATAATGACCGACAATGAAACAGAGTACTGTTAACGATTACTTGATAAGGTCTGTTTACATAAAGTTCTGAAGAGAGGCGATCCCCCGAAAGCAAAAATTGCAACACAAAAGGAGAAAATTGCCAACTCGGTTTTATTAAGTCTGTTCATGAGCAGTAATTGAAAGTGCAACACTGCTCACGCCCCCTAGTACCGGCTTAAGCGGTATTCAATTTTCAGGACAAAAGTTCATATGCCAGTATTAACATGAAGGTAATAAGTGTTTACAGTATAACATTCGTCAGATAAACGTTTAAAGACAGGCATCAGAAATTGATGTTGCAAAATTATTAATCAAATTATTCTCATGAAATATGCTAACGCCTTACCTATCACCACTTCAAACGTCATTTTGAAATGAAGAACTTTATAATTATCTATACACCAACATTTTACTATTTTATATTTGTCGAGTCCAAACATTCAAGATCGAGAACGTCTGGCAAGACCTGTTTGGTCAACGGTCAGTTTTCCGCGGTTGAATTTATGGTCGCAGTGAAAACTAATCCATTCCCTCCTTATGATGCCTTTTGGCGCCTTTGTAAAAGTCTTCTTTTTTAATACAGCATTTGTTCGAATGCTGTTTTTGTCACAATGGTTTCAAAACTACACAATTCTAAAAAAATGTCTGGCTAAGCTTCTTTACGGTAGATTTATTTGAAGTGGTTGAGTCTAAATGTAGGAGAGAATGGGTTAAACAGTCAGCCATTGATATCAATATTATTATAAACCTCACATTTGATAATAGAATGCGTTCGTGGTAATCCTAAATTTTCAGCATGTTTAAGAGTTTCGTGAATATCATTTATCAAGTATAATTTATCCGTTGTCTGCTTTTAACCCATGCCTTTGTAAAAGACACTTTTTGAATCTATTGTGATAAATACAGCATTTGCCCAATTTATCACAATGGTTTCAAAACAAATCTAAAATTTTCCGTTTTTCTAGTAAATGTTCCATTTCAATAGAAATATTCAAAGAGGTTAAATCTAAAAATAGCGTATGAGGTAATGGGTTAAGGCAGATGGGCGTTTAATACAGCAGAAAAATAAAACAAGAGAACGGGAGAGTTCTGTATAGCTTCGTCCTGTAGTTTTTCGTCGTATAGTTTCGCATTAGTCTTCCATCTGCATCGCAATATATCTCTATAGTAGTATAAACATATTTTATTTCATTTATCATTTCATGAAAAAGGGTCGGGCCACAAGTTCGACCAACATTAGTTACGGCCCTCCCCTTTACAGCTTTCTACAGTAAGTGTGTCACATGAAACAAAACACGTGAAACAAAGAATGCATCAACTATTCTCAGCCCTCTCTACCCAATATATCACCATCTTAAATAAAAATGACTTTATTGAACTTCCATTAGCTTACAGTTTATAATGGTACATGGACTAATTGTTATTTAGCATGGCAGGACATGCAGAAATATATAAATTATTCTGTAATTAAGTCAATATAATAGATCATGTTCAGGACTCCTAGAGGAGCCGTCTGATCAGGGTCTACTCTGCCTTAAAGATATGATACGTCCTATCTATCAGGTAAATGGCTAAGGTGAATATACTTCTCATGTTGCAAGTGTGAATTCTGCACTCAAACTGACTCACTATTTTGCATATACTAGTACATGTATATAAATGTAGTCAAGTTTATTTAATAGTCGAGTCCGTCTAAGTGCACATTCATAAGATCTTGCAAATTTCAGATATGTGGACCGAAGTAAGAGAAAGATTGCCCCAGTGCAAGATAACATCACTTATTACAATAACTCATACCGTACACTGTAGACCCAGACGGGAGAGTTCTGTATAGCTTCGTCCTGTAGTTTTTCGCCGTATAGTTTCGCATTAGTCGTCCATCTGCATCGCAGCAATATATCTCTATAAAGAGGTTCTATCATAGCTGATATCTATCATGAGAACAGTTACATCCATCCATTCAATCAATCTACCCATCCATCTATCCATCCATCCATCAATCCATCCATCCATCAATCCATCCATCCCTCAGTCCGTCCGTCGTAAACTATTTAATTATGGCTCCCAACCGATGTGGGGGACATACTGTGTTTACTCCATTTCTTCTTCTTCTTCCGCTGTGAATACATGTAGTCTGATTCTTATGAAACTTCAAATGAACATAAGTGGTTATACAGTAAAACCTCTCCATAACGACCACTAAATTAGATCAAGTATTTTGTGTTAAAGGCAGGTGACTGCTTAAAGCAATGTGAAAGTAAAACAGAACGCTCTAATAGGAGCGTTCTGTTTTACTTTCACCTTGCTTTACGCAACCACCTGCCCTAAATACCAACTAACTAACTCAATTTAGTGGCCGTTATAGAGAGGTTTTACTGTATGCAGATAGGTGCATTCTGCTTTCGGTGTTTAAAATGTTGCTATGGTAACCAAATGGTAGGCTTTGATTGATCGAACTCAATTGTAGGGTGTTTCGAAAGAGGTGGCTACCATGGTAACGGAGTGATTGGTCAAAATTTAGAAACTACTACTTCCTGAAAATTGGTAAGTAGGGGTATATGGGTACCCCGAACAAAATGGCGTGTTTCAATTGCCATGGTACCCGGATGACGGAAAATGATTGGTAAAAATGTTGATATTTTGCTGATCAATGTCTGTTGTCCGTTTTGTTTGAGGGACATTCTGTAACGGATTCCGTTACAAGAAGTCTTTTTTGTTCAACATTTCAATATTAGTGTAGACCTAGACTTTTCACTTCCGGTGTTTTGTTCACTTTGGTTAAATGGAACGTCCAGTAGAACAAAAACACATCAAGGGCAAGTTTCACTTCTGTAAGGAAATAATGACCGACAATGAAACAGAGTACTGTTAACGATTACTTGATTAAAGTCTGTTTACATAAAATTCTGCAGAGAGGCGATCCCCCGAAAGCAAAAATCGCAACACAAAAGGAGAAAATTGCCAACTCGGTTTTATTAAGTCTGTTCATGAGCAGTAATTGAAAGTGCAACACTGCTCACGCCCCCTAGTACCGGTTTAAGCGGAATTCAATTTTCAGAACAAAAAGTACTGAAATTCATGATCTCGAAGGATCAGAAAGTATAACAACACTGAGAATGAAGTACGGGGCGACGTTTTACGGCCGCCACACAAGCTTGAATTCAATACTTGAAATTGCTCTGGTCTAATATTTCGACCACTAAGGGCCTTTTTTCAAAGATTATCATGTCAAAATACACGTCATATTTTTGTTACATGCATTCAGTCATAAAATCAAAGAGAATAATGACACATTTTATCTTGAGTGTATGGCTTAATGCATGTAACAAAAATGGGACGTGTATTTTGGCATGATAATCTTTGAAAAAGGCACTTAGTGGTCGAAATATTAGATCAGAGCAATTCAAGTATATTATATTAATTCCCTGTTTTGGAATATTTTCTTCATTGTGAACGTCTGTTTAGAATAGGATGATAAGTTACGACGTTTTGATATTTCAAATCGATAGAAAAGAAACAAAGTCGAAAAACCATACGATGCAATCTGATTCAATACTGCCCGTCTAAGACGGGTGATGCGGTCTTATACTATGTAGTAAACCCCTTCTAATACGACCACGAAAAGGGGCATAATTCACCGCGGGAAAGGCAGGTGGTAGCTTAATGCAGGAGGACAGTTATGCTGAAAGCTCCTATGGAGCTTTCTGCATAACTTTCGGCCTGCATTAAGCAACACCTGCTTTTGAAGACAGTCGTATTTGTTCATTAAATGGTCCCGTTAGAGGGGTTTTACTGTACCCGGGTAGTCAGCCGAAAAGTTTCTCTGTTAAAACAGCCGGTGTGTCTAATCTGACATGCGTAGGTGAAAGCATTTTGGTTTTGTCGACTCCTTTTTACTGGTCCCTTCATTAAACATGTTCCTGTTGAATATTCATGTAAGAAATAAATATCGCAAATATCAATAAACTGAAGTATTACAGAGTCATATTTCCATAGGGTAGTAAGGTCTTGGTAGATACTCTAAGATTCAGATCTGTTATGATTTCATAAGAATACAGCAGACCCCATAGGAGCCGCCTGATCTGGGTCTACTATTTCTGCAATGTTGTGAAAAATCGTTGTATGAGTGAAGGAAAAATACAAGAAACAAGATGCAAGACATTTTATTTTACGTCCGATGTAAATAACAGATAGCATTAGCTCATGAGATATTTCCCGACGCACATATGTAAAAATCCAAATTAATAAAAATGTACAGTAACATGCAGACATAAAACAGAAACAATGGAAACAGCATACAGGGGGAAAAGCAATCAAACAACATCTAAATCAATTACTAAAACATAGTTAAGCATCCGAGGCAATGGAAAGCGCAGTATCCTTGTAACGGGAGGTAATCGTGTTTAGCAAATTTATATACATATGTAGTTATGCTACAGTCGCCTCCCTTCCCAACGTGTTAAAAGTTCAAAACCTTCTATTTGAAATTATTACCTCATTTTATATGTATAGAATTTAAACAAAATAGAACTATCACAATATTTTGTGTATCATCCATGTTATCACAACTGTTATAAATTATGTATCAGAACTAGAACAGTAAAACCTCTCTATAACGACCACTAAATTACATCAGATATTTTGTGTTAAAGGCAGGAGGCTACTTAAAGCAAGGTGAAAGTAAAACAGAACACTCCTATAGGAGCGTTCTGTTATACTTTCCCCTTGTTTTAAGCAGCCACCTGCCCTAAATATCAACTAATTAACACAATTAAGTGGTCGTTATAGAGAGGTTTTACTGTATATATCGCAGATGGATTAGTCAACTTGACTAAATATTTATAAAGCAATATTTGTCTAATTAGCCCGAATGAGACCCCGTCAACCTTTTCCTGCGAACGAAATTAGGAAGAGGGAGATATATAAACGAGTTATATTAACCCGAATGAGACCCCGTCAACCTTTTCCCCAAGAAATTAAGAAAATGGAGATAGGTAAACGAGTTATAATAACCCTAACAGTTTAACCTAACCCTAACCTGCCCACTGTCCATACATTAAATGACCAGACTCGCTGGAAAGGGTTAACCCTATCAACACTGAGCTGCTACGGGGTTTTCATGGTAATTTTTTCTTCGTTTCTTTTCATAAATCAGTGCCAGGGTGTAAAGATTTGAAATACAGTTCGATAATCATAATCTCGAACTTCAAGGCACCGTACAAAATACGTTGAGATAACAGAGGTGCGAGTTATCCTATTTCTAATCTGAAAAAAAAATCAAGTTTACATGCATTAAGCTGTCAAGAATATTGTATTGAACCTTTAGGAAGGACCGAACGTTTGCTTCGAGTTATCTCGAGGTTCGAGTTATCTGAGTTCGAGTTATCTCGAGGTTCGAGTTATCTGAGTTCGAGTTATCTCGAGGTTCGAGTTATATGAGTTCGAGTTGTCGTAGTTCAAGTGTAGTTTAGCATGCTTATACATGTACTTCGCCACGGATCCAGATCTATAACATTTTACCATTCAAACACTATAACATTTTTTCATTTAATTACACTAACAGAGTTTAATAATCAGCACACTGGTACATTTTAGCATTTAAGTGGTGTGCGGTAGTCTAGTGGTAACGGGTTTGACTACCAATCCGGAGGTCCGGGGATCAAATCCCAGTCCCTCCCAGAAATTTCAGAGACGCTATTCAGTGTCCACCCTACATGTACAGTCGGCTGAGCGGTCATTCGGACGGAAAGTAGACTATAACTAGGTACTTATGTCTAACGCATTTTACTAATTTAGCAATCTAACACATTTTAGCATTTTAGCACTCGAACACATTTTACTAATTTAACACTCTAACATTTTTTTCTTTACGGATCATCATTACAATGTATACTATTTCTGTTAATAATATGTATGGCTGTGAGAGCTAGGCCAGGTTAGGCTATATGACTCAATTGAGGTCGTACTTCTAGAAGCGTGTGCCCTTGATTTATTAAACATGACACGTTTATTTACCACCTTAAGTTGTTAATGCTCAAGTAACTATGTCTTCATAGGCCGTTATCATGTACAAGATACATAATTATACCCCTAACATCTTGATTTATCCGTAATGTAATATTTTAATAATTTAGAAAAGTATGGATCAGAACGCAACATATATCCCCCTTGAAACTCCCTGAGTCAGCACACCGTACCCTTTCCCTCATATAAACATTTTCACGCCTTTGCAAACAGAATAGACCCAAATCCTGTTACAATATATCTGATTCTACAGTTTCTACCGATATCAAAACATCCAGTGTACATTTGCCATTAGAAATAATCAGCTAACAAAGTGTACATTTGCCATTAGAAATAATCAGCTAACAAACTATTTCCTACATGAATATTCAACAGGGAAATGGGTTAACTCTTTCGCTGCCAATGCGGCATCTATGATTACTTATGAAAACAGTTTGGATCTAGATGAGACGCCGATGTTACTGTGACTGTTTTTAAAACAAATTAAAGAAAAATAAAAAGTGAAAATTATAGCAGACGACAAAAGTTTGCAGTGAAAGAGTTACTGTATAAAAGAGCCCACTGGGCACAGCATGTAATATTGACTCCATAACTGAGTAGACCCAGATTAGACAGCTCCTACAGGATCCGTCTGATCAGGGTCTGCTCTGTTTGCTTATTGATCAATACAGATCTCATTCTACAGTTTCTTATTCGGTAAAAAGGCATGTACTAATATTCCATTTGAAAACTTAATTAATATTTATGATGTAAGCATTTCTAATATCTTCGAGACAATTCTAAAGAGTGGCTACAGTATAATGTTTGGTGGATAAACAAAGCAACCATATTATTCTCAGCTTATCTGGACCTCTGTGGTAGATGTTGAACAGATTCATTTATGTGATACCTGTATTATGTATTGACAATCTAAATTAAAGATGCATTTTCGAATTCCAGTACGTTTTTCAAAATAATGACTGCTTAATTAGCTGGTATTTAGAACAGGTGGTTACTTAAAGAAAGGTGAAAGTAAAACAGAACGCTCCTATAGGAGCGTTCTGTTTTACTTCCACCTTGCTTTAAGCAGCCATCTGCTTTTAACACAAAATACGTGTTGTAATTCAGTGGCCGTTATAGAGAGGTTTTACTGTAACGTTAATTGTGCTATAGGCGAACTTTGAAATGCCCTCTGCAAAAGATGGAAAATGGGCGAAAGTAGATGCCTCAGAAGTATCCAAATTGGTTGCCACTTTGGTCGCACCTTAGCGAAGAAAAGTAATAGAGACATCAGGTCAAAGCTTAGCGTAAAACCATTGATTTGTAACAAAATACTGTAAGTCTGTAATATCTATGAGATAAAGCAATTGCAAAATGTCTCCTTTTTACAAAAAGCAATGTTTTCTTCCACTGTTCCGTATCCACAATAGGAGTGTGATAGTTTGGATTCTGATGAGATGCCGAGATATACAGCGTCTCATCTGGATCCAAACTGTTCGCAAAGTTTATCACTTTTTCGCCTTATAGACTGTTACTGTAGTTTTTGCGCTCATCCCTCGAATTCGTCTGAAAAGCATCTAGTTTAAGAATGAACAATTGTTATTGCCAAATTATCAAACTACTTGCTAGTCCAGTAATTATTAAGACACGTGATACCATTATCCCTTTGACGGACAGAAACGCCTTTTCCAGCCTTTGCAAACGGAGAAGATCCCGATCAGGCGTAGGAGCCGTCAGACATTCGGTTCTGCTCTATTTCCTGGTGAAATTATACTGAACTGATTTAACAGGATGTGCAATAAGCAAACAATCGCATAAGTCCGTATAACATAATAAAGGTTAAGCTAATGAATATTCATATGGTTATAATTTCATACATGAATATCCATCGGGTATTGAAAATGAAAATGCTCTACAAATCACATGCTTGACGCAATTTCATTCAGATATAATTTTGAGTTTGTATGGTTTAGGCGAGTATGTGACTCCCAGTTCCCCTTTCGCCTCTGGCATCGAAGTTTGTTCTGGGCGGAAGAATTTGAATTTTTGTAGCAGTGTTGTCATGTACAAGAATAACTCAATCCGTGCAATAGATTCTCCCAGGCACGAGCGAGGGCCTTTGGCAAACGGCATGAACTCCTTTGGCACAATTACTTGTTGACCATCAGAACTGAGGAATCTCTCTGGTTTAAACGTGTTAGGGTCTTCGAACACATTAGGATCTCTTGAAATGGAGGCTAGATTGAGGAGTATAGTGGTATTTTTAGGAATCTGGTAGCCCCTGATTGTCACATCTTGTGCAGCAGAATGCGGCAAACCTAGAGGTACAACTTGTCCTAGTCGAAGACCTTCCAATATGAGAGCCTCTACATACGGCAGTTGTTTCCTATGCTTAAGAGATGGTGTTTCAGTCTTGCCGAGAACTCTGTACACACAATCTTTTGCCTTACTTTGTACTTCAGGTTGCTTGATCATGTACAACAAGATCCATCTGATCGTGGTTGCTGTTGTTTCACTTCCGGCTACCATAAGATCATGCAGCAGAATCCACACTTCACCCCTGGCAAGTTCAACTTCCCAGTCCTTCTTGTCTTTTACTTTTAAAGCAGAGATCAGGTAATGAACGAAACAATATTCCTGTCCTTTTGTGAATGTGTCATAGTCTTTCAGGCAGTAATGATCAAAATGTTTTGCTAGATTTTTGTCGACCTGTTTGTAATAATTCACCATTCTTAAGGGATCGCCTGGTACATTAAGCAAAAATGGGAAGCAGTCTGCTATCAACTGTGAATTTCTGAAGGTCTTAACTTCCTTTCGCATAGTGTCCAAATACCATAGCAAATTTGAATCAGTATATCCTGATCTATATCCGTGCAATATACTAAACATCACATTTGCTGTGCTCAAACTAATATCGCTTGCAATATCAGTAGGCTTATTTATTTCCGTCAGTTTAACAATAAAGTGCGATAATTCTTCTGTTATCATCTTCTCAACACATAACGATTCGTTATTAAAACATAAAATCTGAAGCGTTATTTGTGCAAAATGTCGATTTGCTTTCCACTGCTCTCCATTTGCAAAGACAATACTTTTGGTCTTTATTATCTGTTTCCAGAAATCGGTTTCTGGTCGCCATGAAAACAATGTTCCTCGCTTGACCAGTACCTCATGTATTGCGTCATATCTATTCACAAACACAGTCAGTTGGTTGCCAATGTATAGGCCTACTATGTCACCGTATAGTTGTCTGAGGCTTTCCAATGCCTCCATTGGGTCTTTTATCAAACATGGAAGGTTTCCAATAACTGGCCATAGACTGGGTCCAGGTGGAACCAACGCCGACCTTCGCGTGTTCAGGTAAACTATACATAATGTCAACAAAAACACTAAGATCGTTGTGCTGTAACTTGTATAAAAATCCCACATCCACATGTTGGTTTTTTAATAACAACACTTAATAAGCATAATCACTTGGAGATCTATATATGCGGCATCGATAACCGCGTGTATGTACCGAGTGTACATACTGTTAACACACTCTAGACAACCGGACGTTAATCATCAACACCGGCTGTCGGCTGTAAGACAGGTAGTAGATTCAAAATGCAGGATGAAAGTTACGCAGAATGCTCCCTTCTTGAGAAGTCTTCCACTCTGCTTTAAACAGCTAGCTCCCTAAACGATTTAAATTCTTCTTTACTAGATATCCCACTTAGAGACGGGCTACTTTACACAGTGTGTTCACCGCTGAGCGTGTGTGTAACTTGACTCTGTTATAAATGGGGTGTTGTACTGTTGGGATTTTTTTCGCCCCAGGTTGGTGAATACATTTCACGGATAGTCGGTTATTGGCATAGGTCAGACGGGGTTATGGACAAAACTCTGTTTCTTTTCGTCGCTTAATGCGGAAAAGGAACGGCCGACTCGTTAAATGTGGATTGCATTTTGTTTCAAAAATCCAATTATGTAAAATTTGTAAATTTCAGTTGTAACTTGACTGAGCTGACTTGTATAATTTGTGTACATTGTTCATTTGTAAAGTTTAGTGATTTAATAGCATAAATCATTGTTTCTTTCAGTCTTGCATCTTTACAGTGCTGGAAACGAGTCACTACTACCCTTTGTAAACGGTGTAGACCTAGATGAGAGGGCTCCTGCAGGAACTCTGCACTGTAAGTCATGTTACAATTTTCTATAGAAAATTCCTAATAACTTGATTTGATAGATATGTGTCTTTACTTTATAAAATGGCAACAATGTTTCCCCTTCCATATTTCATTAGAACTATTTTGCCCATGAATATTCAGTAGATATTGATTTTTTGAATAAGTATAGAACAGGCAAAGACCTATGATAACACATGTGTTATCATAGGTCTTTGGAACAGGGGATGGGTAAAGGACTAGTGTATTTCTATCCAACAATTCGGACCAGGTCTAACTGTTCAAGAAAGTCTCGTCTGATGTATCATTCGCTACCTATACATTTGAATTTATTGAAAGATAAATGTTATCTGCTCATCTTAGGGTTATCTGTAAATTGTAACCCATAAGGAAATGTGACACATATTGATTGGATGAAAATACATGTACGCCATAAAATGTCTGTTTTCAACCTGTCAATTATCTATTCCGGGGAAATAAACTACGGAGATCAGAAATCCGCTGATGGTGCCCCAAGGAGCGCAAATTATGCACATGTACCCAGGGCACCGTATTTAAGGCGGAGTTTCACGCACTTATACACCTATCTGGACACGTTTCTCGAAATCTGTAAGACTGTATTCACTTGTCTATTTGAATGATTTCAAATTCTCGTGTAGTTTTTTGCCAGTTTCAAATATGTCTTTTCTCTATTCGCAGTGCTACTTTTGCTTTCGAAGGATCTCCCACTTTTAGGATATATTAGTAGATGGGTGAATGTAGTGATGTTTTGTTTCGTTAAAACTCTTCACCTGTTTTAAGTTTACATGTTTGAACCCATTCAGTCATACTGACGCCTTTTGGCGCCTCCTTAAATGTCATCGTTAGCTCGTCTGTTTCGAAGATGGGTCGTATGCGTTGTCGTCGTCGTCGGCGGCGGCGTGCACAAACAAAATTAATGCTGCTGATTAATCAAAAGTTATAAGGCGTATCAACATGAAATTTTATAGGTTGGTATTGTCCTGTTTTATTAACCTGTCAAAATGTGAATATTTCTACGTCACTGAAAGGATATATTTAGCTTGGGTAAACATGTGTTTCAAACGTTTTTCACGAGATTCACAATAAATGTACAAGTACTCGAATAAGCCGAGTAGGAAAGCTTTTATTAGCGGAAACAATCGATATCAACCGAAGCCATTTATGGCGTGTTCAGCAAGCGTATAATTATTTAGATTTTGACAGGTTAATAAAACAAGACAATAGATATATTTGATGAGAAGTGTATGCAGTGGACACGTGCCAAATCAAACGAGCATTGGCTCTTATTTCAAACCATTGTGATAAATAGGGTATTTGCTCCACACGAGCGCCTGCTCTGCACGTACAAGCATGTGTATTCCACTTACACGTGAATAATGGCCACTCTGTATGTTTTTAACAAAATGTCTTCCACAGTTAATTACCGGTACTCTAAGCATGGCTTAATCAAGATGTGATGTCACGTAAGACAAGACTCATGTTCACGTTTCTCTCGTATAGATGTACTTCGAGTCGTGTGTGCATCTCTGCAAGAATCGTGATTCAAAACTGAACGATAACTTTTATTTATTTATGTTAACTTTTTTTACTGGCATCGCTTTAATAGTATTTCAGTCATATCATGACGTCCAGCCAATTACAGGTACAGGAGGAAGACCACCATATTTTCTCTGTGCACGGAAAAAAATGAACTGTTCATTGCACATAAAACATGTGGATAGATCCACTGATCTACAATAGCCAGGTGGAAGGCTTCCTCGCATGAACAATCGAAATGCCTATGTCGGGACCGAACTACAGATGTGTGGGGCTAAGCGACCATAATCACCCGGCCATGGAGTCCGTTGACCGACAACTAACACGTACTTGAACGGACTCGAGCGAGACTGGGGTAGCTCAACCGTTCAGGGTTAAATAAAACCACCAGCACATTACAAACATGACTTTCAAAGTGTTGTTCATTTAACCCCCTCTCGACAAGAATATTCCTGCAAAATTATATAGAAATTTGCCAATGTGTGGCTTCAGAAGATGAGATTTTCTAATATTTTGCTATATCTCTATCCCTTTAAATTGTCCCATACGCATGCCGTTTTACAGAGTAGTACCAGATAATACGTCTGCATGAGTCATCTGATCTCTTTGCTTCCTGAATACTTTAGACATGATTACACAATTTCTGCATCAGCCAAATCTTCTTGTGTTCACAAGCCATTATAAAAATGGATCTAACCCTTTACTACATGAATATACCTTTTCACGTCTTTGTAAACAGAGGATACCCAGATTAGTCGGATCCTTTAGGAACAATCTGTTCAGGGTCTGCTCTGTTTGCTAATGAAATATATAGATATGATTCTACAATTTCTGTCATGGCCAAATATTCTCGTGGTCATGTGCAAATACAAAAATTACTTGTATTAATATTAATGATTTCATTATTTCTTAGATGAATATTCATGGCGTAAAGGGTTATGAGAACTATCTCTTTGTTATGAATCGCGTTTGCTTGACACAGTTTGTCATATAGTCACCCCGGAATATTCCTGCAAAACAACATTTGAAATCCTACCTGGTTTCAGAGTTTGTTTTAATTTCACTGTAGTTACATAATGAAAAACTGTCGCCGTTCGTAGGGGTCATAATTGTTTAACGAATCACAATGGTTTGATAAATGGTCACCTCAGGGATATTACTGCATATTTTTAAAATGCTAAAAAGCTGGACACCATCGGTCAACGTCCGCCATGTTTTGACGAATCACAATACTTACACCCTTTCCCTCATATAAACGCTTTTTCACGCCTTAAATTCGTGAACAGAGAAGACCCAGATCAGGGTCCATTGTATTTCCTGATCTTAAACCGAATCCTAACCATGATCCTAAACCTTATCCTAATACTAACACTGACTCTAACCTAACCCTAGTATGTAAAATGAACATTAGCGGTACTTCCATCTTCCCTCTATTGTTTGTTTGTTATGTCGATGTGCGTCTCCTTGTGTCTCTTTTTACATGTACATTTACTATTTTTCGTCCTGGTGTTGTTTAGGCGGCTGTGTGTTTTGTATGCGGTGTATCCTGTGCATTTTCTCACTGTTGCACTCGTTCTGAGTGCTTTGATAGCCAAGAAGCTGCACCCTAATCGCAGCACGGAAGTAAGTTCGGAATATGACAATGGGACATCCAATTTCCAACCAGGTAAAGTGAACCTTTCACCCTCACTCCAGTTTGTATTGACTTTACAGCTATCCATGTCTAAACGCAAAGGCCCAGTTTGCCGTAAGAAATTGGTCTTACTATACCTCTGTATGCTCCTACTTCAGGAGTCATACGCACCAGAGCCCAACCCTGGCCCAAGACCACCTAAATTCCCTTGTGGGGTCTGCGACAAAGCAGTAAAGTGGACCACCCCTGGAGTGCAGTGTGATTCCTGCAAAGTATGGTATCACCAGGACTGCATGGGCATGAGTGATCAGGTTTATTTTGCTCTAAACAATGTCTCATGGGATTGTTTGAAGTGCGGCCTCCCCAATTTCTCCTCCTGTCTCTTTGACCTTACGTTATATGAGTCCGTTAACACCTATGATGTTCTACAGACAGACACTAGCACCCAGTCCAGAGAATGTGACATCAGCTTCAGTCATCCAAGGGCAACATCATCACCTCATAGAAATACCACTCCCATTCGTGGACATCTCCCTAGTGAAACTTCATGTGTCAGCATTAACGATGACATTAACCTCACTCACCTTACTCACACTAATCTCTCTGGGACATCCAATACAGCTCAAAATGTTCACATCAGTAAGAACCAGAGAAATGATATCCCCTTGAAAGTTTTAGTTATAAACTGTCAGTCAGTCATTGGTAAGAAATCTTCACTTGAAATCCTCTGTGAATCAACTGGTGCTGACATCATCATTGGGACTGAATCCTGGCTGACATCAAGCCACTCCAGTTCAGAGATTTTTCCACCACAGTACAAGACATTCAGGCGAGATAGAGGAAAATCTAAAGGTGGTGGAGTCTTCATACTGGTCCACAATAAGTACCAAAGCATGGAACCAGAAGAACTGACCACAGACCAGGACTGTGAAATGCTTTGGACTCACCTTCAAGTCCAAGGAGTCAGTAGCCTCTACATTGGAGCCTTTTACCGTCCACCAAATATTGACAATCCTGAGTATTTATCTCACCTAGACACGTGTCTCTCTCGGATACCAGAAGGTGCCCATGTCTGGTTAGGGGGTGATTTTAACCTCGGAGACATTGATTGGGAAGAAAACAGTGTTTACCCTTCTATGGAGGACGATCAACGCCAAAATTGCATCATGCTTTGTGGCATTTCAGTTTGCTTCATTGTAATTGCATCATGCATTGTGGCATTTCAGTTTGCTTCATGATAAATACATCCTGCATTGTGGTGTTGAACAGTTTGCTAAACGATTATTGCATGTCAAGATGGGAGTCCTTCTTTCATTGAAGTTTCTTCAATGACACATGACCCAATGCGGTAAGCCCATAGCAACAAGCATAAAGCCGAACGACGAACGCCGAAGGCATAATGCACTTCAGCCGAACTCGCCATATAGGTGGCGCTGCATGTAAAACCAGATAATCAAACTACTGAAAGTACTGAGGATGGATTCAACGTAGATCGAATTAAATGTTTGGTTTGGTTTTTAAATGTTGTTTTGAGCGAAAAAAAAGAACATTATTCGGACGTGTGTGTATGAGGGGGGGGTTAATTATCTAAAAAAGATGTTGCCTTTGGTGCAATTTTATTTGTTGCTTTTTTATGTCCGTCTGATCAGGGTCTGTCTTGTTTGCTGATGGTCTGTCAAAGATATCATTCTGCATAGTTTGCCCTGATAAAATTCACGTGTCCATATGCTATTTCATTGTCATTATTTTTCACATGAATATTCATTGAGTAAAGGGTCAACTGTGTAGTACCCTGATCGCCGATGTGTGATAGACCACGAGTGGATCATGTACGGACCGTCTGATCAGGATCTGCTCTGATTGCTAATGGAATTTCATTCAACTGTTTATTTAGAATTTCTGAATGACTTCAATGTTCCATCTTCCATATTTTCATTATAATTTTTGGTACATAAATATTCTGTATAGGTATTGGAATCGGGACTAAATATAGAACAGGGAAAGGGCTAAGATTACATGTATAAATATAAACATGTCTAATATATCATAAAATAGCATATTTTTATTAGAATTATATTGGGTTTGAGAAATACATTACATTACATTATTTTCATTTTGTGTACAATATACTTATAATATGTTTACTAACACTTTTTCTCATGTTAACATCTTTTCACACATTTGCAAACACAGCAGACCCAGATCAGATGGCTCCTATAGCAGCTGTCTGATCAGGGTCCGCTCCGTTCGTCAATAGAATTTGAAAGATGTTTCTTTACTTTCTAAAATGGCTACACTGTCCCACCTTCCATATTTCATTATAACTATTTTGTCCATGAATATTCAGTAGGTATTTAAATTTTGAATAAACATAGGACAGGGGAAGGGTTGAAAATAAATTAAGATATGAATAATAATAACTCATGAAGGTGTAATGAAAATATCTGAAATTTTGAACATTGAATACTTTATTTAACGAGGGTAGCTAAATTAGTCATAATGACTAATCTACCTTGAGGCCCTCAAAACAAGCATTTCATACAAAATACAAAACAGTAAAACACAGATCTATATACACAAGAAATAAATGTTCAGAAGTTCAGTAATGTTGCGTCTGGATAATTAATAAATGTTGTCTGCTTCAATTTGTAGATTTATTCTTTATGGACACGCATTTGGATCCTGATAAAACTCCGAGTAAAATGGCGTCTAATCTGGATCCAATCTGTTATCATAGATTTGATTTGCCACTAGCATCCAAATAGTTCATATAAAGCTATAATATATAAAGTATTGCACATAAAAAAAGGAAATGCATAAATGACATCTGACCCTGATTCAGGTGGATGAATGCACGCGCTATTAAAATCACATATTTGTGACGTCATTTACTCACGCTGTAATTATTATAAATACGAGAAAATATTTTTGCTCAATACTAGTTAATATAAAATGATCTCTGCTTCAAATTTTTAAAAATGAAAATAGAGAGTAAACTAATTAAACCTGATGAGACTTTGAGTTATTAACGATATAGATTAATATATTCTTTCTGAAATTCAACCAATTTGCCCAGGGAGAGGGTATACATACTTTTGTGCATGCCCTTATTTAGATCTACATTGTTATATGTTTAAATTTCATTTACATTTTCTTAAATTTTCTTCACTTGAGGTCCTCTACAAAAGTTACATAAATTATGCCCCTTGTGTCAAAATTGGTTCACCCCAGGACCGGCTAGTTTTCTATAGAAACACATAGTGAAAACTTTGAAAATCTTATCCTCTGATTGTCGGGTGAGCGATGTCAGGGCCTTTCAGACCCTCTTGTTATTATTATTCTTCTCCCAGCAGTAAATACCCCCCCCCCCCACACACACACACACACTCTCTCTCTCTCTCTAATGTAATGGATTAGTAACCCTTTTATTTTTTTGTGTTTTTTGAAATCCTTCTATTTCTATGTCTTCATAGCGTTTTCCTTCTTTACCTATGTATTCGGCAAATCACTTCAGCATTTTAGTCCGAGCTGACTAGAGTACGACAAAGACCGGGGCGAAGATGGAACAACGAACCACGCATCAAGCATCAAGCACCAAGCACCAAGCACCAAGCGCTAAGCAAATAGCACAAAGAATATGCTCCAAAGAAGTTTAAACAATGAAACACATTATTTGACGTTATTATAATCAATAAACAAGTTTACAGAAGGTCAAATGTCGGATCGAGGAAGAAACTTCAAAGAAAGAAGAAAGCACATCGTGACATGCAATAATCATTTAGCATAATGCATTTAACATGAAGCAAATTGAAATGCCACAAAGCATGATGCAATTTTGGCGTTGATCGTCCTCCATACCCTTCTGCTACCAAATCATTGCTTTGCCACCAACTTTTAGAAATAAGCAACAATAGATTCTTAGAACAACAAGTCATGGATCCTACCAGAATTACAGAAAACTCAAGCAATACTCTCGATCTATTCTTTACAAACAACCCGACTCTGATCAACTCTGCCGAGGTTATTCCAGGCATTTCCGACCATGAAACTGTATACATTGAAGCTAGCCTGAAGCCAAACACATCTCCTACACCTAAGCGCAAGGTTTTTGTGTACAAGAAGGCCAACTTTGAAGGTTTAAAAGAAGGACTACATCAGCTCCACACGGACATATCTTGTATGCAGCATGCTTCAATTGACACACTCTGGTCCAAGTTCAGAAACACCCTAACTTGCCTCATGGAAAGGTTCATCCCAGAAAAGACAATCAAGGAGGGATCCAGAAACAAGCCATGGATAAACCGGAAAGTTAAGGCAGCACTCAGAAGGAAATCCCGACTATTCAGCAGGATGAGGAAAAGCAAGAAGGACTCTGACATTTCGGCATACAGGAAATGTAAAGCCACGACACAAAAGCTTGAGAGACAGGCCTACCACATGCATGTAAACAATCTCATCGAGCTGGAAGATTCAGACACTGACAAGCAGCCCAAGCAAAAGAGGTTTTGGAGCTTTATAAAGTCTCTAAGGAAGGACAACTCCGGTATATCTCCCCTAAAGGACAAGGGTCGCCTTTTTGATTCCCCGAAGGACAAAGCGAATATCCTCAATAGACAATATATGTCTGTCTTCACGCGAGAATCAGAGGGCGACATCCCGGACCCAGCAGGGACAACATTCCCCAGTATGAATGAAATAGAGATTCAAGAGGCAGGCATCCACAAACTTCTCTGCAACATTAACACCAAGAAAGCTGCTGGTCCCGACAATATATCAGCTCGCTTACTCAAGGAATGTGCAGCAGAGTTGGCACCGATACTGACTATCATCTTCCAGCGCTCTCTGATGACTGGTGAATTACCGGCGGACTGGAAGCATGCCAACGTTGCTGCCATTTACAAGAAGGGCTCCCGGCAAGATCCAGCAAACTACCGGCCTGTATCCTTGACAAGTCTGTGCTGTAAGCTGCTAGAGCACGTCATCGTCAGTCAGACGCTAAGGCACCTAGACCGTCACAACATTCTGCACGATTGTCAACACGGGTTCAGAGCGAGGAGGAGTTGTGAAACTCAGCTCCTCACACTTGTTCACGAGTTGGCATCATCCCTTGACAGAGGAATTCAAACCGACATGATCATACTAGATTTCAGCAAGGCATTCGATCGCGTACCACATCAACGTTTACTTAAAAAGATCCACCACTACGGTATCAGAGGACTTACTTACAAATGGATTACATCCTTCCTCCTTAGCAGAACTCAACAAGTATTGGTCCAAGGGCAGAAATCTGAAGTAGCGCCTGTAGTGAGTGGTGTCCCACAAGGGTCTGTATTAGGACCACTGCTATTCTTGTTGTTCATCAACGACCTTCCAGACAGACTTCACTCACAGACTCGCCTCTTCGCAGATGACTGCATCCTCTACCGCCAGATCAGGTCCGAACTAGACCAGAAGATCCTGCAAGAAGACCTCGACTCCCTTGCCTTATGGGAGAGGAAATGGGGCATGGACTTCCACCCTAAGAAATGCAGCGTCCTCCGAGTGAGTAGATCTAGATCAGCCCTTAAAACCGATTACATCCTGAAAGGCACTACTCTTTCAATAGATCCGAATGCTAAATATCTAGGAGTCGATATACAGGCTGACCTCGGTTGGAAGACACATGTGGACAGAGTCACGAAGAAAGCCAACAACATGCTAGGCTTTATTCGACGAAACCTACATAGCACCAGTCAAGAAACCAAAACCAGCGCCTACATAACCTTGGTTCGCTCCAACCTTGACTACTGTTGCTCCATCTGGAACCCTCACCACAGAACACTAACATCTAAGGTTGAGATGGTCCAACGAAGGGCTGCCCGTTTTGTGACTAACCGGTATCACAATACCAGCAGTGTCACAGATATGCTTGCCAGTCTGAAATGGGAAACCCTTGAAACTCGTCGCCAGAAGCTGCAGCTTGCTATGTTCTTCAAGATTGTAAATAACCTCGTCGACATTGACTCTGAGCCATACCTGAGACCAGCAAAGACGCTGCCCCGTTCTTCCCATAGCACAAGGTTCTTGCCATACCACACAGCTACAAACTGCTTCAAATACAGTTTCTTTCCGCGGAGCATCCCACTATGGAACTCCCTCCCTGCCTCTGTGGCTGAGGCCCACTCTTTGGCATCTTTTAAGAGTGGGATTTCTAGCCTAACCTTCTAAGGGGACCTTCTTGCCCGGTTACAAAGTAGTCCAAATGAGGGGCTTGAGCTGTATCAGCGGGGTTTCGCACCCTGGTACCGCCACGGTAGCTGAATTGGTCATGTTCTGATGGGTGAAAAGTAACCGGGGAAACTTTTGTCTTCTTCTACCTTTTATCTATCTTGCACCGTTTGTCTTGCTTGGGTCTCTTCTTACTTTATCTATCATTTCTCTTTTGTCTTATCTTTCTCTAGGCGCACCGTTGTATAATTGTCAAGATATGACAGGACAACGTACTCATGTAGATGTAGATGTAGACTCATACATGTACATTTAAAATGGAAATCCACATTATTATTTTAGGTGCGGACAGATTATTAAGTCTAGTCTACGCTGTTTGCAAATGCGTAGAAATGCATACAGTAACCTACAGCCGAATTTTCATTAGATATTTTACGATGTATCCGTGTTTTAACCATATCCAATAATTATTTGTTAAATTTCAAGCCGTCGTTTCGTGATTTACAATTATGAATATGTACACTCACGTGTAATGACAATATGGAAAATTGAATTGAATTAACTTTATAGATTATTATATTGATAATATTTGCAGGTTCATGTTCTGACATAAGAATGTGTTGAGGATTAAAACTACCTGTAGCAGTTTCGTATGTGTCACAAGTAGGTCAGTTCAAAGGTCAACAGATTGTCATTTCATTCCGAACGAACCGGATTTTAGTAGACGAGCGATTAGCACACTGTAAACATCTCTTGAACCTAAATTAAACTCAAACCATGAGGGTGCTTAATTCGACATCTTTAAATGATACTTCACCTAGGTCAGCCGTCGATATCTCGAAGAAAATGCAGAAAACGATGTTGAGGTAAGTTTCGCAACTTTACGGAAGCGCTTTGTTTACATTTCGCCGCTGCTATCTTTCGACTCAGATAGCAGATACATGTGTAGTTAGTGGGGCTTTTATAATTTTATAGTACAGCGGGGGTAAACAGGGTCGGTTAAAAAATAAATAAAATTTGGTATCATGTTCTGTAAAACGAAGTTAGATATTATTAGTTTTGCACTTTATAAACTTTTAAGTTTTTAAAAAACCTTTAGCCGGTTGTTACATGTATATATACGGCATTGGTTCCCTTTTTTTTTTTTTTATCTTATCATATTCTTAAATCTGAAGAAATTATTAATTATTTATTTTATAAATACAACATACTTAATTGTTCGGATTCTTGACATCATATCCGGATACAAAAGATTACCCCAGGAAAACTTAATATACAAAGTGTATAGCATTATATTCATACATTTACATCTATTTTGCAATGTTTATTTCATGTTAAGCCACTCCTCACTCCTTTGAGGACATTTTGGTTAATATTTGCATGTTGGAGAGTTGTATGTTTTGTCAACATATTAGCGCATTACACCATTTCTATGCCTTTGCAAACAGAGTATACCCAGATCAGTAAAACCCGATAAAAACCAAACCAAACAAAAACCAACATCTGTATAATTCCATAAGCAAATAAAGCAGTCTTCTACAGGAACTCTCTGATCTTAGTCTGCTTTGTTTGCAAAGGTGTTAAAAGGCATTTCTAACAGGGAAAGGGTTAACTCTTTACTCCATGGAGATACAGATTGAAATCTATATTATTTCATAAGCAAATAGAGCAGACCCTGATCACACGGCTCCCACAGGAGCCATCTAATCTGATTATCTCGGTTTACTCTATTTGCAAAGGTATAGAAAGGGGTATTTATGGAGTATAGGGTTAGTGTAGATCATTATTAGATACTACAGTATCCGTCAAAATATTCAAAAGCTAGTTAATATTTATGATCTGTCGTTATTTCTTTATGTTCAATACTTGAAGGATTAAAAGATAAACAAAAAAAGTAAATTTACAAACATGTTTAAATTGAAGAGGCGTTTAGTGCAATTAAGTTTCATCAATAATGAATACCAAACGCAACAGTTGATCAGTTTAAAGGTACACCAGTTTAAAACACTGTGTTTGAAATTAACTTTTTTCCTTGGCGGCAAGTACTAAATGCCACCTTATCTGAAAGTTGGTGGCAAAATGCTCTTTAACCTGGTGGCAAAAAAATAAGGTAAGTAGAAAACAATGTATGGAGATTTTCAACAAGCAAGAAAATCAAACGGTGGTCTGATAATTCTTGAAGTATTTTTCTGATTGTTTTGATTTTCACCCAATTATTTCTGGTGACAAAACATTTCGCCAAAATTGTCCCAACTTGCTTGAGGCCTTCAAACAATTTCCCTATATGGTAATACACCATTTTATAAATTCAGCTAATTGATATTCATTATGTCATTATTTCATAGAGTAAAGGCCTTAGGGTTAATCCTTTCCTCCATGAATATTCATGTAAAATATATTTATAATAATGTCATGAATATTAATTCAGCTTAATTTGCTATAATAGCACATGGACACAGGAGTTTTTGGTTGTGGCAGAAACTGTAGAATCATATCTACACATGTATATTATATCATAAGCAAACAGAGCAGACCCTGATCAGATGGCTTCTAATTCACAGAGGAAAGAGTCAGCCCTTTGAATGCAGAAGTTTCAAAGTACAGTAGAACCTAATAAGTATATATTAACCCTTTCCTTGGTCTATATTTATTCCCATTTTCAATACCTGCTGAATATTCATGGATCTAATAGTGATAGCGAAATATGGATGGTGGAACACTGTAGCCATTTTAGAGACAGATCTATCATATTCCATTAGCAAACAGAGCAAGCCCATATCAGACAGTTCCAGTCGTCTGATCTAGGTCTACTCTGTTTGCAGATGCGTAGAAAGGCATTTATGGGAGGGAAACGGTTAAGCAGTAAGACTCCTGTGTTCTGTATTTATTCAAATTTAAAAACCTACTGAATATTCATTAACAAAATAGTTATAAAGAAATATGCAAGGTGGACCATTGTAGCCAGTGTAGGGAGTAAAGACACAGATCTTTAAAATTCTATTAGCAAACAGAGTAGACCCTGATCAGACGGCTCCTCGAGGAGCCGTTTGATCTGGGTCTACTCTGTTTGCAAATGTGTGAAAAAACATTTATATGAGGGAAAGGGTTAAGAGAATGTCCACTTCTGACAGGTTATACTGTAGTCGCAATGTTAAGCCATTACCTCGAAGGCTATTTTTAGATGCAACCACTTCGAATAAATCTACTGAAAAGGAGCATTAACTAGAGAAAAGAAAACTTTTAGAAAGTTGTAGTTTGAAACCATTGTGATAAATTAGAGCATTTGCTCCTATGGAGCAAATGCTCTATTTATCACCATGGTTTCAGACAGTGACATTTATAGAGGCATCAAAAAGCATTAATATGAGGAAATGGGTTCACAACAATGTCCATTCAGGACAAAAGGGTGTCATTTGCAAATTTAAGGGAGTGTACAACTGTACATGATAATCTGAAAACTCTAATCAGACTGCTCTTACATTAATACTATATATAATTACAATGTATCTGGGTCTACACTGCAAATGTCGGTACACTGGTTTGCCATATTCAAGGAGTATATCTGGATATATCATATGTTTGTATTGAAATCTTGATAGTAAAAATATAACTTTTTAACCCTTTCCTTCATTATATAGACATGTTTTGATGCATTTGCAAAGTGTCTGATCTGGATCTTCTGTTTGCTATTCTGACATGATGAGTAGATCTGATTCTACAGTTTTTATTAAAGCAAAAAACATTCCTATGAAAACTTCAGCTAATAGATAATCATGATGTCATTATTTTTTACATGAATATTGAACAGAGAAATGGTTAAATCAACTAAAAAATGCAATTAGTGCATCGACATGTTGGGTCATCGACATGTTGGGTCCAGATGTATCTCACCTGATTCCAGACAGTTTGCATGTGCATGTACTTTAGAAAGACATGACTTTACCAGGTCTAAAATGTTGTTGTTGTTGTTGAATCCTTTCCCTGTTGAATATTGATTAATATTAATTAATTTTTAAAATGGCATTATGACAACAGGACATTTTGGCGCAGGTAGCAACTGTAGAATCTGATCCATATTATACACATACCATATAGCAAATCCAAATGGAGCAGACCTTGATCAGACACTATAGCAAATCTTGATCAGACACTGTCTGATCTATATTATACCATATAGCAAACGGAGCAGACCTTGATCAGACACTATAGCAAATCTTGATCAGACACTGTCTGATCTATATTATACCATATAGCAAACAGAGCAGACCTTGATCAGACACTATAGCAAATCTTGATCAGACACTGTCTGATCTATATTATACCATATAGCAAACGGAGCAAACCTTGATCAGACACTGTAGCAAATCTTGATCAGACACTGTCTAATCTATATTATACCATATAGCAAACGGAGCAAACCTTGATCAGACACTGTCTGAACTGGGTTTCGTCTGCAAGCAAAGGCCTGAAATAGCGCTTGTATAAAGGAAAAAATTTAACGGGTAGAGTCCATTATTCACTTTGCTTAACCCATTCCTTCATAAAAACGCAGTGTCACCTGTTTGCAAACACATGTTTGCGATCAGTCATCAATCAAAAACTACAATTAAATTTTGACATGGCGGGTTTATTTGAGTGATGTTTTTTATGTGCTCATAGGTGATGTTTTTATTGGTTTATAGGCTGAAGGGTGAATATATGGGCAGTGATGGCAAAGGTGTGGAGTACAAGAAGATCAAGGGAAGCCAACTCTTCACAGAGTACTGCAATGAGATGGCACCACAGCTCAAATATGTCAGCCTCGACAAGATCACAGAGAATGAAAAGAAGGCATTTTTCATCAGTATCCTTTAAAATACAGTTAACCTTATCCTTCATATAAACTCTTTTTCACACATTTGCAAACAGAGAAGACACATATCAGATGGCTCCTATTGTAGCCACCTGATCAGGGTCTGCTTTGTTTGCTAATGGCATGATATAATATATCTGACATACAGTGTTTCTTGAATATTCTGAAATTTCATGATGTCATGATTACCTTCATGTTCATGAATATTGAACAGGTAAAGGGCTATAACTCTTTCAACACTGAACTGGTTTGTAAAGGCCTAAAGAATGAACATATTTTAATCCAGATTAGATGCATCCAGTTACATGTATTTGAAATTCAAGTTATGTTTTGATAACCCTTTACTCCATAAATACACTCTTCTACACCTTTCTTCATCTGTCCAAACATAGTAGAACCAGATCAGATGGTTCCTGTAGGAGCTGTCGGATCAGTGTCTGCCTTATTTGCTTATGACATAATATAGATCTTTATGATTCTATGGTTTCTGACGTGGTAAAATGCCCAATGTCCATGTGCTATTATAACATTTAAACTAATTAGTACCCCACCAGAGACAGAAGGGTGGACTTTAGGTTTGCACTCCATCAGTCCTTCCATCTGTATGTCCATCCACCTGTCTGTCTTTCTGTCTGGAATTGTGTCTGAACAATATCTCCTCAACCACTTTGGTTAGGATTTCAAAATTTCTTCTATGGGTGCATAGTGGGAAGGCAGAGTTTCGTATATTCTACTTTTGTGTCTATGTGACCATGACCTTGACTTTAGTTTTAGTAAAAATTTGTCTGGAAATTTGTACGGATGATGTATCCTCAACATACCCCTTGGGTTAAGATTTCCAAATTGTTTGTGTGAGTGCATCTTGGGAAGGGGGAGTTATCTCATACTACTTTGCTTACTCTACCAACCTCAATTCTGACCTTGAACGCAATTTTATTTAAAGATTTTCAAGAAATGCTAAGAGCATTCTCTGGTGGGTTAGGATGGATTGCTTGGCAAAACTTACTTAATATTGATGATGTCATTATTTTTAGCTCACCAGAGCACAAAGTGCTCAGGGTGAGCTTTTGTGATCGCCCATTGTCCGTCGGCGTGCGTCGTCCGTCGTCAACAATTTGAACCTTTAAAAATCTTCTCCTCTGAATCTACAGGGATCTCAACTTTCATCTTTGGCACATAGCATCATATTCAGGTCCTCTACAAAAGTTATATAAATTATGGCCCTGGGGTCAAAAATGGCCCCGCCCCAGGGGTGGGCAGTTTTCAATAGAAACAAATAGTGAAATCTTTGAAAATCTTCTTCTCTGAAACTGGAAGGTTCTCAGCTTTCATATTTGGCACATAGCATCATGTTCAGGTCCTCTACAAAAGTTATATAAATTATGGCCCCGGGGTCAAAATTGGCCCCGCCCCAGGGGTGGGCAGTTTTTAATAGAAACAAATAGTGAAATCTTTGAAAATCTTCTTCTCTGAAACTGGAAGGCTCTCAGCTTTCATATTTGGCATGTAGCCTCATGTTCAGGTACTCTACAAAAGTTGTATAAATTATGGCCCCGGGGTCAAAATTGGCCCCGCCCCAGGGTTGGGTAGTTTTCAATAGAAACAAATAGTGAAATCTTTGAAAATCTTTTCCTCTGAAACTGGAAGGCTCTCAGCTTTCATATTTGGCACATAGCATCATGTTCAGGTCATCTACTAAAGTTATATAAATTATGGTCTCGGGGTCAAAATTGGCCCCGCCCCAGGGGTGGACAGTTTTCAATAGAAACAAATAGTGAAATCTTTGAAAATCTTCTTCTCTGAAACTGGAAGGTTAATCTCAGCTTTCATATTTGGCACATAGCATCATGTTCAGGTCCCCTACAAGTTTTTCCAAATTATTCCCCCAGGGTCAAAATTGGCCCGCCCCAGGGCCGGCTAGTTTTCTATAGAAACATATAGTGAAAACTTTGAAAATCTTCTCCTCTGGTTGTCTGGTGAGCGCTTCAGGGACATTCTGGCCCTCTTGTTTATATGAATAATCATTGAATGAAGGGTTAATCCTTTCAGTGCCAGCATTGTCGTCTGCAGTACACTTGTTCATCTGCTTCAAGTTTTAGAATGAGCGCTTGCAAATGGTGCAATTTCTTTATGGAAAAGAAACAGAGTACTGTTAAATAATTTGGATCCTGATGAGATAACGAGTTACTCGGCAACTCATCTGGATCCGAACTGTTTGCATATATATGATACCATAGGCCAGTCTTCTTCTTTGCGATTACTACACTGCCTCATTACATTGAGGATTATGTGTAGGCACTGAAGAATTTAAGAAAAAAAGGAAGAACAATAAAACAAACCCTGTACTCCATGAATATTCGTGTCAGAAATAATGCCATCATGAATATTAATTAGATTCATTTCTAAAATGGCACATGAACACAGGAACTTTTGGCCATGGCAGAAACAATAACCTCACATAGGTCTGTATTACTTCATACCTAGCCTAGCTACAGGAGCCATGGTAGAAACAATAACCTCACATAGGTCTGTATTACTTCATACCTAGCCTAGCTACAGGAGCCATGGCAGAAACAATAACCTCACATAGGTCTGTATTACTTCATACCTAGCCTAGCTACAGGAGCCATGGTAGAAACAATAACCTCACATAGGTCTGTATTACTTCATACCTAGCCTAGCTACAGGAGCCATGGCAGAAACAATAACCTCACATAGGTCTGTATTACTTCATACCTAGCCTAGCTACAGGAGCCATGGCAGAAACAATAACCTCACATAGGTCTGTATTACTTCATACCTAGCCTAGCTACAGGAGCCATGGCAGAAACAATAACCTCACATAGGTCTGTATTACTTCATACCTAGCCTAGCTACAGGAGCCATGGCAGAAACAATAACCTCACATAGGTCTGTATTACTTCATACCTAGCCTAGCTACAGGAGCCATGGCAGAAACAATAACCTCACATAGGTCTGTATTACTTCATACCTAGCCTAGCTACAGGAGCCATGGCAGAAACAATAACCTCACATAGGTCTGTATTACTTCATACCTAGCCTAGCTACAGGAGCCATGGTAGAAACAATAACCTCACATAGGTCTGTATTACTTCATACCTAGCCTAGCTACAGGAGCCATGGCAGAAACAATAACCTCACATAGGTCTGTATTACTTCATACCTAGCCTAGCTACAGGAGCCATCTGATCTGGGACTACTTTGTTTGCAAACTTGGTGAAAAGCATACTAATGGAGTAAAGGGTTAATCTTAAGTAGATGATAACCCTTTCCCTCATATAGACGTGTTTTCATGCATTTGCAAACAGAGTAGACCCAGATCCTAGAGGAGCCGTCTGATCAGGGTCTGCTCTGTTTGCTAATAAAATTTGATAGATCTGTTTCTTTACTTTCTAAAATGCCTGCAATGTTCCACCTTCCATATTTCTTTATAACTATTTTGTCAATGAATATTCAGTAGGTATTGAAATTTGGCCTAAATACAGAACAGGGAAAGGGTTAACATGCAAATACAGAAACTTATATCGTAAGTTAAATTCTAACCCTAATACTTGATTCACTCCGAGGTTATTCTAATGAGCATCATTAAGATATGGTTTGGCTTGGGAAAATCGATACATATCAGAGGTCCTGATGAGATGCGTAAATTTGAACATTTTCAAGAATAATTCCTTTATTTCTCCACCAAACCCTATACTGTGACCATTCTTTAGAATCATCTCGAAGAGACGATTCTAAAAAGTAGTCACAATATAGGGTTTGGTGGAGAAATGACGATATTTGTATTTAGGTACGCACCTTTATCTGTAGCACATTCTGTCTGTAGTTTTGCTTTGAATTTGAGAGCATAATTTGAGAGCATGCTTTGTGCAAGAAATCCATGTCTTTCAGACATATTATTATAAATTTATGAGGAATGTAAAGATTCGCTTTGTGGAGACTGATAAAATCTCACTTTTTTCAATGGTACAATTATATAATGTGATATTTCTTTAGAAAGTACAATACAATTAATGGCTTTGTCACTAAGGTGATTTATTAAAAGTAACTTAAGTTTCCTCAGATTTATCACTTAATCTGTTAATCTGTAGCCTTGCATATCTTATTAACAGGTTGCCCTTTACTCCACAAATTGCCTTTCTACCCCGTTACAAAGTTAACAGATTCCAATTAGACGGCTCCTTTGGGAGCAGTCTGATAATGGTCTGCTCTGCTTGCTAACGCAAAAATAAAAGTATGATTCTACATTTATTGCCATGGCGATTATGAAAATTTATTAACCCTTTCCCTCATAGAAACATATTTTCACGCATTTGCAAACAGAGTAGACCCAGATCAGACGGCTCCTAGAGGAGCCGTCTGATCAGAGTCTGCTCTGTTTGCTTATGGACTTCGATAGATCTATTTCTTTACTTTCTAAAATGGCTACAATGTTCTACCTTCCATATTTCATTATAATTATTTTGTAATATTTTGTATTAAACTTTGAAATAAACATAGAACAGGGAAAGGGTTAATGATGCAATTATTTCTTACATGAATATTCATGGAGTAAAGGGTTAAAGTGTGGAGTAAAGGGTTAAAATGTGGAGTAAAGGGTTAAAGTGTGGAGTAAAGGGTTAAAATGTGGAGTAAAGGGTTAAAGTGTGGTTAAAGTGTGGAGTAAAGGTTAAAGTGTGGAGTAAAGGGTTAAAGTGTGGAGTAAAGGGTTAAAATGTGGAGTAAAGGGTTAAAGTGTGGAGTAAAGGGTTAAAATGTGGAGTAAAGGGTTAAAGTGTGGTTAAAGTGTGGAGTAAAGGGTTAAAGTGTGGAGTAAAGGGTTAAAATGTGGAGTAAAGGGTTAAAGTGTGGTTAAAGTGTGGAGTAAAGGGTTAAAGTGTGGAGTAAAGGGTTAAAGTGTGGTTAAAGTGTGGAGTAAAGGGTTAAAGTGTGGAGTAAAGGGTTAAAGTGTGGAGTAAAGGGTTAAAATGTCTGATTGTGTGTTCCAGGAACAGTACAAGAATCCTTAATATTAAGGACTGCAGCAGACGGCAATGTTTGCAAGTAACCAAAATGTTTGCATGATAAGTTATATCCCTATTTCCTACGCCTCTATAAAAGTCACTTTATGAAACCATTGTGATGAATAGTGCATTTGTTTCTATAGGAGCAAATGCTCCATTTATCACAATGGTTTCAAAACTACACAATTCTAAACTTTTCTTTTTCTCTAGTAAATGCTTCTTTTCGGTAGATTGAATCAAAGAGGTTGTGTCTAAAAATAGCCTATGGAGGAAAGGGTTATTATTATCTGCAAATTGACTGTCTGAATACTTAAGGGTACCATATTGTCTGTAATAAACGCACACGCTGATATGATATTCTTTAAAAGGAGCTTTTTAGCTCACCTGAGCCAAAGGCTCAGGTGAGTTATTGTGACCGCGATCCGTCCGGCGTCCGGTGTCCGGCGTCCGGCGTCCGTCGTCCGGCCACATTTTCAAACGACATCTCCTCTGAAACTACTGACCCGATTTTAACCAAATTTTGTCAGAAGCATCAGTGGTTAGGGGGAACGAAATATTGTTCACATTATGACCCCCGGGCCAAGAATGGCCCCGCCCTAGGGCTTATCAGTTTGTCATAGGAAAATCTTTAAAAATCTTCTTCTCTGAAACTGTAAGGCCTAGACCTTTGATATTTGGCATGTAGCATGATCTTATGGTCCTCTACAAAGGTTGTTCAAATTATGACCCCCGGGCCAAAAATGGTCCCACCCAAGGGCTTGTCAGTTTTTCATTGGAAAATCTTTAAAAATCTTCTTCTCTGAAACTGTAAGGCCTAGACCTTTGAGATTTGGTATGTAGCATAATCTTATGGTCCTCTACTAAGATTGTTCAAATTATGACCCCTGGGCCAAAAATGGCCCCGCCCAAGGGCTTATCAGTTTTTCATAGGAAAATCTTTAAAAATCTTCTTCTCTGATACTGTAAGGCCTAGACCTTTGATATTTGGTATGTAGCATGATCTAATGGTCCTCTACAAAGATTGTTCAAATTGTGACCCCCGGGCCAAAAATGGCCCCGCCCTAGGTCTTATCAGTTTTTCATAGGAAAAACGTTAAAAATCATCTTCTCTGAAACTGTAATGCCTAGACTTTTGATATTTGGCATGTAGCATGATCTTATGGTCCTCTACAAAGATTGTTCAAATTATGACCCCTGGGCCAAAAATGGCCCCGCCCAAGGGCTTATCAGTTTTTCATAGGAAAATCTTTAAAAATCTTCTTCTCTGAAACTGTAAGGTCTATACCTGTGATATTTGGCATGTAGCATGATCTTATGGTCCTCTACAAAGATTGTTCAAATTATGACCCTTGGGCCAAAAATGGCCCCGCCCAAGGGCTTATCAGTTTTTCATAGGAAAATCTTTAAAAATCTTCTTCTCTGAAACTGTAAGGCCTAGACCTTTGATATTTGGTATGTAGCATGATCTAATGGTCCTCTACAAAGATTGTTCAAATTATGACCCCCGGGCCAAAAATGGCCCCGCCCAAGGGCTTATCAGTTTTTCATAGGAAAATCTTTAAAAATCTTCTAAAACTGTAAGGCCTAGACCTTTGATGTTTGGTATGTAACATGATCTAATGGTCCGATACAAATACAGTAAAACCCCGATCTCTCGAACACTTTGGGGACCATAAATTTTAGTTCGAATTAAGGGTGGTTCGAAAGATCCGAGTCTCATATTCGTTTGGTAGCAAATGGTACAGAAATTGTTCGAACCTGAGTTTGAGAATAAATTATTTTCATGTCAAAAATAAATAAACAAACTTCTATAACAAAACTCACTGTTTTTGCTGCCTTTGCAATACAATGAAAATACTAATGCAACCCATAATTCTATAAAAACATCGTCCCATTGTTCCAAATTTTGTGATTCTACCATGAACGTATCTATGCTATGTACATATCTCGCCATTTTGGTCTGGTTAAAAACCGGGACTAAACGACCTATCATCATCGTCTCAGTTTATTTACACAACGGTCTACAGCCCATCTATGAAAACACACAAAATTGGTAAAATTACGTTATTTAAACGGTTGCAACAGACCAGTCTTGGGGAAAACTATTCCTTTTGTTTTCGAATGTGGATTCGCATACATAGGGCCATAATTCAACTCAATTGTTAACATTCACGGATAAAACAGAGGAGAACAAATATATTCATTCAACTGTTATTTCTGCCATTGTGAATGGTGAAGTTTGAAGATTTCGATCGTGTTATAGCCCTACGATATGACAGTCAATGTTAGCTCAAAACAACCTTCACAAACACACACATTTGCATTTTAACACCTTGATATAACTTCACATATTCACCCATTGTCTACCAATCACGTAATTATTGGCGAGCTGGGATAGTCACCTGAGAGGTGTGAATCTTCGGTTCGATGCGCAGCCATACAGGTAAGACAACGGTTCGACTCATCAAAGGTACTTTGCACTGTTTTATTAATCAGCGGACCGGGAGATGAGTTCGAGAGTTCGAGTTTCGCGTGGTCGAATTATCCGAGGTCGAACATATAGAATTTAAGAAGGAAGGAGTTGGGACCGCAGAATTAGTTTGAATTAAGGGTAGTGAACGAGTTTTCCGGGGTTCGAGAGTTCGGGGTTTTACTGTATGTAGCTTGGCTTGTGGTCCTCTGCCAAGAATGTTCAACTTACGACCCTGGCCTCTGGGCAAAACTTGGCCCTGCCTTGGGGCTTATTAGTTTTTCATGGGAAAAATATGAAATATTATTTTTCTCTGAAACCATTAGGCTTAGACCTTTAATTAATGGCATACTGCTTTGCCTTGTGGTTCTCTACCAATGCTGTACAAATTATGACTTCTTGGTAAAAAATGGCCCCACCCTTTGGGTTATCTCAGGTGAGCGCTTCAGGGCCTCATGGCCCTCTTGTTTTAATTGTTGCTTAACTCTTTGCACACTATAGCGGCGAAACTGTGATTACTTATGCAAACAGTTTGGATCCAGATGAGACACCTCATAATGCGGCATCTCATCATGATCCAAACTGTTTGTCACCTTAACCATATTTTTGCAAGGAAATGAGAGAAAGTTTATTTTAAGAATTGAAGCAGACGACAATTGTTGCCGTAGGAAAATTACATAGCATGCAAAGAGTTCATGAAAATTTAACTCTTTTCTGTTCAATATTCATGTAACAAATAATGACATCATGAATATTTAATAGCTGAATTTCTAGGGAATATTTGCATTTGAAAAAACAGTAGAATTAGATCTATATGATTTGACGGCAAGTACGTGAAAAGGTGTTTATTTGAAGGAAAGCTGCATGATTTGTTAAAGTGGGGGTGTTTATTATAGAGAATATGGTATCTAGAATGTGTTCTAACCAACAGATAAGATTTATACATGTAGGTTGACTGAATAGTACTCAACACTCATCTTCTGTTATAATTATATCACATATAAACCTCATTTCAAAGGTAAGCTTAAATTTAATTCAAGAAAGGTGTTAAAATTAATTGAAATTTTTGCAATTTAATATCTATTTAGTAATTACTCAGATTATGCAGCTTGTCTCTTCCTCTTGTACATGTATTTATTTTTCTAGTTGGTCTAGGTCTGCACTATTTGTGTATGTTTGTCTGTCCAAATACTAAGGGCAATTAGAGTATTTATTTTCCTGGCTGATTAGTCTGATGTGTAGTAAAATTGTTTGCCTTTACGAACATGCAGATGTGTACAACGCATTAACTATTCACGGTCTTGTGGAGCTCTCATCATTACCAGAGTCTGTGCTGAAAGTGGAACAGTTTTGGAAGACAACAGCGTACGATGTTGGCGGCAATGTGTACAGTCTTGATGACATTGAGCATGGCATATTGAGAGGTAAAGGTCATTTTGTATAATTGTCAAGCTTGACAGAGCTGAAGATAAAAGGCATACGCAGATCTAAATAAGTCTTTTATTTTCAGACATTTCAGAACTACAGATAAAGGTGCGTACTCAAATCTTAAAATAGCCACTTCTTCACAAAATCGAAGAGACGATTCTATAGTGGTCACAAAACAGGGTTGGGTTGAGAAACGAAGAAGTTCTTCTTGAAAATATTTCAATTTACGCATATTAGCTTGACCTCTCCCTTTTTCTAGTGTCTACAAAGGTCCAATAATCCTTTCCCTCATATAAACACCTTACCCATTCATTAATAATATAATTAATTATAATATAGATCTGATTCTACAGTTTCTGTCTGAGTCAGAATGTCCTGTATTCATATGCCATTATAAAAAAAATCGTCTATCATGATGTCATTTATCATTTCTCACATGAACCTGCAACAAAATGTTCATGAGATAAATGATTAACCCTTTCCTTCATATAAATGAATGTTCACTCATTTGCAAACAGTGTAGACCCAGATCAGGCAGAGCCTCCTGTAGGAGCCATCTGATCATGATCTGCTTTGTTTGCAAATGTAATTTGAGAGATCTGTTTCTTTAGTTTTTAAAATGGCTACATCTTACATGTACATGTTTCATTATAATTATTTTGTCCCTGAATATATTGATATTTAAACACCAGTAAAAGGGTTGATATTAATATTCATGAAGCTGTGTATAAATATTCCTGAGGTAAAAAGCTATATAAAGCCACAATTTATGTTTTCATGCACAGTGCATCCTGTTTTGCCTGTTGTTGTTATTTGCAAAATATTGCATTTTCAACACTTTCATATATCAAGAATGGATCTTTAAACCCATTAAATTGTGGTCTTTAAATGTGGGAGATGAATGTACTGGCATTTGCAGTCCGTGTAGTCCCTGATCTGATAAAAATCCTCTTACAAATTAACCCTTTACTCCATTGATATGACTTTCTATTCCTTTGAAAACAAATTTAAAGTAGAACCAGGTAAGAAGGCTCCTATACTGAGCCATTGATCAGGGTCTGCTCTGTTTGCTTAATGAAGTATGATGTAATATAGATCTGATTCTACAGTTTCTGCCATGACCAAAAACTCCTTGTCTATGTACTATTGTAGCAATTAAACTAATTAATATTCATGATGTCATTATTTCTTACGTGAGTATTCATGGAGTAAAGGGTTAACCCTTTCTATGTCTCTGTAATAACCACTTCTTGAAACCATTGTCATAAATAGAGCATTTCGTCACCTTAACGCAAAACTATTGTAACTACATTTTGGAAAATTTTACAGGAGAAAGAAAAAACTTCCAAAAAAATTTAAAGCATGTTTTATCCAACTTCTTTTTTAAATAAATGATAATAAAACTTACTGCTTCAAAATGAATTTTTGGCCATAAATAAACTTTCTGCCATATTGAAGGTCATTATTATCATTGAATTAGCCCTGACATTAGGAGAGATAATTTTCTAATTTTTTTTTCATTTCCAAAATACAATCAAGTCTACAGTGAAAATTATGTTGACCTGCTCCCAGCTATATAGATTTGTATTATTGCATACATAACTGCTTTTACACTCATTTACCACAAAATACAATTCAACCATATTCTCATAATTCTTGATAAATCGGCCCTCCTACCAGTGAAATTCCATCGAAAGCATTCCATAGAGACGAGGCCTTCAGGCTGCGCCAATAAACTGTACTTTACTATTTTTTTAGTGCAGTTCTGTACAAAATTAAATGTACTTGCAATATTTTTACAATGACTTTTCCCTGAAGAATTTAGATTTTCTAACACAAAACTATTGTAACTCAAATTACAATACATGTAGTTTTGCACACGCAGAATAAAAAAATAACATATTTTTATAGTGCAAAACTATTGTAAGTCAAATTACAATAGTATTGCATTATATTTAGTAGAGTTGTGAGATAAAATATTTTTGTACACATTAAATAATTACATAAATATGCTGAATATAGCTAAAATATTTCAAGGCATGATGTATTACTCATATCTGAGCCTGAAAATGCAAAAAAGTGTGTTTCGGAAAAATATGTATACATGTAGTTACAATAGTTTTGCGTTAAGGTGACGATTTGCTCCTAGAGGAGCAAATGCTCTATTTATCACAATGGTTTCAAACTACAAAATTCTAAAATTTTCCTTTCCTCTAGTTAATGCTCCTATTCAGTAGAATTATTCAAAGAGGTTGGATCTAAAAATAGCCTATGAGGTAATGGGTTAAACAGAGATGAACCATTCTACTTTGAAATTAAGCATTCGAAGGGTATCCCCTTCCTTCATAGGATCATAATACCATGCCTTTTGCAAACAGAGTAGACCCAGATTGGGGTGTGCCCTGTTTGTTTATGGAATCCTATAGATCTGATTATACAATTTCCCCCATGGTGAAATCCATTTTATTGATTCTCTCCATGAATATCAACCCATTCCTCCATAGGCTATTTTTAGACCCAACCTCTTTGATTGAATCTACCGAAAATGAGCATTAACTAGAGAAAAGGAAAGTTTTAGAACTTTGTAGTTTGATATCATTGTGATAAATAGAGCATTTGCTCCTATAGGAGTAAGTGTTCTATTTATGACAAGGGTTTCATAAAGTGACCTTTACAGAGGCGTAGAAAGGCGTATTTATTGAGGAAAGGGTAAATGAGGTGATAATATTGTGGATAAACGTTAAACAGAGAGAGGATTAAATTTTAAGTGTTATTATTCTTCTAAGACGGACATCCTGTTCAAAATGACTCATGCTCTGGTGGATGTATACAATTGCAAGCATGTGTTTTGGATGTCTTGCAGTGGTTTGAAGTGGAATGGTCCATTCAGTGTGTAAGGGTATAATTTGTGAGAGGATTTTGAATGATAAACAGTGCAAACCCTGATGAGAGGGCTGTAGGAGCCCTCTGATCGGGGTCTACAGGGTTTGCAGTGTGCTAAGCTCCTGAGCATTTTCAGCATTTTCATTTTTCATCACCCCATCCCATATATTGATTGGGAACATTGTTTTTGAACAGTCTGTCTTATCTTTCTTGCTGTCTCTCTTGTCTGTCTGTCTGTCTGTCTGTCTGCAACTTTAACCCATTCCCCATTGACCCTTTTTGATGCCTCTGTAAAATTCACTTTTTGAAAACCATGGTGATAAATAGAGCATTGTATTGTTTTGAAACCACTGATAAATAGAGCACATGCTCTATCACAATAGTTACACAATTATAAAAGTTTCCTTTTTAGTAGTAAATGTTCCTTTTCAGTAGATTTTTTTTCAAATCGGTTATGGCTAAAAATAGCCTGAGGAAATGGGTTAAACTTTTTATCTTTTATCCCTTTTTCACAAATACACCTTTCTATGCCTAGCAAACATAGTATACTCAGATGAGATGGCTCCTACAAGAGCACTTTTATGAGGTTCTGCTCTGTTTGCTAATGATAAATATAATGTTTTATGATTCTACAGTGTCTACCATAGCCCATATTATCACACAATCTTACATACAACAATTTCGGTTATTAACCCTTAATTCCCTGTTCCATATCTATTCCAAATTTCAATACCTACTGAATATTCATTGACAAAATAGTTATAATGAAATATGGAAGTTACACTGGATCAATTTGAAGCCATTTAAGAAAATAAAGAAACAAATCTATCACATTCCATTTACAAACAGAGCAGACCCTGATCAGACAGCTCCTATAGCATGAAATTACTTTAGGTTAAGGATAAAAGTGCATATGTAGAAAACTGCTGTAGCTTTTTCAATACCGGCAAAATTAGAATTGTTTTTCAAGCTCACTGTAGACAAGTATAACTGTATAGCAAGTGTACTGTTAACCCTTTCCCTCATATAAACATGTTTTCGCGCATTTGCAAACATATATAGGAGCCGTCTGATCAGGGTCTACTCTGTTTGCTAATGGAATTGGATAGTTCTATTTCTTTACTTTCTAAAATGGCTACAATATTCCTACTTCCGTATTTCTTAATAACTATTTTGTCCATGAATATTGAACTTTGGACTAAATATAGAACAGGGAAAGCATTAACAGAACCCATGTTCTTATCTTCATTTGCCACAGAGAGCCTGTATAGTTCACAATAGCCCTATAGATAAACTGATAGGCTTGTGTTATGTAGTTGTATATCCGGTATCATATTCTAATGGATGTTCACTGTTATCACACCTGACAGAGAATGGGATTCACAAAAGCCCAGAATAGATAGGCATTTTGTTGCAACAAACATATATTATAATGCTCTCTATATATGTCAACCTTTCAATGCTGGATTTTCACAGTGGAATAGTCCATCAATGTTTGACTACAGAGATGTTTAATCCATTACTCCATAAATGGGCATTTCTATGCCTTTGCAAACAGAGTAGACCCAGATCAGACAGCTCCTGTAGACTCGGAGTGAGTGTTTGCTTATGAAATGATAGAGATATTACTCTACAAGTTATTCAAAGGACAAGCATCTCTTTGTTCAAATGTCATAATGGATACTAATCTAATTATAATTCATGATATAATTATTTTTCTATAGAAAATGAACATGCATTCAGAATTATGAATGGCAGAAAGTTGAAACCCTGATCAGAGGGCTTCTTTAGGAGCTCTCTGATCTTGGACTACACTGTTTGCAAAATTAATGTCCTGCATTCATTATAAGCTAGGTTTAACCAATTATATTTCATATAAACACATTTCACACATTTGCAAACAGGGTATAGACTGACAGATCAGATGGGCTCCTATAGGAACTGATCAGGGTCTTCTATGTTAGCTTGTGACATGAAATAGGTACACATCATTCTACAATTTATGCCAAAGCAAAAAATTCCCTTGAAAATTTTACATCATAAAAATACAGCTAATAAATATTCATGATGTCATTATTTTCTTACATGATTACTGAGCAGGTTACAGTTAATGGCATGTAATAGTGTGTATTGTCTCATGTAACAGTGTGTATTGTCACATGTAACAGTGTGTATTGGCACTTGGTTTGGGAGAAAAACCATAATCATTTTAGTTAACCCTTTCCCAGTTCTTTGTTCATTCCAAATTTCAATACCTACTTTATATTCATGGACAAAATAGGTATAATGAAGTATGGAAGGTGGAAAATTGTAGCTATTTTAGAAAGTAAGGAAACGGAACTATCAATTTCTATTAACAAACAGAGCAGACCTTGATCAGACGGCTCCTCTAGGAGCCGTCTGATCTTGGTCTACTCTGTTTGCAAATGCGTGAAAAGGCGTTTATATGAGGGAAAGGGTTAATTTATTCAACAAAAGCAATCAGTACATGTACAGGCCCAATCTGTTAGTCAGATATTAACCCATTCCCTCATAGGTTATTTTTTAGATCCAACCACTTTGAATAAATATACCGAAAAGGAGCATTAACAAGAGAAAAGGAAATTTTAGAATTTTATTGTTTGAAACCATTGTGATATATAGAGAATTTGCTCCTAATAGGAGCAAATGCTCTATTTGTCACAATGGTTTCATAAAGTGACTTTAACAGAAAGGCATATTTATGGAGGAAAGGGTTAAGTAAACCCTTTGCTTGACAATGCTGCATAATGTTGCCTTAGTGAACATAGTAGATCCAGATCAGTCATCTTTGCAAGAGCTGTCTGATCAGAATCTGTTGTGTTTCCTTTGATGACTTTTGAATATATACATTGTATATATATAGATCTGCAATTTGTCAGTCACTGCAATAAATTGAGAATAAATTATCTTGTTCATTATAAATGCCATTATAAAAATTCAGGTAATTGATTCATTATTTCTTATATGAAGATACATAAAGCTCTTTAAATGCAGGACTAATTAATTAATAATTAGTGTACTGGTATTTGCGAACAGTGTAGACCCAGATCAGAGGGTTTATAGTGGTGCTGTATAATTAAGAGAACTTTTACTGTTAATTATGCTTAATCCTGTTGAAAATATAATTTAATCCACTCCCTCATTATTAAGACCTTTTGACCCCTCTGTAAAAGTAATATAAGTGTAAGCAAATGCTCCATTTATCACAATGGTTTCAAACCACATAATTCTAGTGTTTCCTTTTTTTCTAGTAAATAATGAACTTTTCAGTAGATTTTTTGTAGAGGTTGGGTCTAAAAATAGCCTATGAGGTAGTGGGTTGATCAGTCTTTCATGCTGAGTGAACTTGGTATTGAAAAGGATATGATTCAGTTTGTACAGATACTTTCATCACTGTCTAGGATATGATTCAGTTTGTACATAGATGCCTTCCCGCTGCATGTCCCTTTACATGTTCAATATAATGTTCTTATTAAATATCTGCATCTGCAAATATGTAGTGCATACCAATATGAGAGAGCTCTTAGTGGAGCTGACTCTCATATGGGTCTGCACAGTTTGCCGTTCTAGTTCAGTGATTACAATTGCCCATCTTAGATTGATTGAGCTTATTAACTCTTTACTCCATAACTACGCCTTTATACGCCTTTGCAAACAGAGAAGACTCAGATCAGATGGCTCCTCTAGGAACCGTCTGATCAGGGTCTGTTTTGTTTGCTTATGACATACTATAGATATGATTCAACAAGTCCATATCTGATGGCTCCCACAGTAGCCATCTGGGGTCTATAGTAACTGCCACTTCAACTGCTATTTCAATGTTTTATATTTTCTCCCCGTTTCTTTCAGAAAAACAGAAAAACTAATTACAATAATTACACACAGATGGATCATGATTAGACTCATCTTGATCCAAACTGTTTGCAAATTAGCCCTTTCCTTTATATAAAGTAAAACCTCTCTATAACAGCCACTAAATTGTGTTGATTAGCTGATATTTAGGGCAGGTAGCTGCTTAAAGCAAGGTGAAAGTAAACAGAATGCTTCTATAGGAGCATTCTGTTTTACTTTCACCTGGCTTTAAGCAGCCACCTGCCTTTAACAAAAAATACTTGATGTAATATAGTGGCCATTATAGAGAGGTTATACTGTGAATGCCTTTTCACGCATTTGCAAACAGAGGAGACCCAGATCAGGGTCTACTCTGTTTCAGGTTTTGACACAATATAGATCTTATTCAACAGTTTTCATCAAAGAAAAAAAAAAGAATACAATTGAAAAGTTAATTAATATTCATGATGGCATTTTTTCTTACATGAATATTGAACAGGGAAATTTGGGTTAAGGATCTCATAATCTCGACGCCATTAGCAGTGAAAGACTTCATCCTTATCGTGCTGAAAGAATTGTGTCTGCTTAATTAAACTGATCTGTCAAAGGTTTTCTTACTTTCCATTCAGTTTCAAGATTCAGAGATACTTTTTATTGGATTTTGATGAGACATGGATTAACTTGGTGTCACATCTGGATTGAAGCTGTTTCCAAGCTATTAGCACTATAAGAGCCGACCTTGAACTAATTTCATACAAATTGATATTGTTTGTAATTGCCTGTTTGAACTTTGATAGTATTGGTTTTATCCTGTCAGTTACATTGAATTAATGTTCAAAGTAGTTTAGATCCAGATAATGCAAATTCTACTTACATGCATGGTTTTAATAGTACATTATCTGTTTAATCTGCCTGAAAGATCTTCGAAATATAAGGAAGGAAATTATCTTCATCTGATTTAGCAGACGACATTTTTGAAGCAGACGTTATATGAACCACTTGAAGAAAATATTTCAGTTTCATTTGTTGTGATAAATTATTCAGTTACCTGATGCCCTTGTGGGTTAAGGTCAACAGAAAATCTCCAATTAATTCTAGTTTCATATCGTTGAATTAATAATGGCTGCAAAAACTGTTGGTGGAGTATTCTTATTCTTTACATCGTAGGTCTAAGTTATGAGTGTATCAGTCAGTTTAACTCTTTGCATGCTAAGTAATTTTTCGTCTGCAGCAATTGTCGTCTGCTGCAATTCTTAAAATAAACTTTCTCTCATTTTCTTTGCAAAAATATGGTCAAGATGGCAAACAGATTGGATCCTGCTGAGATGCTGCATTATGTGACGTCTCATCTGGATCCAAACTGTTTGCTTAAGTAATCACAGTTTGCCGTTAGCATGCAAAGAGTTAACCCTTTGAGTGTAGGAAATGAGTATCTGGCCTTTACAAGCAGTGTAGACCTAGATCAGAGGGCTCCAAGTGGTTTTAACCGTTTGAGTGCGGGAAATGAGTAGATTAGCAATTTCAAATTTTGCAGACCCATATATCAGAGGGCTCTCCTAAGACATTTTAACCCTTTCAGTGGGGGAAATGAGTGTTACAACTAAGCATTTGTAAATGATATAGACTAGATGATCAGAGAGCTTCTATAGAGCTTTTAAACACTTCAGTGTGGGAAACGAGTGTAACTGGCATTTGCAAATGATGTATACCCAGGTGCAAGAGGAGCCCTCTGATCAGTGTCTGCACTGTTTGCCATTCAAAATCCTCTAGCAGATTTTAACCTTTCATACAGAATAGACTCCATAGTTAAACACTGACTGTCAATTTTTTCCATTTTGAAAATTTCAGTATTGAAAGGGCTACAATACAAATGAGATGGGAGTCTATTTTTGGATCTAATTTGTTTATATTTTATCCATTATTTCATGAATATTCATATTAGAAATAATAACATCATGAATAATAATTAGATTAATTGTTATATTAGTACATGGACACAGGAAGGTTTGGACATGGCAGAAGCTATTGAATCATATATTATATCATAAGCAAACAGAGCAGACCCTGATCAGATGGCTAAGACAGGAGCTGTCTGATCTGAGTGTCCTAAATATCTGTTCCCCTAGATGACCCTGATAAGCCCCGGTCATCGTAATATGGCTGACTAATGGGTTAAATCAGAGGAAGTTTGTTGGCAATAAAGTAAAAGGGGTTTACACGGCTCTTATGGTGGTATTTTGTTAATGGATAGAAGAGATTAATGGCTATACATTAATACAAAACTGTTTTTTTTTTATGAACCTTAAGTTTGAGTGTCTGATCATGACCTTTTACTGATATGTTTTATAGTGTCCCTACCAGGATAAAGCGAATTTGAAAATAGCCTGGACAGAATCACCATTATGCGTGCTAAAACTATGAAAAACAAGCATCAAATGTCAAAACTGCATATTTATTCCTGACATTTGAAATATCAAGATAATTAACTTTTAGCTTGCTGAACAAATAAACACAGACTTTTTTGGCCATTGCACAGACATTACCATCAGATTTGTATTATATATATGCAAACAGAGCAGGCCCTGATCAGTCACAACTCATAGCTAGATTTGGGTCTACTCCATATATGCAAAGGCATAGAATGTGTATTCATGAAATTAACGTTTCAAGTGATAGCTGTCCCTACTGTAAACTCATACTTTCAATAACATCTTAAAACATGGCATTTGTTATTTTCAATTATTCTTATGAAGATTGTCAATTTGAACTTAAATTGAAAATGTCCCTGTGATACAAAATAAACCGTTTTCTTCGATGGTTATGATTTTTTGTTGTATAATAAAATACTATCAACAATATATTGTTGAACAGTTACGAATCTTAAAACATGACCTGCATTAACACTAGTACATCAGCAAATTGCTGACATCAGACACATCCTATAGGAGCCATCTGATCAGCCTACTAGTACATCAGCAAATCACTGACATCCGACACATCCTATAGGAGCCGTCTGATCAGCCTACTAGTACATCAGCAAATCGCTAATATCAGACACATCCTATAGGAGCCGTCTGATCAGCCTACTAGTACATCAGCAAATCACTGACATCCGACACATCCTATAGGAGCCGTCTGATCAGCCTACTAGTACATCAGCAAATCGCTGACATCCGACACATCCTATAGGAGCCGTCTGATCAGCCTACTAGTACATCAGCAAATCACTGACATCCGACACATCCTATAGGAGCCGTCTGATCAGCCTACTAGTACATCAGCAAATCACTGACATCCGACACATCCTATAGGAGCCGTCTGATCAGCCTACTAGTACATCAGCAAATCACTGACATCCGACACATCCTATAGGAGCCGTCTGATCAGCCTACTAGTACATCAGCAAATTGCTGACATCAGACACATCCTATAGGAGCTGTCTGATCAGCCTACTAGTACATCAGCTAATCACTGATATCAGACACATCCTATAGGAACTATCTTATCAGCCTACTAGTACATCAGCAAATCGCTGATATCAGACACATCCTATAGGAGCTGTCTGATCAGCCTACTAGTACATCAGCAAATCGCTGACATCAGACACATCCTATAGGAACTATCTTATCAGCCTACTAGTACATCAGCAAATCGCTGATATCAGAGATATCCTATAGGAGCTGTCTGATCAGTACATCAGCAAATCGCTGATATCAGAGATATCCTATAGGAGCTGTCTGATCAGTACATCTGCAAATCACTGATATCAGACACATCCTATAGGAGCCGTCTGATCAGCCTACTAGTACATCAGCAAATCGCTGATATCAGACACATCCTATAGGAGCCGTCTGATCAGCCTACTAGTACATCTGCAAATCGCTGACATCAGACACATCCTATAGGAGCTGTCTGATTAGCCTACTAGTACATCAGCAAATCGCTGACATCAGACACATCCTATAGGAACTATCTTATCAGCCTGCTAGTACATCAGCAAATCGCTGATATCAGACACATCCTATAGGAGCCGTCTGATCAGCCTACTAGTACATCAGCAAATCGCTGACATCAGACACATCCTATAGGAGCCGTCTGATCAGCCTGCTAGTACATCAGCAAATCGCTGATATCAGACACATCCTATAGGAGCCGTCTGATCAGCACATCTGCAAATCGCTGATATCAGACACATCCTATAGGAGCCGTCTGATCAGCCTACTAGTACATCAGCAAATCACTGATATCAGAGATATCCTATAGGAGCCGTCTGATCAGCACATCTGCAAATCGCTGATATCAGACACATCCTATAGGAGCCGTCTGATCAGCCTACTAGTACATCAGCAAATCACTGATATCAGACACATCCTATAGGAGCCGTCTGATCAGCCTACTAGTACATCAGCAAATCGCTGACATCAGACACATCCTATAGGAGCTGTCTGATCAGCCTACTAGTACATCAGCTAATCGCTGATATCAGAGATATCCTATAGGAGCTGTCTGATCAGTACATCAGCAAATCGCTGATATCAGAGATATCCTATAGGAGCTATCTTATCAGCCTACTAGTACATCAGCAAATCACTGATATCAGACACATCCTATAGGAGCTGTCTGATCAGCCTACTAGTACATCAGCAAATCGCTGACATCAGACACATCCTATAGGAGCTATCTGATCAGCCTGTCTGCTCTGAATGTTTGCCTCTGAAATATTATAGATATGATTCTACAATTTCTGTGATGACCAAATTTTCCTGTGTTCATGATTTTGCCATATATTAATACATGTATAGTATTATTTATCTAATCTATTTTCATGATGGTAATATTTCTTAACCCTTTACCTGTTCTATGTTTATTTCAAATTTCAAGACCCGCTGAATATGCATGGACACAGTAGTTATAATGAAATATTGAAGGAGGAATACTGTAGCCATTTTAGAAAGTAAAGAAATAGATCTATCAAATTCCATTAGCAAACAGAGCAGACCCTGATCAGACGGCTCCTATAGGAGCCATCTGATCTGGATCTACTCTGTTTGCAAATGTGTGAAAACACATTTATATGAGGAAAAGGGTTATATGAATATTCATATAGTAGAAGGTTTGAAACAGTAAGTCTGTTGTTTTCTGCTGAATTAACCCTTTCCCTGTTCTATGTTTATTTCAAATTTCAATACGTACCTAATGAATATTCATGGACAAAATTGTTATAATGAAATATGGAAGATGGAACATTGTAATTTGTAGCCATTTTAGAAAGTAAAGAAACTGTACAGAATCTATCAAATTCGATCAGTGAACAGATCTAGATCAGCAGGTCTAGACTGACTGTACAACTCCTACATGAGCTATCTGATCTGGGTCTACTCTGTTTCCAGAGGAGTACTAAAGAAAGGCGTATTTATGGAGTAAAGGGTTAAATGCTTAGTAACTATATAGACTATGCATATTTACAGTGTTACTAAGGACACAAAAAATCGGATTGTCGAATGCTTTGGATCCTGATGAAATGCCAGGTCACTCATTATGGATCAAATAAGCAATGTTGATAATTTATTGGATTCAGTATCTTCAAATGGTATCGAAAAATACGTTTTTTTACAGTATGAAATGTTGAACTCTGTTATTGATTTTTGCACTCACAGAGGGATGTTCTAGCAGATAAGTTGTTGTTTCATCAGCTCATCAACTCAATTAACCTTTTGTATACTGAATTATAATTATTTCTCCTCTGTCTATAAATATTTATGAAACAACCAACAAAACCTGAGTTGCCTTACATATTAATGCAACTGTTAAGGAAAACCGTGCAGACTCTGATCAGAGCGCTTCTACAAGAGTCCTCTGATCTGGGTCTACACTGTTTGCAAATGACTGATAAATTTGTTTCCCGGCATATAAAGAGTGACGATTATTCAAGTGAAACAAACAGAATTATCTGATTAAATGATTATAGCCTCATTTGACTTGACTTGACCTTGGAGTTATTTGTCAGGTGATCCTACGTTAGGTGTCTCATTAAGATGCAATATTTTAAACGTTTTGACAAAATTCGAGAAATTTGATTTTAATAATTCAAGCAGACGACAGTCATTGCAGACGAAGAGATACCTAGTGTACAAAGAGTTACAAAATACAGCATGATGGGGTTAAAAGTCCCAGATATAGAACCTGGTTAACCCTTTCCTCAATATACTATTTTTAGACCCAACCACTTTGAATGAATCTACCAAAAAGGAGCATTTACTAGAAAAAAGGAAAATGTTAGAATTGTGTTGTATTGAAACCATTGTGATAAATAGAGCATTTGCTCCTATGGAGCAAATGCTCTATTTATCACAATGATTTCAAACGATGACTATTACAGAGGTGTAGAAAGGTGTATTTATGGAGGAATTTATGTTAAATGCTAAATATTCAAAGTAGAATGTCCCATTAGTGTTAACTGTAGAATCTATTCAGTATGAAAGGTTTATGGATTTTGAATGACAAACTGAGCAGAACCAGATCAAAGGGTTTCTCTACCGTATATTGTACTGTTTGTGTAGCTATATATAGGACAGCTTAAGTCTCGCATTCAAAGGATTTAAAGTCACTAGGCAAACACTGTTAGAAAAGCATTACAATTGGTATGTCCTTAACCTTGAACATGCTACGAAAAATTAACTTCTTAAATTTAAATCTGGCACAATTTGAACAACTGTCAGTTCAAGTACGATTTTGAGACACATGATGCTAATCGGTATGTCATATGGATCCAGCATGACTATTTGCAAAAGTGAGTCAGGTTATGCTTTATAGAGAGGTAATTAATATGTCATATTATCTCTAATCAATGCTCCCTGGTCCCCCTTGGGCTATTTTTAGACCCAACCTCTTCGAATAAATCTACTGAAGATCTAGAGGAGCATTAATACTAGAAAAAAGGTAAATTTTAGATTTGTGTATTTTGGAAACCATTGTGATAAATAGAGCATTTGCTCCTATGGAACAGTTAATGTTCTATTTATCACAATGGTTTGAAAAAGCCAGACTTTTACAGACTGCATCAATATGAGGGAACGGGTTAAAAGGAGCTAATCACACATTTAATTGTACACAGGTGGTTTCTTGATGCAGACACTAAAGCAATGCAGATAGCTCCTAGGGGAGCTTTCTGCATTACTGTCAGTCTGCATTAAGCTACCACCTGTATTTTTAAAAAAACCTATGTATTTAATGTTATTATATAAAGGCTTGTGTTGTTTCACTGATTGGTAGTTTCCTCCCAACGTAAGTGGGCATTTATAATATTAACCCTTCATATATAAACCTTTTGACGCATTTGCAAACAGCGTAGACCCAGATCGGATGACTCCTGTAGGAGCCATTTGACCAGGGTCTAAACTGTTTGCTTATGGAATTTTTATAAGTCTGATTTTTACAGTTTCCTCCGGGATGAAAAATCCATTTCCGATGTTGAATTGCATTGATTCTGTTCATGAATATTCATGAGGTGCATGGTATTATCTTGAATAAATGTTAAACCAGCCGGGCCTTGATAGATAATATGGTAATACTCTATGCTAAACGCTTAAAGTAAACTTGTCATTTAAATGAGGCTCAGAAAATTATAGTTTGATGTCACATCAGGATCCAATCTGCCTGAAGAAAAATAAAAGAGAACCTGAATGTTTCATAACTGCTGTTAGATGCCATTTTAATTTGCAGATGACAATTTTGTATAGTGTGTAAAGATAAGCCACTTATGCTAGGTACCATTTTCATGCATGTGGGATGTTTATCATCAAATGTAAATATCTTGGTTACTGTCCTGACTTTCCTGGATACTTAAGGATTTGGTTATCTCTATCAAAACACATGTTGCAAACATAGATACAGTTGCAAGCCTCAGTCTCTTTAGCGGCCGTTCAAATGATGTCTAATTCTGCAGGTTGAAAGCATTGCAAAAAGCTGACCTATAGGGAGTTTTCTACATGACAATGGTTTAATGAAGTGACTATATATTATAGAGGTGTAGATAGGCGTATTTATGGAGGAATTTGGGTTAAATGCTACATATTCATAGTAAAATGTCCCATTAATTAGTATTAACTGTATAATCCATTCAGTATGAAAGTTTTAAGGATTTTGGATGACATACTGAGCAGAACTAGATCAAAGGGTTTCTCTATGGTATATTGTACTGTTTGTGTAGTAGTTTCTCTATGGTATATTGTACTGTTTGTGTAGTAGTTTCTCTATGGTATATTGTACTGTTTGTGTAGTAGTTTCTCTATGGTATATTGTACTGTTTGTGTAGTAGTTTCTCTATGGTATATTGTACTGTTTGTGTAGGGTGGTATATTGTACTGTTTGTGTAGGGCAGCTTAACTGTAAGCCTGCTGAGCAAATTATTTTTGAAATTATTTTCTGACCTACTACATTTTTAAAATTCAAGCTATAATGAATTTGACTAGCAAAAGGAAATCAGGGTATCAAACAGTTTGGATCCTGATGAGACGCCAAGTTACTCGGCGTCTCATCCGGATCAAAACTGTTTGCATAGGTATTCACTCATCTACCCATAGCAGGCTAAAGGTTAAAGTCACTAGGCAAACAATTTAGGAAATTTTATTACAGTTGGTCTGATCTTAACCTTGAACATGCTATGAAAAATAATAACTTCTTAAATTTAAATCTGGCACAATTTTCACAACTTTCAATTCGAGTTAGATTTTGAGACCTGTTTTGAGACACCTGATGCTAATCGATGTCTCATAATGGATTCAGCATGTTTTTGCAAAAGTTGGTCTGGTAATGCATTATAGTGAGATAAGGGGTAATTTATAACCCTTTCCTCCATAAATACGCTTTTCTACGACTATGTTAAAGTCACTTTTTGAAACCATTGTGATAAATAGAGCCTTTGCTCCTATTATACACAGGACAGTTTTACCCAGGCAGAAACTGTAGAATCAGGTTTATATTATATAATAAGCAAACAGCTGCAGACCAGGATCAGATGGCTTCTATAACCCTTTAATCCGTTAAAGATTTTTTACGTCTTTGCAAACATTATAAGTAGACCCAGATTAGATTGCTCTCAGGGTCTGCTCTGTTTGCTTATTAAAAATGTCTGGACACCCCATCTCCCTAGCAGCTCTCTCCATCAACTTTAATCCTTTACTCTATGAATATTCATGTGAGAAATATATTTTTTATTATGACACCATGAATATTAATTAACTAATGTTTTATTATGTCACTATAGTAATGAGCAAGGCTTTTTATATGGTACAAACTGTAGAATAAGATCTATATTAGTGTAATATGTATGGCCCAGTTTTTGTCTATACATGTATACATATTTGAAACCTGTCAGTACTGATTTGTCATTAAATTTGTAGTTGTAAAAGGGGTTTAATTGACCATCGCCTTTGTCAAATTGAGTGGATTCGATTTTCACAGAAATTATTTTATTGGCAAATGTAACATAGAAATTTGAAATGTCGCTTTAATGTAGATACATGTATAAACAGATGGGTGTCAGAATAAAACTTATTTAGTGTAACATGTATCATGGTCCAGTTTTAGTGTAACATGTATCATGGTCCAGTTTTAGTGTAACGTGTATCATGGTCCAGTTTTAGTGTAACATGTATCATGGTCCAGTTTTTGTCTATACATGATTACATGTACATATATTTGCAACATTGGGGAACCCTGGAGTACCGATGTGTCATTAAAATTCGTAACTTTTGTAAAATGGGTTTAATTGACCATCACCTTTGTCAAATTGAGTGGATTTTAACAGAAACTTAATTTTATTGGCAAATGTTGCATAGATTAATTTTAAATGTCACTTTAACCCATTCCCTCATATGCTATTTTTAGATTCAACCTCTTTGAATAAATCTACCGTAAAGGAGCATTAACTGGAGAAAAGGAATTTTTTAGAATTTGTAGTTTTAAACCATTGTGATAAATAGAGCATTTGCTAATGATCCTATAGGAGCAAATGCTCTATTTATCACAATGGTGTCTGAGGAGGCGACTTTTGCAGAGGCGTCAAAAGTCGTCATTATGAGGGAATGGGTTAATGTAGATCTAAACAGAACAACAGATGAACATGCAATTTGCATACTCAAATACTAAAATTGTCTTAAAAAATTCTCCACCAAACCCTCTGTTCTGACCACTTTTTAGAATCATCTATTTGAGATGATTCTAAAGAGCTTTAAATGGTCGCAACATAGTATTTGGTGGAGAAATAAAGAAGTTATTCTTGAAAATGTTACTTTATGCATCTTTAATCATCTGGACCTTTATATAAATCTTATAATCCATCTGTACTGTGTACAGTAATTAATGATTCTCTGGAAAGTTTAAACATTTCATGTTAAGTAAACTCAATTGCTTAACAGAGATTGGCTATTTCACTGTCAAAATAATGCATTGAAAGATTCAACCTTATCCCCCATATAAACATTTTTGCTATGCCTAATTGCAAACAGAGTAAACCAAGATCAGGCGACTCCTATAGAAGCTGTGTGATCAGGGTATATGCTCTGTTTGCTTATGAAATCATGATAGATTTGACACATATCTCTCAGCATTATTAATCCCTTGTGTGGGAAACAAGTGTATTGGCATATGAAAATAGTGTAGACCCGGATCAGAGGTTTCATGGTCTGCTCTGTTTGTTGATGGAAGTATACAGATTTGATTCTACTCGTACAGTAGTAGTGCATGCCTGAATACCAAACTATCCTGTGTACATATGCCATTATGAAAATCAGCTAATAAATATTCATCATGTCATTATTTCTTACATGAATATTTAACAGGTAGTCAGATTTATTTCCTAATCATTCACAGTGACTTAAATGCATGCAATTTTATTATATCCTGGTACTTAAATGCATGCAATATAATTTATATCCTGGTTCAATTTGTTCTGTGTCAAATATGTGTGGGCTTTTATATCTACAACATGTTGTAAATTATCAATGCTCTGGATATAATAATGTTTGTTCAATATCTTTAATCTCATTGTATGCAATTGAAAGAAAGAAAATTGTCTGTTTTCAAATGCCTGCAATGCTCAAGTGGGTTACCTTCTATCGTCATCAAATTGTCTTTGTTACATTACAATACAGTAATTCATAATCAGTAATTCTAAGCGACAATTCATTTAGTTTAAACATATTTTATTTCTTTCAGTAATATACAATTCAGAAATTACATTAACATATAATATGAGAATTCATTAAAATACTAAACATAAGAGTCTTAAAAATCAGGTGGTCCAGCAGCTTAATGTAGGGCAAAAGGAGCTTTCTGCATTACTTTTGATCTGCATTAACCGTTCGCTTGCTATTTTCGTCAATATACCTACCTGTAAATCATAAGTGAAGACCCAGATGAGACAGCTCCTGCAGGAGCTGTTTCATCAGGGTCTGCACTATTTACAAGTTGATTGTGCAACCAGTGCACTCGACAGCAGTGATTGCACAGCGAAATTGTTGTACACAGTGAAGATATATGTAATTAAACAACAGGGCATGGGTAAAGAAGGAGAAATATATTTTAAAATTCAGCAAGAGAAGGGTTAAGTAAAAAACCACCTATTTTCACACATTTACAAGTAGAGTACGTCATTTGCAACCAGAGTAGACATCTATAGGAGCTGTCTGATCAGGGTCTGCTCTATTTGTTAATGGAATTTGAAATATATGCTTGATCTTCCTTCACTTTCTAAAATTGCTACGAAGTTCCACCTTCCATATTTCGTTTTTTACTATATTTTTCATGAATATCCAGCAGGTATTGAATTTTGGAATAAACATAGAAAAGTGAAATTGGGTTAAGACTAGTGTTGTTCCGATAATCAGTTATATTCGATGATAATGATCGAAAAAGTATTTTCGATTTACTATCGATAGTAATTTTGCCATAATCGATTACTGATTGTGTAATCTGTACAGCAGCATCAGTAATTTTCGTAGGCTTTTTAATGGGAATATAACAGTATGAAGTATTTTACCTTTACAATAAGCCTCTCGTAACCAAGCTGTATTCTGTGACCATTCATTAAAATCGTCCCTTTGAGATGATTCTAATGAACCAGGTCACAGCATACTGTTTTGTTGACACAAAAGCTTAGTTAAGTATTAGCTTGTTACATCAAGCTTTACATGCACAGAATCTCTGAAAGTATTTTCGATTAATTATCGATTTTTAATTGATAATAAATGTTCGATTCAATTCGATAATTGATTATGATTTTTGTCTGATTCTCCATCCCTAGTAAAGACACTAGGTTAAAATCTACTGTAAGTTCAAACTCTGCTGTTAGAGTGCAATGTGGGAGGGGGATCATGCTATGGGTTGTCACACCCTAGGATAGTATTTTGTTGTAATCAATAGTCTATAGACAGACTATAATACAGAGCGCACTCATTAAAACTAAAACCGTCATTTCTCTGAAAAACCTATGTTGTGTCGTCATCACTTTCAAACAGTGACTTTTAAAGAGGTATCAAAAGGCTTCAAATTATGCGGGAATGGGGTAATTAGGGTGTGATTGTTTTTACTATTGAAACTTTGGACTCCAGTCATTTCAATTATCAGAGGCCTAAGTAAGATATATACATTAAAACATTTTCAATAATAACTCCTTTATTTCTTCACTAAACCCTGTGTTGTGACCACAGTCTTTTAGCCTCAAAGACAGGAATCCAAAGTGACAGGTCACAACATAGGGTTTGGCGAATAAATAATGAGTTTAGTATTTGAATACTGTAACAGCCATTGTTCTGAGGTACATGTATACCATCATGCTTCTTGTAGTGGTTAAAAATCAATTTTAGTAATCAAGATAATTTAGAGATCCAGATCAGATGCGTGAATTAAAACAATATTTTCAATAATAACTCCCTTCTAAAGGTAAATAATAAATACTAAAATTAATAAATACTAAAATTGTCTTTTCTGCACCAAACCCTATGTTGTTATTCACTCTTTAGAATCATCTCGAAGAGAAGATTCTAAAGAGTCGTCATACATTACATATACATATATAGGGATTGGTGGAGAAATGACGATTTTAGTATGTGCAGAGCACGCACATTTATCTGTTGTTCTGAAGATTGTTCCGTTTGTTCAATACCCTAATCTGACTCTACATATTTGGACAAACTGAAACAGCAGATTAACCATGTATCTACTATATTTGCTACTAATTGCCAGTCGAACTTAGAGTTATCCAAATGGTACCAAATCAATTTATTATAATTCACAAATTAATAGAATAGGGCATTTTGGTGTCTAAATACTATTGGTAGATACGGTTAAAGTAATAATCAAGAGACCAGAAATTTAGCAGTCAGCTTTCAGAGCTCAACAGATAAATGTGGCATACTCAAATATTTAAAAATTGTGATTTCTTCACCAAGCCCTATGTTGAGACCACTCTTTAGCATCGTCTCTAGAGACGATTCTAAAGAGTGGTCCCAACATAGGGTTAGGTGGAGAATAATAAAGAAATTATTCTTGAAAATGTTTTAATTGACACACTCAGAGGTCCAGATAAGATGCATAAATTTGCATAAACACTTGGGTGCAATATTGGATAGCATGCTCAACTTAAAAGCTCATGTAAAAAACCAGTGTAGAAAAGCAATGTGTAATGTAATGAAGCTTAAACACACCAGAGACTACTTAACCTTAGAAGCATGTAAAATTTTTGCTTCAGCCATGCTTCTCTCGCATCTCGACTATTGCAATGCCATACTCTGTGGATTACCCAAATGTGAATTAGACCAACTTCAGCAAGTACAATCAATGACTGCGAAGATCATACTGAAGAAACGTAAATTTGACAGTTCAAAGAAATCTTTAGAAGAATTTCACTGGCTTCCTGTGCACAAAAGAATTGACTTCAAGGTTCTGACATTAGTCTTCAAGTGCCTACATGGTTGTGCTCCGGAATACCTGAAACATAAACTATCACTTTATAACTGCCCAAGAAACCTTCGATCAGATTCGAACCGTCTCAGATTATCAGTGCCAGTCACAAAAAGAAAAACATTTGCAGACAGTAGTTTTTCTGTATATGCACCTACAAAATGGAACAAACTTCCAAACTCGATCAAGCAAGCACCAACGCTTGATGTTTTTAAAACGAAACTGAAAACATACTTGTTTACAAATAATATCTAATATCGTCAATGCATCGATCGATTTGTTGTACTGTTCAAAGATTTTTTTTTTATATGTACAAAACACTAAGCATGTTTTTAATATTTGATAACTTTAGGGGACTTTACAACACCGTGTTTTATGGATATGTTTACCAGTAGAGTAGTATCGACAATTTTAAAATGTTATTTTAAGAGAAATGTGTTGTAAATACACTTTTTTTTTTTTTTTAATACTTTTTACAATAGCAAAATATGTTTAATGTACAGTGCCTCTGATAACCTTTATGGTTCTAGATAGCGCTATATCAAAATCAAGTATTGTTATTATTATTATTATTATAAATTTAAAATCTCCTTAATTTCCCCACCAAACCTTATACTGTGGCCACTCTTTAGAATTCACGGTCTCCAAGAGTATAAGGTCTGGTGCAGGAATGACGATTTAGTATTTGTGTACGCACCTTCTCTGTTTGCAATCTTATCTCTGGGACCTAGCTGTCTGGCTTTCTTTTCAGTATGCATGGTAAGGGTAATAAATGGGTGAATAGTTCTTGTTTGTTGCACATGATTTATGGAGCTATTTGCTCTGCAGTATGTAAATAGACACACCAAGCTGGAGTGGTGGCATTTTGTCTGCAGTGTAGTTTGCCCCACAATAATATATGGTTTTGCTAAAACAGTAACCCTTATTGTGCTGAAAAAGTGACCAATTTTCATGGTTGACGCATTTTTGCGCCTCTCTAAAAGTCACCTTTTGAATGTTGTTAACTTTTTCCTTAACCCATTCCTTCATAGGCTATTTTTAGATCCAACCTCTTTGAAAATATTTACCCAAAAGGAACATTTACTAGAGAAAAGGAAATTTTTAAAATTATGTAGTATTGATACCATTGTGATAAATAGAGCATTTGCTCCTAATAGGAGCAAATGCCCTATTTATCACAATGGTTTCAAAATGTGATTTTTACAGAGGTGTAGAAAGGTGTATTTATGGAGGAAAGGGTTAAGGAGCTTTATGAATAATGGGCTCAGGGTCAGAAAGACTGGTAGTTACTGTAGCTTTAAGCTGCCATAGAAGATTTCTGCATTACTTTTGTCCTAGTAACATTAAGCAACATACTTCTTTCAGAAACACCTGTGTTTATTTCTTACAGTGGTCACATTGGAAAGATTCCACACTATTCGTACATGAATATTTGTCAGGTAAATGTCTTTGTCAGTCTGTTTCTAATTTCTTTGTACAGGGAAGAGGTCTCACCCAGCCTCCTAAAAGATCTAATGGTCAATGTTTCTATTTTCTATGTGCAGGGAACAGGTATCACCCAGTCTCCTAAAAGATCTAATGGTCAATGTGACTTATTTTCTATGTGCAGGGAACAGGTATCACCCAGTCTCCTAAAAGATCTAATGGTCAATGTGTCTTATTTTCTATGTGCAGGGAACAGGTCTCATCCAGCCTCCATAAAGCCGGAGTTCTTGCCAGAAGACCCACGACTGAAGTATGTAGCCAAAAAGCTTGACCCAAGAATTCACTTCGCTCTGGTCTGTGGTGCCAAGGTAAGTCCTATGTATACATATAGGTTTAGATTGGTAAGTCCTAAGTGTATACATGCAGGTTTAGATTGGTAAGTCCTATATACATGTAGGTTTAGATTGGTAAGTCCTATGTATACATGTAGGTTTAGATTGGTAAGTCCTATGTTTACATCTTGGTTTAGATTGGTAAGTCCTATATATACATGTAGGTTTAGATTGGTAAGTCCTATGTATACATGTAGGTTTAGATTATCGCTGTTTGATCTGGATCTGCACAATTTGCCTATGCTTGTCAGATCAAACACTTGCCGTAATTACACTGAGCGATAGATACTAAAATCGTCATTATTTTCACCAAACACTACATTGTATGTTGTGACCACTCTTTAGAATTGTCTCTTTGAGATGATTCTAAAGAGTGGTCACAGCATAAGGTTTGGTGGAGAAATAAAGGATTTATTCTTGATAATGTTTTGATTTTTAATTTTCGCATCTTATCTGGACCTCTAGTATTTTCAAATAGCAATAAGATTATTATTAATTTTTAGCTCATCTATTTCGAAGAAATCACAAGCTATTGTCGTAACCCCGGCATCCACGTCGTCGTCATCCGAAATCTTAACATTGACCATAACTTCTTCAATTTTTCATTTACAACCTTCATTTTTGGTATGCATGTTCATCTTGACAATGACGACGGACGAGCGTTGGCACCCGCTTGCTGCGCTCTTGTTTTATCCATTTTGATTTGAGCTGTAAAAGTTAATTCACATTTCCAAAGAGTATTTTAAACTTCTTTCAGTCTTGCCCTGCCATAAATGTCTATTCAGCGGAGAACATTGAGTCAGCCCTCGATGCGGCAACAAAGAGTTTCTGTTCCCAGGAAGTGTCCATGTTCACGGAGGTGGATGAGATCTGGCTGTCGAGGATATTCCAGTGGTATTCACAGGACTTCGGCAATACTGATATTGATGTGATCAAGTATGTACATATTTTACAAACTTATCAATGATTTATAGTGATCTCTTGCCCTTTTTCCTGTTGAATATTAATGTAAGAAATATTGATATTATGATTACTTATTATCAGAATTTTTACAAAGGCACATGAAATTTGATATATGTAGAATCTGTAGAGTCAGATCTATTATAATTTCTTAACCTTTTCCCTGTTCTGTGTTTATACCAAATTTCAATACCTACTGAATATTCATTGACAAATTTTAAAATAGTCATAATGAAATATAGAAGGTGGAATATTGTAGCCATTTTAGAAACTAAAGAAACATCTACAAATTCCATTAGCAATCAGAGCAGACCCTGTTCAGATGGCTCCTTTAGGAGCCATCTGGTCTGGGTCTACTCTGTTTGCAAATACGTTTAAATGAGGGAAAGGGTTAGATTAGCAGAGCAGAGCCTGATCAGATGGCTGCTACAGGAGCAATCTTATGTTGGTCCACTATGCCTGATCAGATGGCTGCTACAGGAGCAATCTTATGTTAGTCCACTCTGCCTGATCTGGTGGCTGCTACAGGAGCTATCGTATGTTGGCCCACTCTGTTTGCAAAGGTGTAAAAAGTGTTTATGTGAAAGAAAGGGTTACATGAATCTCATAGTTGATATCTTGACTACTGACGATATCACTTCAGTGGACAAAATCATTGATTTTCACTTTAAACTCATCGATATGTATGTAATAAACAGAATAATCAACTTGTTTTGGTTGTTATTAAAAGTATGTCACTTGAATGGGTTGTTATCTGGTAAAAGGTTGTTCTTAGAACCCTTTTTGTAAACGAAAATCAATCTGTTTTTATACGCCCGTTTGAAAAAACGGGACGTATAATGGAATGGCGCTGTCTGTCCGTCTGGTTGTCCGTCCGTCTGTAACATCTCTAACTCAAGTTCTGCTTGGTGGATCCTTCTCAAATTTAACCACAATGTTTATCTAGACATGCTACAGTAGCCTGCCAAGTCCCGGTTTGTTTATCCAAGGTCAAGGTCACACAATTGGACTTAGAATTTGCATTTAGCAAAAATGTTAACCGGTCTGTCTGTCTGTAACATCTTTAACTCAAGTTCCGCTTGGTGGATCCTTCCCAAATTTAACCACAATGTTTATCTAGACATGCTACAGTAGCCTGCCAAGTCCCGGCTCGTTTATCCAAGGTCAAGGTCACTTAATTGGACTTAGAATTTGCGTTTAGCATTTGCGTTAAGCAAAAATGTTAACCTCAATTTATGTGGAACAAGTCCACTTATTTACATAACACTTTGTGATAAAGCTTTGAAACTTTGAACACTTGTTCACCGTCACAACCTTCACCTGTAGGCAAGGGTAAATAACTCTGTCAAGCATTTTGACTGAATTATGCCCCTTTTTAACTTAGAATTTTTGGTTAAGGCTTTGTTAAAGTCCATTTATTTACATAACCCTTTCAGATAAAGCTTTTAAACTTGGAACACTTGTTCACCGTCACAACCTTCACCTGTAGGCAAGAGAAAACTACTCTGTCAAGCATTTTGACAGAATCATTCCCCTTTTTAACCTAGAATTTTTGGTTAAGGCTTTGTTAAAGTCCTTTTATTTACATAACCCTTTGAGATAAAGCTTTTAACCTTGAAACACTTGTTCATGATCACAAGCTTCACCTGTAGGCAAGAGTACATAACTCTGTCCAACATTTTGACAGAATTATGCCCCCTTTTAACTTAGAAATTTTGGTTAAGGTTTTGGTTAAAGTCCACTTATTTACATAACCCTTTTAGATTAATCTTTTAAACTTGGAACACTTGTTCACCATCACAAGCTTCACCTGTAGGCAAGAGTACATAACATTTGTTCACCATCAGAAGCTTCATCTTCATCTCAAGCATTTACACAATTATGGCACTTTTTAATTTAGAATTTTTGGTTATGGTTTTTTGTTAAAGTATGCCTATTTACAACCTTGAAACTTGGTCGCAAAATTGGACTTTGAATTTGAATTTAGCAAATACGTTAACCCCAGTTTATGTTGAACAAAACCTCGACGGGCGTATATTGTTCCCACTGGCACTCTTGTTATGGGATATTTTAAAGCTTATGGTGCTGGATTAATTATACCCCACACAACAAATTGCTCGGGGTATATGGTTTTTGACCTTACAGTTTTTGACCCGTTTGTCCATCAGTCTGTCGGTGTATTATAATACATTGTTACTCATCTAGCACTTTTATTTCTTGACCAATTTATCACAAATTTGCTTTAAGAATTGTCATGCATAAAAGTTTGGATGAGTTCGAATTTCAGAGAAATCATGGGGAACCACATATTTTCTCTGACATTGTGGTAGCGTAGGATATATGAGGTTTCTCACTAAAGTTCTTTAACCCTCTCCCTGTTCTATATTTATTCCATATTTCAATATGTTCTGAATATTTATTAACAAAATAGTTATAAAGAAATATGGAAGGTGCGACTTGTAGACATTTTAGAAGGCAAAGAAAATGATCTATCAAATTCTATTAGCAAACAGAGCAGACCCTGATCAGACGGCTCCTAGGAGCCGTCTGATCTGGGTCTACTCTGTTTGCAAATGTGTGAAAACACGTTTATATGGGGGAAAGGGTTAATTACTTCTGATTCGTACAGGCATTTGAGAAACAGTTGACCTGATGTCTGACAGCTGGCATCCTGAAAAGTCACTGAGTAACTCCAATTTTAATATAATTCAACCCTTTACTCCGTAAATACACCTTTCTATGCCTTGTTTGCTTATTGAATTGTACAGATCTGATTCTTCAATTTCTGCCATAGTAAAAATTTCTAGCGTTCACAAGTCATTATAGAAATAATCTAATAAATATTCATGATATCATTATTGGTTACATAAATATTCATGGAGTAAAGGGTTAAATATCAGAATTTGTTAATTATTCAGCAGGTTAAGGAATTCAGATTCAAAATGGATAGAAACCTGCATGGACATTTACTGTGCGTTAATCATATATAATCATATACTTCATTGCCTCTTTCAGATGGATTATACCATACTTGGAACCAAGTATACAGGATCGTGCCCATGTCCTTTTGTTTAAACTTGACAAAATCAAACCAATAGACATTAAATACAATGAGTATGACTGGACTTTGAATGTGCCTAAACCAACCTATGATCCTAACGAAGTTCACCCAAATGATTTGATGGAAATGGAACAGAACATGGTGAAAACCTGATTGGACTTGTCCTGTAGTCGGACAGAGAATGTAATACATATATGGCTAATACAGACTATAGCTACCCGTGGTGCTTTTATCCCCTTTGTAGCTGTTTGTGGCTTGCCTTATTGTTGAAAATACATTGTATTGTAGTCTGGGTAATTTTCATGGAAGTGGCTTTAATTTATAAACTCAAAAGGTTAGTGTACTTGAGTAGCTACTGTGAATAAGTAGTGCACTTGAGTGGCTGTGATGAAAAAGCGGTACACTATAGTAGCTATGATAAATATAGTGTACTCTAGACACTGTTTAGTGTTTTAAAAAAATAAGACTTAAGCATACGTGTTGCTATAGTAAAATAAATGGAGTGTGCCCAGTTAGATATCGTAGAAAATATAGTGTACTCAGGTACACACAACGAAGAATTGAATGTTTGCTTTATATATGTCAAGCTTAACCCATTACCTCATAGGCTATATTTAGACCCAACCACTTTAAATAAATCTACCAACATGGAGCATTTACTAGAGAAAAGGAATTTTTTTATTTGTGTAAATTCGAAACCATTGTGATAGAGCATTTGCTCCTATGGGACAAATTTTTTTTAATGCTGTATGTATCACAGTGGTTTCAAAAAGTGACTTTTATAGAGGCATCAAAAGTCAACAATATGAGGGAATGGGAAATGTTAGGGAATGGGTTAATTGGGTTTCATGCATCAATTAATATTTCTTAATGCTTTGAATGATTGAAGAGCGTAACATTTTGCCTACATTTATCTAGATTGTAGCATTAAGCTCTATACCAGCTTTAAACCGTTACCTTATGATTATTCATTTAACAATTTACTCCATAAATATTCATGTAAGAAATTATGACTTCATGAATATTAATATGAATATTAATGAGGTCATACTGGCATATGATCACAGAACGTTTTTGCTCAGACAGGTCCAGTAAAATTGGATCAATATTATACTGTAAGCAAACAGAGCAGATCCTGGTCAGATGGCTTCTATAGGGGCCATCTGATCTGGATCTATTCTGTTTGCAAAGGCTTCGAAAGGTGTATTTATGGGGGAAAGGGTTGTCCCTTACCCTCATGAATATTTATGCATATAGTGATCACCTCATGAATATTCACTATTTTTATAAGGTTAACCCTGGTTCCCTGTTCTATATTTAGGCCAAATTTCAATACCTACTGAATATTCATTAACAAAATAGTTATAAAGAAATATGGAAGGCGGAACATTGTAGACATTTTAGAACGTAAAGAAACAGATCTATCAAATTCTATTAGCAAACAGAGCAGATCCTGATCAGACGGCTGCTCTAGGAGCCGTCTGATCTGGGTCTTCTCTGTTTGCAAATGCGTGAAAACACGTTTATATGAGGGAAAGGGTTAATTTTTCAAGGGAATTTTGACTTATACACAAACTGTATGATCATACCTATATAATATCATAAACAAATGGAGTAGACCCTGATCAGACAGCTCCTACAGGAAGAATCTGACCTCAATCTACTCTGTTTGTATGACGTAAGGAGTTAAGAAGAAATTACATGGTGGATATTTATTGGCTGAAGTCTATATTTGAATCTTTTGTGCATGGCAGATCTGTAGAATCATATCTATGTGTTTCCTGATGCAAACAGAAAACACCCAGATCAGGCAGCTCCTACAGGAGCTGAGCAAACAGAAAACACCCAGATCAGACAGCTCCTACAGGAGCTGAGCAAACAGAAAACACCCAGATCAGACGGCTCCTACAGGAGCTGAGCAGACAGAAAACACCCAGATCAGACAGCTCCTACAGGAGCTGAGCAAACAGAAAACACCCAGATCAGACAGCTCCTACAGGAGCTGAGCAAACAGAAAACACCCAGATCAGACAGCTCCTACAGGAGCTGAGCAAACAGAAAACACCCAGATCAGACAGCTCCTACAGGAGCTGAGCAAACAGAAAACACCCAGATCAGACGGCTCCTACAGGAGCTGAGCAAACAGAAAACACCCAGATCAGACGGCTCCTACAGGAGCTGTGCGAACAGAAAACACCCATATATATCAGGTGGCTCCTACAGGAACTGTCTTATCTAGCACTTTACAGACGTACCCTTTCATACATTTACAAACAGTTTTGGCCCAGGTCAGATAGACCATGGTCTGCTCTGTTTACTTATGGAATTATACAGGTCTGATTCTGTAAACAGGTGTCTTTTTTAACCCATTCCCTCATAGGCTATTTTTAGATACAACCTCTTTGAATCAATCTACCGAAAAGGAGCATTAAGCAGAGAAAAGGAAAATTTAAAAATTCTGTAATTTGAAACCATTGTGATAAATAGAGCATTTGCTCCTATAGGAGCAAATGCTCTATTTATCACAATGGTTTCACAAATATAGGAGCAAATGCTCTATTTATCACAATGGTTTCACAAAGTGACTTTTACAGAGTCGTCAAAAGTCGTCAATATGAGGGAAAGGGTTAAAACTCTGTACAGTATATATTCATGTTGTCATGATTTTCGTACATACGTTATTGATGAGATAGACACCTTTGCAAACGCCATTGCTTTTGAAGTGATATAGATATGTTTCTCCAGTTTCTTCTATAGCCATAAAGTATCTTGGTTGTATGCCAATATAAAATTCCAGCTTATTAATATTCATGGTGTTTCTATTTCTTACATGAATATTCATTAGGTAAACTGTTAAAATTTGAATATTATCCAGTTTGCAGTATTGAATTTTTTACCCATTCCGACAGTTGTAGAAATCAGGACATTCCATTTTTTAGTCTATGGACAGTTTGTTAATGTTTGGTTTAGATTGTGTTATATGTGATATTGTTGATATTCTTTGATTGTTGTTATAAAACTAACTTTTCATATTCAAATACAAATCTTCATTTTCGTGCCCCAACCTTATGTTGTTGCCACTCTTTAGAATCGGCTCAAAGAGAGGATTTAGAGTGATCCCAACATAGGTTGTGGTGGAGATATAAAGCTATTCTTTAACTCTTTCTCTGTTCTTTATGTACTGATAATTCCAAATTTCAATACATACTGAATATTCATTGACAAATATTTTAAATGAAATATGGAAGGTTCAACATTGTAGACATTAGAATTTTTAAAAACTAAAGACACAAATCTATTAAATTCCATTCACAAACAGAGCAGACCCTTATCAGACTGTAGGTGCTCTCTGATCTGGGTCTTCTCTGTTTGCAAATAAGTGAAAGTGTTTATATAAAGGAAAGAGTTAAAATATTTAATTTACACATCTCATATGTCTTCATATTCTTGGATTGTTGTTATAAAACTGATCGGGATCTTCTCAGATTCCAAATGCGTGAACATTTTTTTATATGAAGGAAAGGATTAGAAAATATTTAGTTTAGACATCTTATCTATGCTGTTTCATAATTATGATATTGTTGATTTTGTTAATTTCCTTGGATTGTTGTTATAATAATAATATGTGCATATTCAAACACTAAAATTGTTATCTCCTCCAAAACCCTATGTTGTTACTACTCATTAGAGTCAACTGGATGAGATGATTCTAAAGAGTGATTAAAACATAGGGTTTGGTGGAGAAATAAAGGAGCTATTCATTGATAAACATTTTATTTACGCAACTATTCATTGATAAACATTTTATTTATGCATGTTATGCTTGCCTATGCATATGATATTTTTGATGTTCTTGGATTTTTCATGTTATATAACTACCTTGTGTTCCACTCTATTTTCTAGTGACTTTCTATGAATGTGATAAACATACATTTTCAAAAGTGATGTCAGAGAAGTTATGCTTGAAATGCGAGTCATCTTTTGGAAATCTCTGATGTTTCTACTAGAGCCATCTGATCTCGTCTACTATGTTTGCAAAGGTGTGAAAAGTGTTTCTATCAAAGAAAGTGTAACTGTTACCCGACTGAAAAGAAAAATGATCATGTGCGATAATTCGATCAAGCTGTTGAGAATGTATTGTCTTAATATCTAACAGCTTGGATCCTGATCAGACGTTTTGTTACTCGGTGTCTCATCTGGATCCAAGTTGTTTGCAAGAGTGGGTCAGGTCATTATTAGAGGGGTAGGACAATATTCTTAGGAGTTTAAATACAGGCTGATTAATTTGCCAACATCTTGTTACTTACTCTTTACTTAACTCATTCCCTCCTAGACTATATATCTTTGAATAAATCTACCAAAAAAAGGAGCATTAACTACAGAAAAGGATTTTTTTAGAATTGTGTAGTTTAAAAACCATTGTGATAAATAGAGTATTTGCTCCATAGGAGCAAATGCTCTGTTTATCACAATGGTTTTAAAATGTGACTTTAACAGAGGCGCAAAAATGTGTCACTAGGAGGGAATGTGTTAATAAATCCCTTTTATGCCTTTGAAAACAGAGTAGACCCAGATTAGATAGATTGTTTTGATTTAAAGACAACACCTGTTCAAGTTCCATACAGTTGGCAAACCTTAACCCTTCACTTTCATAAATACATGTACACCTTTTTGCACCTTTGCAAACAGTTGACCCAGATCAAACTGCTCCTGTAGGGGCTGTTTGATCAGGGTCTGCTGTATTTACTTATTGAGTTACATAGAATTGATTCTAAAGTTTCTATCATGATATAGAATTCCATTGTTAAGTGTCGTTATAAAAATTTGCTCGTTGAAATTTATGATAGCATTATTTCTTACATGAATATTCATGGAGTAAAGGGTTAAGATTGATTTTCCTGTAGTAGGACTCACTGCACATACTTTGTATACACAACAAATAGGATTGAGAGTCAATAAGAAGGAAAAACGGTTATTTGTTAACCTTTACTCCATCAATACGCTTTTGCAAACAGAGTAGACCCTGATCAGACGGCTCCAGTAGGAGCCGTCTGATCAGGTTCTGCTCTGTTTGCTTATGAAATAATAAGTATATGATTCTACATTTTCTACTATGGCCAACTATTTATGTGTTCATGTGCCATTATTGAAATTAACCTATAAATTAATATTCTTGATGTCATTATCCCTTTCCTCCATAGGCTATTTTTAGACTAAACCTCTTTGAATGAATCTGCCCAAAGGAGCATTTACTAGAGAAAAGCAAAATTTTAGAATTTTGTAGTTTGAAACCATTGGGATAAATAGAGAATTTGCTCCTATGGGAGCAAATGCTCTATTTATCATAATGGTTTCAAGAAGTGGTTATTACAGAGGCGTAGAAAGGTGTATTTATGGAGGAAAGGGTTATTTCATACATAGATATTCATGGAGTAACGGGTTAACCCTTCGCCTGTGAAAAAACAAGTTCTGCTCAAACTCGGATAGGCTACAGTTTTTATTTACTTTCGATTTGTTCAAGCTTTTAAGTAAATATTGGGCGAGTGTCAAACAGGTGAGTGTCAAACAGGTTGGATCTGATGAGACTCGGAGTTACTTGCGTCTCATCTGGATGTAAGCTGTTTGCCAGTCAGGCCATGCTATGCATGAGATGAAATATTAGGCATGTGGATGAGGTAATGGCCAGTCAAAGGGTTAATGAAATATTAGGTATGTGGATGAGGTTATATCCAGTCAAAGGGTTAATGAAATATAAGGTTTGTGGATGAGGTTATATCCAGTCAAAGGGTTAATGAAATATAAGGTTTGTGGATGAGGTTATATCCAGTCAAAGGTGTCTTGTGTGTTGATTTATTTGTCAGTTTAATACCATTTTGCTTGTTGTTAGATTATACACCGTGACATGCTGGTCGTGTTTGATTGTTCATTAGCAATAGAGAGTCATTATTTCTTTGTACACTAATCTGGGCTATACATAAAGATGTGTATTCCAATACAAATGTAGTAAAATTGCACTTTCTCCATGTTGCGACCGGACCATTCTTCAGATTCGTCTGAAAGAGAGAATTGTACAGAATTTTAAAATTAAAAACGGTGGGTTTGGTGGAGAATTAATGGAGCTAATCTTAAAATTGTTTTAATTTATGCATTTTATCTACTCCTTTGCCAGTTATACCCTTTCCTTCATAATTACGTCTTTCTACGCCTCTGTAAAAGTCAGTTCTTGAAACTGTTGTGATAATAGGAGCAAATGCTCTGTTTACCACAATGGTTTCAAAACTACATATTCTAACATTTTCTTTTTATCTGGTAAATGCTCCTTTTCTCTGGTAAATGCTCCTTTTCAGTAGATTTATTCAAAGAGGTTGGGACTTAAAATAGCCTATGATGAAATGTGTTAATATTCGGACACCCACTCGGCCCTATGCATCCATTTGTAAAGCTATTTGATAACCAGATTTAAGACTGACATAGTAACAAATAGTGAGGACCCTGATCAAATTGCTCCTTGAGGAGCAGTTTTAACTTGATTTGCACTATTGACTTGGGTTCTTTTGTCCAAATACTTGCAGAAATTCTTAACCCATATCATATTAAATGTGAACTGACCTGTGTTTGCTAACAGCTAGGATCTAGCTGAGATACCAAGTAACTCATAAATTAGTATCCAAGTATTTGTGTTGTGCATTTGAATTTTTCATGTGAGGAATCTTCAGTCTGGCTTGCAGCGGATGGATTGGTCTACCCGGGTGTTCTTTTATGCACAAAGCAGTGCAATTTCTTCCATGGCATAGGAAAACTTCTTGAGTGTTACGCCACTTATTATTAGATGTTTGTCGTGATATGACTGAAACAGTTATAGTGACGTAAAAACTAAACCAAACAAATCATTAGGATCCAAACTGTTTGACAGTCAGCCAGTACTTTCAAAGTTTCTGAAAAACTTGAAACAAATCAGAAAAAGTCAAAATAGCAGCAGATCAAAGCTTTAGCTGACATCATTTCTCCTTCATGTAAAGGTTTAGAATAGAGTGGTCTTCCAATTAGTAGTCAGAAACCTAATCAAAATCAGCAGTGTGTTCATAATTATGAAGTTTGCCCGAAGGAGGCTCGCAATTGAATGTTAGTTGAACATTTACCTTTTTTAATCTGAAGTTTATATTTAGTATACATAATAACCATGAATAGTAGATGTGCCAGACACAATTTCCATGTGTTTAGTGATAGGCATTGCAGAGTTATCTGCCCTCGTACTTTGAGTATTTTTTGTCATTTTGGCATGAAATATGAGGAATTGATGTCCCAAACTTCTCCTTCAGTTTTAAAGGTATTGAATTGATACTTGTCATACATAATAACCATGAATAGTAGATGTGTAAGACGCAATTTGCATGTTTTTAGTGGAAGGCAGTGCAGAATTATCTCCCTTTGAACTTGAATATTTTTGTCATTTGGTCCCGTTACATGGGTATTTGGTTTCGCAAACTTCGATTTGCAATTAAGGCTGCCGTGCGAGGGTATTCATCACCTTTAGTGACAGTTCTAGTTCAGTTTATATTTGGTATACATAATAGTAGACGTTCATGACGCAATTCACTTATGTTTAGCCCTTGGCATTGCAGAATTATCTGCCCTTAAACTTATTTAAAGTATTTTTTGTCATTTTGGTTTGAAACATAGGAAGTTTTTGCAAATGCCTCCTTCAGTTTGAAAGTTATTGAAATGATACTTGCCATACATAATAACCCAGACAGTAGATGTGCAAGACGCAATTTTCATGTGTTTAGTGGCAGGCATTACAGAATTACCTCCCCTTGAACTTTGATTTTTAGCTCACCAGAGCACAAAGTGCTCAGGGTGAGCTTTTGTGATTGTCTGATGTCCGTCGTTCGTCAGCGTGCGTCGTGCGTTGTCAGTCGTCAACAATTTGAAACTTTAAAAATCTTCTCCTCTGAATCTACAGGGTTCTCAGCTTTCATCTTTGGCACATATTATCATCTTTAGGTCCTCTACCAAAGTTATATAAATTATGGCCCTGGGGTCAAAATTGGCCCCGCCCCAGTGGTGCCTTGTTTTCAATAGAAACATATAGTAAAACTTTGAAAATCTTCTCCTCTGAAACCAGAAGGTTCTCAGCTTTCATATTTGGCACATATTATCATGTGCAGGTCCTCTTCAAAAGTTATATAAATTATGGCCCTGGGGTCAAAATTGGTCCCGCCCCAGGGGTGGACAGTTTTCAATTGAAACAAATAGTGAAATCTTTGAAAATCTTCTGCTCTGAAACTGGAAGGCTTTAGCTTTCATATTTGGCACATAGCACCATGTTGAGGTCCTCTACAAAAGTTATATAAATTATGGCCCTGTGGTCAAAATTGGCCCCGCCCCAGGGGTGGGCAGTTTTCAATAGAAACAAATAGTGAAATCTCTGAAAATCTTCTTCTCTGAAACTGGAAAGCTCTCAGCTTTCATATTTGGCACATAGTATCATGTTCAGGTCCTCTACAAAAATTATATAAATAATGGCCCCGGGGTCAAAATTAGCCCGGCCCCAGGGGTGGGCAATTTTGAATTGAAACAAATAGTGAAATCTTTGAAAATCTTCTCCTCTGAAACTGGAAGGCTCTCAACTTTCATATTTGGCACAGAGCATCATGTTCAGGTGCTCTACGAAAGTTATATAAATTATGGCCCCAGGGTCAAAATTGGCCCTGCCCCAGGGTGGGCAGTTTTCAATAGGAACAAATAGTGAAATCTTTGAAAATCTTCTTTTATGAAACTGGAAGGCTCTCAGCTTTCATATTTGGCACAGAGCATCATGTTCAGGTGCTCTACAAAAATTATATAAATTATGCCCCTGGGGTCAAAATTGGCCCGCCCCAGGGGTGGGCAGTTTTCAATTGAAACAAATAGTGAAATCTTTGAAAATCTTCTTCTCTGAAACTGGAAGGATCTCAGCTTTCATATTTGGCACATAACATCATGTTCAGGTCCTCCACAAAAGCGGTATAAAAATATGGCCCCAGGGTCAAAATTGGCCCCGCCCCAGGGGTGGGCAGTTTTCAATAGAAATAAATAGTGAAATCTTTGAAAATCATCTTCTCTGAAACTGGAAGGCTCTCAGCTTTGATATTTGGCACAGAGCATCATGTTCAGGCCCGCTTTAAAATTTATATAAATAATGAAATTGGGGTCAAAATTGGCCCCGCCCCAGGGGTGGGCAGTTTTCAATAGAAACAAATAGTGAAATCTTTGAATATCTTCTTGTCTGAAACTGGGAGGTTCTTAGCTTTCATACTTAGCACATAGCATCATGTTCAGGTCCTCTACAAAAGTTATATAAATTATGCCCCTGGGGTCAAAATTGGCCCCGCCCTAGGGGTAGCCAGTTTTCAACAGAAACGTATAGTGAAAACTTTGAAAATATTTTTCTCTGAAACTGGAAGGTTCTCAGCTTTCATATTTGGCACATAGCACCATGTCCAGGTCCTCTACAAAAGTTATATAAATTGTGCCTCTTGGGTCAAAATTAGCCCAGCCCCAGGGCAGGCTAGTTTTCTATAGAAACATATAGTTAAAACTTTGAAAATCTTCTCCTCTGATTGTCTGGTGAGCGCTTCAGGGCCATTCTGGCCCTCTTGTTTTTGTCATCTTGTCCTGTTATATGGGTAATTAGTGTCAAAAACTTTGATTTGCAATCAAGTCTGCCATGCAGAGGTATTCATCACGTTTAGTTCTAGTTATCATTATGTCTCCCCCATTTATGGGGAGATATATTGTTTTTGCCAGAGTTGTCTGTCTGTCCGTCCGTCCGTCCGTCCGCACTCACCAAAGGGTAGTTGTGTGACTTTTTCTAACTAGTCGCACAAGTAAAATCATTAACCTGGCCATCTCTTGTGACATTAACCTGGCCATTTCTTGTGACATTAACCTGGCCAGTTGTGGGACATAGGGTTAGGGTTAGGGTTAGCTTCCAGATCATTCTATTCCAAAGTTAGAGCCAAAAATAGTTTTACTTGTGGGACTAGTCCCACAAGAAAAGATCAAAGGAAAAAGTCACACAACTACCCATTTGTTAGTATGTCCGTCCGTCTGTCCGCCGTCCGTCCGTCTGTCCGTCTGTCCGTCACAAACTTGTGTCGCGCGTATCTCTGAAACCAGTTGGGCTAGAGTCACCAAACTTCACAGGAATGTTCACCAGCATGAGTTGTTGTGCACCTATGGTTTTTGAATTGTCTCCCCTTGATAATTTTGGAGTTATTGCCCCTGATGACTTAAAATTAGAAAAACTTTGTGTCACGCGTATCTCTTAAACCGCTGGTACTAGAGTCACCAAACTTCACAGGAATGTTCACCAGCATGAGTTGTTGTGCACCTATGGTTTTTGAATTGTCTCCCCCTGATAATTCTTGAGTTATTGCCCCTGATATGAATACTTAGATTTATACAAACTTTGTGTCGCGCGTATCTCTGAAACCAGTGGGCTAGAGTCACCAAACTTCACAGGATTGTTCACAAGCAGGAGTTGTTTTGCTCTTAGGTTTTTTGAATTGTCTCCCCTGTTAACTTTGGAGTTACTGCCCCTGATGACTTAAAATTAGACAAACTTTACTTAGTGTCGTGCATATCTCTGAAACCACTAGGGCTAGAGTCACCAAACTTCACAGGAATGTCGACCAGCATGAGTTGTTATACAACTTGGGTTTTTGAATTGTCTTCCCTTGATAACTTTGGAGTTATTGCCCCTGATATGATTACATTAAATTAGAGAAATTTTTTGTCATGCATATCTTTAAAACCACTAGGGCTAGAGTCACCAAACTTCACAGGAATGTTCACCAGCATGAGTTGTTGTGCACCTGGGTTTTTAATTGTCTCCCCCTTATAATTCTTGAGTTACTGCCCCTGATATGTTAACTTAAAATTAGAGAAACTTTGTCCTGCACGTATCTCTGAAACCAGTAGGGCTAGAGTCACCAAACTTCACAGGAATGTTCACCAGCATGACTTGTTGTGCATCTGGGGTTTTTTAATTGTCTCTCCTGATAACTTTAGAGTTACTGCCCCTTATGACTTAAATAAGAGAAACTTTACTTTGTGTCACGTGTATCTGAAACCACTAGTACTAGAGTTACCAAACTTCACAAGAATGTTGACTAGCATGTGTTATTGTGTATCTGGGGCTTTTGAATTGTCTCCCTCTGACAATGTTGGAGTTATTGCCCCTGATGACTTAAACATTAGACCCTGATAAGTTTGAAGTTACAGACATTACACTTGTGTATTGGAAAGAGGTTGGGAGGGGGAGACATCTGTTTTTGTGACAAAAACAAATTTCTAGTTATTGTTTGCAAACATTGACATATTCTACAGCTCCCCAAATGCAGTTTTCTTCTATCTATCCTTGAAATTACAGTCAGGACTTGAAGAACTTGTGATGATCCTGATAAGACATTGAATTACCCATCACCTCATCTGTTTGCATAGGTTATCAAAGATTTGCAATTAGCATGCTCATTGTTCACCCTTGACTTCATTCACGCTGTCGTAAACGGAGCATACCCAGATCAGATGGCTCCTTTAGGAGCCGCCTGACCAGCATCTGCTTTGTTTGCCTTTGGAAAAGTTATGATTCTACTACTTCTGTCATGGTAGAATATTCCATTGTTCATATGTCATTATATAAATGCAGTTAATTAATATTCATGATGTCAGTATTTTTTACTTATGGTTCATGAGGTAAAATGTTAATGTACACTCTTACCTCCGTGAATATTCGTGCAAGATTCCAACTTGTGCAAAAATAAGAATTGATATAATTATTCTATTAACCCTTTCCTCCATAAATACACCTTTCTACGCCTCTGTAATGGTCACTTCTTGAAACTATGTGATAAATAGAGCATTTGCTCCTATAGGAGCAAATGCTCTATTTATCACAGTGGTTTCAAACTACAAAATTCTAAAATTTTGCTTTTCTCTAGTAAATGCTCCTTTTCAGTAGATTAAGAGGTTGGATATAAAAATAGCCTATGAGGGAATGGGTTAAATATGAAATAAGAATACATGTTGCATTGGAAAACAGTACAGAAACTGACATAAAACATGTAATCAAACAGCAGATCCTGATCAGACAGATGCTACAGGAGCTTTCTGTCTTTGATCTTGGTATGCTCTTGTTTGCAAATGCATACAAAGATGAGATCATCAAGTTAAGGGTTAATTATACCCATTACCTGAGAGAGACGCCTTTTCATACCTTCGCAGACATAGAAGACCCAGATCAAACAGCTTAGTAGGAACTGTCTGGCCAAGGTTTGATTAGACAGGTGCTACAGGAGCTTTCTGTAGGATTTGTTTGATCTTGGTATGCTCTTGTTGGCAAGCGCATACAAAGATGAGATCATCAGTTAACCCTTTACCCTAGAGAGACACCTTTTCACATCTTTGCAAATAAAGCAGACCCAGATCCAGTTGGAACAGTCTAATCAATGTCTGCTCTGATTGCTTATCAAAATAATTAGCAGGTAATTAATATTAACACATATACTATATCTCACGAATTTGACCCTCACTAAATATTCATGAATTGATGGGTCAAGTCTCTGGATTTGTAGTGTGTGTGTCAATGCCATATTGTCTGTGACAGTGTGAAGCATTGAACATGTAGCCCTTTACTCCTTGAATATTCATGAAAGAAATAATGTATGTATGAATATACATTAGATACATTAGACTCCTACAGGACCCATCTGGTATCGATATACCATTTACAAATGCATTAAATGCAAAAGATTAGCTCTTTCCCTGATGAATATTCATGTATGAAATAATACCATCATGAATATTTATTAGTTTAATGTTTATAATGGCACATTATTATTTGGCATAGGTAGAAACTGTAGTCAGCTCTATCGTAATTTCATAAGTAAACAGAACAGACCCTGATCAGACATCTTCTCCAGGAGCCATCTGATCTTGATCTACTCTGTTTTGAAAGGCATGAAAAGGCATTTATATGAGGGAAAGGGATAGCATGTACAAATTGTACTCCAACTGTAACTTTGATTCTGTTAAAATAGATTTATATTTGGATTGATCAATACTTTATGTTCTTTGTCTTACTAGTTATCTGCATTGGTTATATGCTCTTTACATTCTGTGTTCTATGAGCTATTTGGCTAGAACAAACACATGTTATATTCTGTGCATCTCTAGTAATTTGCATTGGTTATATGCTCATTACATTCTGTGTTATATGCACTATGTGGCTAGAACAAACACATGTTATATTCTGTGTCTCTCTAGTTATCTGCATTGGTTATATGCTCATTACATTCTGTGTTATATGCACTATGTGGCTAGAACAAACACATGTTATATTCTGTGTCCGTCTAGTTATGATCATATTCTGTGTCCAGTTTGTTATTTGCTTTGATCATACACTCCTTGTAATTTGTGTTTCTAGTTATTTGCATTGATCAAAAACTCCTTATATTCTGTGTTCTATGAGTTATTTGGATTAATTGATCAAAATCATGTTTTATTCTACTGGTTATTTGCTTTTGTCATATACTAATTATATTCTGTGTCCAGCTAGTTATTTTCATTAATCATGCACTTATTATATTCTGTGTCCCTCTAGTCAGTGTTTCCTCAACAAATCTAAGTCAACTTCTGTAGCTTTCCTTGTAATCATCTATTAATATTTTCCCTCATATAAACGTTTGTCACATCTTTGCAAACAGTGTAGACCCATGTCAAATGACTCCTATATGAGCTGTCTGATCATCCTTCTCTGTTTACTTATGGCATTGCGATAGCCATGACTACTGTTTCTACCAATACCGAACGTGCTTTGTACATATGTCATTATAGAAAATCATACCTCACAGATATGCTTCTTTATGCCTTTGCAAAACTAGAGTAAACCCAAATTTTTTATAGCAGTCTTCAGGCCAGGATCTGCCTTGTTTGCGTATGGCATTATACTGATCTGATCTTACATCAAATACCTTTAAAGTTTAAATTATAAACAGTCAGTTAATGATTATTCATGAAGTAATTAATTCATGTATAAATGTTCAGTTGGAAAGGGTTAACTCTTTAACCCATTACCTCATAGGCTATTTTTAGATCCAACCACTTTGAATACATACACTGAAAAGGAGCATTAACTAGAGATAAGGAAAACTTTTAGAATTTTGTAGTTTGAAACCATTGTGATAAATTTGAGCATTTGCTCCAATAGGAGCAAATGTTCTATTTATCACAATGATTTCAATAGGTGATTTTTACAGAGGTGTAGAAAGGCGTATTTATGGAGGAAAGGGTTAAGTTCTAAGTACATTCTCACGAATATATATCATTAGCCAATCGTGTATTCGCTAGATGGGGTGTTTCTGTGAGAATATATTCGGTGTTGTGACATTTTGTAAATATGTATTTACCCTATACTCCATGAACATCCATGTAAAAATATATATTTATTATCACAAGTTTTATATTGGCATGTATGAACAAGGGAATATTGTCATGGCTACTGTGGGGGTCTTTTGAATTGGGGTCTACACTGTTTACACAGTTATTAAAGGCTGTATCTATGGTGTAAGTGGCTAAACAAACAGTGCAGACCATTTAGGACACTTCTGATCTGGGTCTGCTTTGTTTGCAAATGTGTTAACTCACTCCCTCCTAGACTATTTTTAGACCCAATTTCTTTGATTAAATCTACCAAAAAGGAGCATTAAATATAGAAAAGGAGAATTTTAGAATTTTGCAGACTTGAGACCATTGTGACTTAAATGTGCAAAAATGCGTCACTAGGAGGGAATGTATTAAATGTGTATATATGGAGTAAAGAGTTATTCAAACAGTACAAAGCTATCCGGTTTCCTCTGATCTGTGTCTACACTGTTTGCCTATGTCCCTGTTTAGGAGCACTGGGAATTAATGGTTTATATTTCCCAATTTGCTCTGCTTATTGACAAGTTACTGTTGGCATCATCTGTTTACTAACTAATGCAAGCTGCTTATTTTTGTATGAAAGTTACATTGATAAGACCCGCTTTAAAATGATCATTCAGTGAATGCTGGTAATGAGTGGGGTCTGTAAACCTTTCCCTTCATGAATATCTATTTGACATTTGATAAACATTCATGAACCGAGTTTTGTAATGTCAGATTTACAGATTTGAAAATAAAAATTGAATGAGCTCTTAACACTGTACTCAATAAATACGCCTTTCTACGCCTTTGCAATAAGAGTAGACCAAGATCAGACGGCTCCTGTTCAGGGTCTGTTCTGTTTGCTTATAGAACAATATAGATACGATTATACAGTTTCTGCTTTAGCAAAAACATCATGTGTGAAGCTAATTAATATTCATAATATCATTATTTCTTACATGAATGTTTATGGAGTAAAGGGTTAAAAACTTATAAACAAACAGATCAGACTCCTACAGGAGACACATAATCTTGGTCTACTCTGTTTGTAAAGTCACGAAGGCGTGGGGTTATGTAGCAAGAGTTAAATATCAAACACTAGACATTGGAGAGGGTTGACTGGAGAAATGTACTGTAATATGTTATGTCATAACTGGAAGCAAGATTAGCTTGTGTTACCATGCTAACATGTATCAGTTTATTAAACCCTTACTCCATAGGTACATATTTTTAAGTGTTTGCAATTTGGAGTAGACACTCACAGATCAGATGGCCCCTGTAGAATCTGTCTGAACTGGGTCTGCTCTGTTTGCTTTTGAAAAATAAAGTAGAACCTATTCCACAGTTTCTAATATGATGAATAATGTTCATAGTGCCTTTGTTATAATCAGATAATAATCAATTATAATGTCATTATTTCTTGGATGGATATACATGTAGTAAAGGGTTAACCATGTCGTGTAATGCTTTTGAAATGTACCCTCTGCAGATCACATTTCTGTTAAAGATGAATGCATTATTTGTAATGCTTTTGAAATGTACCCTCTGCAGATAACATTTCTGTTAAAGATAAAGGCATTATTTGTAATGCTTTTGAAATGTACCCTCTGCAGATAACATTTCTGTTAAAGATGAAGGCATTATTTGAAGGGTTATTGTTATGTGTGGCAGTTTATAGCTATATGCACAATAAAATGAATCTTAATTGTGTAATATTTGTTATTTACACCCATTCCTTGCCAGAATGTAAGTCATAGTTACTTTGTGGGTATGACTTAGCCTAACATTGCCTAACATATTCCTATATATATTGCCATGTAATATTGCTCTAAGGTATTACCAACTGCAATGACATTAATATGTTATTGTAAGACCCGTGTCTTTAAAAGCAGTTGGTGAAAGTAATGCAGCCAGCTCATGCATAACATGTATCTTATGTTTGGCTACCAACAGCCTTAACCCATTGCATCATAGGCTGTTTTTTAGACCCAAACTCTTTGAATAATTATATTGAAAAGGAACATTGACTTGAAAAAGACTGGTTTTTTTTTTAAATCATTGTGATAAATAGATCATTTGCTCTTTTTATCACAGTGGTTTAAAAAGTGACTTGTATTTCATTCTCAGTGTTGTTATATTTTCTGGTCCTTCGGGATCATTTTCGATGTTATAAGTTTTGAAGTTGAATACCGCTTAAGCCGGTGCAAGTGGGCATGCGTAGTGTTGCACTTTTAATTACTGCTCATGAACAGACTCAATAAAACCGAGTCTGCAGTGTCCTCCTTTCACATTGCTGCTTTTGCTCTCGAAGGATCTCCTACTTCCAGAACGTTTGTACAAAGGCGTCGATATGAGGGAATTGGTTAAAGACACTGAATTTAGAACTGTCTTTGATGTATAAATTCTGAAAAGTATTGTTTCTCTCATTTTATTAGCTCGTCTCTTTTTCAAAGAAATAAATACGAACTATTGTTGTAACCACGGCATCCTCGTTGTCTTCGTCAGTGTCACTGTCGTCGTTGTCCAGTAACATAACGTTGGACATTTGTTATTTACTATTCATACAAATGTGTGTTCAGGGTAACACGGGCTACATTATTGCTACAAACTTATGTACCTTTCTGAACTGAGGAAATAAAAACTTTAGATGTCTGTCAGTTTGAAACCGTACCTAGCTGTGTTCTTATATTTTATATGCCTAATGGCAAGTCATTTCCATCAATGTGATGTTTTTCACTTGCGATCTTGACATTTCAACGCTGGTTTGAAACTCTTTAACTAAAACCTATAACATTGACTATTGTTTTAATACTATTCAACCAAATAGTATGAACCTTCACACACGTGTTCGCCGTCACGAGGGGTACTATCTGACCAAGGGCCATAACTCTGTAAGACATTTTGTTTTATAAAAATATGTGCCCCTTTATGTATCCAATTGACAAGCGTTGGCACTCGCATGCGGTGCTCTTGTTGCAGTATGGAATAAGAGTCACACACAATTGTATCCTGATGAGACATCAAAGCGTCCCAGAAAAGAGAGATCCTGGTGGTCATAACATGTTCTGTCTGCTTTATATTTTATTTGCCAAGCTGTGCGTTTACATGATATCTCTTACAGCATCCTGCGTCAGTTGACCCGCTCTCTGAGACGCCGGCTTTTACTGCAATGAAATTTGAGTAGACCCAGTTCAGAAATCACGAGGGGGCCGTGTCAGTGTATACATACGTTAGCGGCCCGGTGGCAAGTCTCGCTCTACACTGTTTGCAATACATTAATACAATAGTCCATGTTTTAACATGGCTTTCCAAAGTTTCCTTTCGTTTCAGGATAGTAAGTCTGGTAAGGAATGGGATATTCCAATGAAACTTGGTATGTGTATATCTGGCATAAAGCACATAGACAGGGGAACTTTTGAAATCATATCTATATCATAGACAAACAGATCAGATCCCGATCGGACCGACCTGTGCCTACTCTTTTTGGCAAAATTCGTAGAGAGACGTATTTATAGACTAACGGTTGAAATATAATATTCTTATGTAACGCAACTTGACTCAACATATTATCTCATTTGAGCGATACATGTGTATATTTGAACAACTAAACACAATTTGTTAACTAAAGGGTAAATTTATACTTGATTTAGCTTGAGCTTTATGCCAGTCAGAGTAATGTCCCTTTACAAATGTACACACTAATCTTTACGGATCTTTTATATCATTTAGCTGTCGTGTGCTCAGTGGTGACGACCGTTTATAACCGTTTGCAATTAGACTTGCTACTGTCTGTATACTATCTTTTATCACATACCAAGGATATGTAACTCTGTGTAACCTTGATTGTGTTGTTTCATACCCTTGTGGCTAGCCTACAAACCAGTTGCCTACGCGTTTCTCCACTGAACACATAGCAGATAAATATGCGTGCATATATTCACCATTATTGATGTTATCCAATTCAATTATTTATCAAACTGTAAAATAAAACAATTATTACACTACACATATTGCCATGACAAACAGTAGACAATGTTAACATATAAGCTGAATAGAATATACCCAGAAAAGACGACTTTTACAAGAATCGACTGATCTGGGATCTGGGTCTACTCTCCTTGCAAATTTGTTACAAATGCAACCCATCGGTAAAGAGTTACGGTTGTGTCGTTTTACTTTGCTGTGATGTAATTCAAGATGACAGATAATTCTTCAAGCAGCAAATAGATGTGTTCTCGGTGCCCACTTTCACCAAATCGTTGATAGCAAGAATGATATAAAATATGCTCAATTTCTTGAGCATGGACTATTTTCAGACTTTAACCCTTTCCCTCATATTGACGACTCTGTAGAAGTCACTTTGTGAAACCATTGTGATAAATAGAGCATTTGCTCCTATAGGAGCAAATGCTCTATTTATCACAATTATTTCAAACTACAAAATTATTTTTTTTTCCTTTTCTATAGTTAATGCTCATTTTCGATAGATTTATTCAAAGAGGTTGAATCTAAAAATAGCCTATGAGGTAACGGGATAAGAATTAGCTGTTAGCTATTTAGGTGGCACACATTTTCTTCTTAATAAATTGCCGTCTGCTACATTTTTATTCTACTCTGTCTCTATTATATTAATACCCATAATCCCAGTTATCAAACGAATTGAAACATGATAAGATATGTAATCACAGATGGCTGATTTCAATAATGGCTCACATTTGGGATTGAAGTAGAAAAAAACAAATTCACGATACCTCCGAGCATGCTAAATATTACTAATTTCTTTAACATTGTTTATAAAATGCAAGACTCAATTATGATTTACCAATGACTCCTCAACACTTACACCAACGCTTTTGCATGCCACTGAAAACAGAGTAGACCCATATCAACGGCTCCTGTAGGAGCCGTCTGAACAGGGTTGGCTCAGATAGGACATGATATAAATCTGATTCTACAGCGTTTGTCAAAAACAATCCCAAGGAAAGTTCACAATAACAATTAAGTTAATAGATAGTCATTAAAAGTAACTAGTTCACGCATACATATTCATCTGGGAAAGGCGTAATTGTGGCTCGAATAAAGTATCTGGCGGGAAACTAGATCAAGAACTATATATTCAATTGTTAGACCCCGCTTGGAATTATGGACGCGGCAAATTTATACATCTAAAGATTGATTAAACTATTATTATAAAGTTTCTTTTGATAATTGCAATATTGGTATACAAACATCATTTGTGAAGGTAATTTTGCATATCAAACTCCGATATCTATTTTTAAGTATTCCCTAGTTAAAGGGTGTCCCATATCAACTTTCAGTTGAAATATTTACTCATACATTCTTTATTTTGTATCATATTTATTGTTCTTCTTTCTTCCCCAAACTTGAAGTATAATAGTAAGGGCATAACTCCAACAAGAGTGTTTGACATTCTTGTTAACTAATGAAGTTAATCATAGTGTTATGGTCTATGACTAACAACTAAATGGAACAGTGAATTTAGCTGGTCCTATGATATATATCAGACAGAACAATGAAACTAGCTGGTCCTATAATATATATATCTGACATAACAATGAAAATAGCTGGTACTATAATATATATCTGACAGAACAATGAAACTAGCTGATCCTATAATATATACCTCACAGAACAATGAAACCAGCTTATCCTGTTAGTATATATCTGACAGAATAATGAAACTAGCTGATCCTATAGTATATATCTTTCAGAACAATGAAACTAGCTGGTCATCTCACAGGACAATGAAACTAGCTGATCATATAATATATATCTGACAGAACAATGAACTAGCTAGACCTATAATATATATCTGACAGAACACTGAAACAAGCTGATCATCTGACAGACCAAGGAAACTAGCTGGTCCTATAATATATATCTGACAGAACAATGAAACTAGCTGATCCTATAATATATATCTGACAAAACAATGAAACTAGCTGGTCCTATAATATATATCTGACACAGGACCATAGATAAGATTCAAATACTAAATCGTCATTTCTACATGAAGCATTATGTTGTCAGCTCTTTAGAAGAGTCTGGAGGAGACGTTTCAAGTCAATAGTCATAATATAGGGTTATGTGAAAATTTAGTATACACTGTGTCCAACGCATTTAGACCATTTTTCACAGATAATAGCTCATACGTATGGCCTTTTGATATTTCGCAATCAGATAGTTTAGATGTGCAAGGTGAACCCAAATGGAAGTGGTACAATATGTGATAAGCTTCATCCTCTTATTTTTGATAATTTCTCTACAATATTTGAGGAGGGATATGGCACATGGTTATAAGTCAGAGCCTGTATGTGAGTCAGCCATTTCATCATCTGTGTCTATTGTGTAGTTAAAAACAATGGTACATTGTTTTTTGTATATGTTTGCCAAATTTCTTACACAATAAGACTATAACTAGTTTAGGTATCCACGATATGCAAATGGTTCCCAGAGCACATGACATACAAACTGGAACATTTGTAGGAAATGTCACAAATACGGTCATGGCATTTAATGCGGAAAGCGTTCACCTTTACCAATTCATTTCCAGCCACTTTCATGACCCAGATTTTATCGTGCGATGGCGTTTCGACGACGACGAGCACCGAATTCTTTTTGACACAGCAAATTGCCTTTGGATATTTGACTTGAAGTGTTGCCAACATACTGCATTCTTTGCTAAGCAGTTTTATGTATCCGCCTGTGTTTGAGAATGCGATCAGTTTGCCATCCTCCATTGTCACAAACGTTTCATTCGTTGATGACGTCACTTCCGATTCCGCCTTTCTGAACGGCAATGTGTTGTTTTCCTCCAACTGTGATGCTGTTTCCGATTTCTTTGTATTGGAATTTCCCTTTGTGCACTGCTTAGTTAGCAAACATGAATCTCTCTCGAGATGTTGTGATACGTGCACAAACCCAGAATCAGTTGTTAACTCATTTTCGTCTTGTTCCCCGCATTCGTTACCATTACTGGAGTGTTTACACGTGCGAGAGTCACAGTTTCCAAAACAGGTCTCTTTTAAATTACGAGAATTACTTAGAGATTGGTTCGGACTTTGTTCGAGTATTGCGGATTGCCGGTCTTTGATTATCGTACCTCTGTCTTCATCGTCCTGGTCTCTGTCACTTGTCCGATTGTTTTTTACCCGAAGTATTCCAAATTCTGACAAGAATCTCAGACGGTCAAGGTCCGGACTAATTTCAAAATCCAAAGAAACGTCGGAATACTTGTTCAAGCGTTTAAGTGCAGATTTCAGCCTCGATGATTCTTCGAATGAAGACAACCTGAAATGGAATATGCAAGCACGATGAAAACCAAACACATATAACATGTTGATATTGTACAGTGTATAAAGCTAATTTGACTTTTCTGTGGTGACACCCGCAGTTGTCATGACTGTGCACAACTAGGAAATTCTAGAACAGAGCCACAGTTCACCCAAATGTCATGGCGTGATCAATTATAGACAAAAATAAAACATGGAGAAGACAATTGTGTTTAAAGACGTGACCACACACCAAATGTTGCATTTCTATGCAATATATTTAGGGAGATATTTCCGTGGCAAATATTTGCTAAAATGGAGGTTCAATGATAAGGCAACGGCAACCCCAAATTAATCGCAATCGCAAGCTGTATTTGTATATCAGCTATCTTAAATTGTACCCGGAAGCGAAGGTTTGGCAGCTTCAAATTAAGCGTTGAATGATGCTGACTATTCAAAGTGGAATGACCTATCCGTGTTTTACTGTAGAGTCCATTCAGAATGAAAACTCATTTTACTAAGGGAGTTTGAATGACAAAAAGAGTTGTTCCTGATTAGTCGGTTCATAAAGAAACCCTCTGATATGCGTCTACACTGCTTGCATACGCATGTGCATACGTTTGTAAAGTTGACAGTGTTAAACTTGGCGGTTGCTATGCATCTACATTATTTACACATGCCTACGTTAATATTTATTCATACACATGTCTACGTGAACATTTATCCATACACATGTCTACGTAATCATTTATTCATACACATGTCTACGTGAACATTTATTCATACACATGTCTACGTTAATATTTATCCATACACATTTCTACGTGACCGTTTATCCATATACATGTCTACGTGACCGTTTATCCATACACATGTCTACGTGAACATTTATCCATACACATGTCTAAGTGACCGTTTATCCATACACATGTCTACGTTAATATTTATCCATACACATGTCTACGTTAATATTTAACCATACACATGTCTATGTGAACATTTACCTATACACATGTCTACGTGAACATTTACCTATACACATGTCTACGTGAACATTTATTCATAAACTTGTATACATGAACATTTATCTATACACATGTCTACGTGAACATTTATCCATACACATGTCTACGTGAACATTTATTCATAAACTTGTATACATGAACATTTACCTATACACGTGTCTACGTGAACATTTATTCATACACATGTCCACGTGAACATTTACCTATACACGTGTCTACGTGAACATTTATCCATACACATGTCTACGTTAACATTTATCCATACACATGTCTACGTGAACATTTATTCATACACATGTCTACGTGAACATTTACCTATACACATGTCTACGTGAACATTTATCCATACACATGTCTACGTGAACATTTATTCATAAACTTGTATACATGAACATTTATCTATACACGTGTCTACGTGAACATTTATTCATACACATGTCCACGTGAACATTTACCTATACACGTGTCTACGTGAACATTTATTCATACACATGTCCACGTGAACATTTACCTATACACATGTCTACGTGAACATTTATTCATAAACATGTCTACGTGAACATTTCTTCATACACATGTCTACGTGAACATTTATCCATACACATATCTACGTGAACATTTATCCATTGTTGCTGGTAGAATAAGTTTTCTGTAAGTTACCTTTAACTTTTGCATTTTAATCATTCAGTGTGAACAGTTTTGTTTCTACGAGAGTTTTGATGACAAACAATGGTATCTGATCTAGTTCTAATGAGTACGAAAACTATCTACATGTCTTTTTATCCCTTTTCTCTGGCCAAATAAGGTTCCTATTTCTATACAGTCTTCTTTAGTATGAAACTCTTTTACTAGAGGATATTGATTAGCAAGCATGGCATACTCTGATCATAGGATTCCTCTATGCCCCATAACCGGGTCCAAGTGCCCTTTTTATACTTTCCTATTTGTATGAATACCTTACCTATTTTTAATTTCTTCTTCAGCTCTTGTGATGTTTTTTGTCTGTTCCTCTGTCAGTACAGCTAGTCTATCTGTTGTCTGTTTCTCCATCACACTTAAATGTTTCTGGAAGTCACGTCTCAATTTGGCAAAGTATGCCTTCAGGTTCTCACTGGAGATAGCTAGTCTCTCGCGACAGCTTTCAGAAGTTTTCATCGCACTAGTCACCTCTTTATCCATCCTAGTATCCACAGTTTGACCTGCGAGTAGTTGTTTATTTGTTTTAATGCTGACTTTTCACACTGAGCTAATTCCAACTGAGCTCTTTTAGAATCATCTACATTGTATTTCTTGTTGAGGAGATTTGCACTGAACCGCTTCTAGCTGAACTCTTGAAGCTGAGCTTTTCAACTTTAACTGCATCAGCTAACCAATTTCAAGCTCAGATATTTCTAACTGTGTTACATAAGACAACGTGCTTATATCATTACTTGTTCTTTTCATCTGTAGGCCAAGGTCACTAAAATGGAAATACCAGAATAATCAATACCCTGTGATATCTCCTTTGAACCTGAGATTTCAAAAATTGTATAATATTGGGTTTTGAAACAGGTGGTAGCTTAATGCAGGAATTACAAGTTATTTCGAAAGTTCCTGCATGGTTTTAAAAATAATTAATAAGTTGGTCGCTAAAGAATGGCTCTCATTCTCAGTGTTGTTATACCTTCTGATCCTTCGAGATCATGAATTTCAGTACTTCTTGTTCTGAAAATTGTATACCGCTTAAGCCGGTGCTAAGGGGCGTGAGCAATGTTGCACTTTCAATTACTGCTCATGAACAGACTCAATAAAACCGAGTCTGCAATTTTCTCTTTTTGTGTAGCAATTTTTGCTTTCGGGGGATCACCTCCCTTCAGAATTTACTGTATGTTATGGTAAATGACAAAAGAACATCCATTTTAGCAAACAATGTAGACTTTTGACCACAATGCCTGGTGAGGATATCACATCAAAATGAGACAGACAAACATTAAAGATTTGACTACTGACAAATAGTGTAGATTCTGATCAAACGACGTTTGTTACCGTGGTTACAATTAGGATCCAATTGCTTGAGTATTATGTTCATTCTAAAACAACTGATTGGTCAGGTGTTGGGCTTTACCAATCATATACTTGAGAATGAAGTCTAGCTCAGACTTAAACCTCGGAGCCAGAAGTGTGACGTAAGAATCACACAACACACGCCGTATTTAGATTGCTTCTACACTAGCTTTTCGTTCACATTGTTTGCAAATACATAAATATATATAGTTAACAACTAAACGGAATATCAAATAAACATGTTTACCATCAGTGCTGAAAACAGCCATCTATCGTAATATCCAAAGTGTCTAGTTTGGCAATGAAGGTAATTTAATCTGGTGTACGAACTCACAAAGAACTATAGCTCCATATTTATCATGTCCTACAATTATCTAGTCTCCTCTAACGTGTCATGGTTAATCCTTTCAACACTGAATATTCAGATTGGAATAGCCCATCAATATTTCACTATAGAGTCTATATGGTATGAAAGGTTTGACTATGATATAGGGTTTAGAATGGCAAGTTACAGTTTATTTAAATCACATCCTAAATATCCACGGTACGCTTGACCTGTTTGACTATTGGAATGGTGATTTGAAAATGTAACTTAGAAAAGGTTAAATTACCATTAGCCTGATATCAATGGTGCAATGCACACTGCTGCCAAATATTGTTGTCTGCGAACATTGTCGGCTGCAATATTATTCGCTTATTTAATCGTACACAACGTTACCGCAGTAGCAAACAGATAGGGTACTAACTTACTAAGTTACTCGGCATCTCGACTGTTTGTCTAGGTAATCACACGAGTAACATTGGCAGTGAAAGAGTTAGGTAAATGCTCTGATGCAAATTAAACGACAAATACATGTACGTAATTCGTCATCTTGTTTGGAGGCAAACAGTTTTGTTTGAAATAAGTGTAGCCAATCAAGGAATATGTAAAATGGAATATAGATATACTTGAGAAAAAACAAACAACAACATGTAAACAGACGACAATTTTTTGCAGATGACAATATTTGACATGCCATAATTCTGCAGTGTTGAAATTATCGATTTACTTAAATTGATTTGATATCTTCGCGTAGGCCTATAATAATGTAATCTTGCTAATGGCGGTAGTCTTATTGGGCTAATCTTCGACAGTCTCTGCAAACCGCTTAGTTCAAGATCAGAGGCCGAGTAATTCGGTATCTGATCAGGATCAACACTGTTTGTCATATGTATTTTGATTTAAAGAAAACAAAGTAATTAAACAACAAACTTCACACCCAGACCCGAACGGACGATAAACTTATCAAATTCAATTAGATTATCAATAGATGTATATCCAACCGGATGTAATCTACGTCACTTATACAAATTGTCGGTATTCTATCTTGATTCTCGTGAACTTTAGTCTGCTGCGAGCGGATGAGCGATTATCTTTGCAAAGAATTTGGATCCATGTGAGACGCCGAGTAATTTGGCTTCTCATCAGGATCCAAACTGTTTGATACCATTGAGGCGTTGATGACAGGAAATTCAAGATAAATCAACTGTAGCTACTTAAATCGATGACGTATCCTACCAATTACAGTTTTGCTCAACAGGTTAAAGGTTAAATACAACGTTTCACATTACGAATTACCCTATCCACAGTGCTATCGCTGCCATTTTTTGTCTTCTGCAAACATTGCTAACTGCTACAAGTTCTCTTCTCACACTTTTTTTTTTTAAAAAAAAAATCTTCAAATGTTTGACATGACCATCGTATCGAACAGTTTGGACCCTAATGAGACGCCTTGCTGTTTAATATCTTATAAGGAGCCACACTGTTCCTATTTGCACATGTTCTATCAGACCAATCATTGGCAGCCATAGGGCTAATATTGCAGATCCATGACTTCTGCTTACATAGATCTACAGTAAAACATCATTACTACGACCGCTAGATAATACGAACACTCGATAAAACGAACATTCGATAAAACGAATTTTTAGTACCGATGAACTGAGAACTTTTAAAGCAGGTAGCTAAATAACGGAGGGTCTTTCCCCATGCTTTTTCACTGACACTGTAGTCAGAAAGCGGTTCATACGGAATGATACCACAGGTAAATCTGTGATTAGATTTGTTAACAATTTGGATCCAGATGAGACGCCGAGTAACTTGGCGTCTAAGCAGGACTCAGAATACAGTGGAACCACGATATCGTGAATTCGGATAACTCGAACTTCAAATTAACTCGAAGTAAAAAAATCGGTCACTTCCAAAACCTGAAGTACAGAATTGTTCTAAAATGTATCACTACACATACCTATGATGACATGCGACAGCTTGATGCAGGTTGCAAGTAATGCTTAAAGTTCTACAGGAGCTTTCAGCATTACTTTAGACCTGTATTAAGGTATCACGTCGTGAAAGTTTATAAATAGACTGGCTCGAACTCCCGTTATCTCGAGGTAATTTGTATGGTCCGTAAAAATTCGAGGTTCGACTATGTTTTGAGAAGGAATTGAGGGGGAATTGATCGACAACGGTGACTGAATGGAATTATTTGACAAAACCTGCCGGGTTGTACAGGACCGTATTCGGCGGCTTCCACGGAGAATACAGAATTCAAATTTGACGCGTTCGTAATGGACATTGCCATACCGAGGGTTGGCAATACGTGTTGTCTCCCCACAATGACATGTGATATTTATTTCATTATACCGAACATCACAACCAATTTCATCAGAATAAAACATTTATCCATTGACAGCAACAAATATCATAAAATAAATATTCTCGGTGCTTAAAGCTACATACGCTTGGTGCTGGTGGAATCCTTTTCGTTTCCCAGTCTTTGAAAACTCTCCTCCGAAATAGCCGCAAAAACGTGATACATGTATTTCTCAAACTAAACAAATATGTAAAAATGACGTTTGGTGATCAAGCTGCAAACGTCGGATGACGTTATACGAATGACGCGGATGGCGTCACGCACACAATTTAATAAGCGCTCTTTGTAATGTTGCCAGCACGAGATAATGTATAAACGTATTTTATTTCATATATCATTTCATAAAAAAGGTCGGTCTACAAGTTCGACCAACATTAGTTACGCTCCCCCCTTACAACTATCTACAGTTAGTGTACCACATGAAACAAAACACATGAAACACAAGTAATGCATAAACTATTCTCAACCCTCTGCCTGAAACATCATCATCTTTAAGAAACAACCACGACAGGACATGTAGAAATATAATACTTATTCTGTAAGCAAATAAGCTAATATAGTAGACCATGATCAGATGAAGCCTAATGGAGCTGTCTGGTCAGGGTCTACTCTGCTTTAGTCCTCTCTATCAGGTAAAGGGTTAAGGTGAATATACTTCTCATGGGTTAAGAATGAAATCTGCACACAAACTGACTCAATATTTTGCATATACTGGTACTGATACGAGATAATGTTGCATGGAACAGTACAAATTGTTTCATGGCAGGTATATCTGGAGTTTATATCCAGGTTGTATTATCTGGAGCTTTGAACACCAGCTGTCTTATCTGGAACTAATGTTACTTTTATCACCTGAATTTCAAACAGGAATATTAGTGGGGAAGAACGTAGACGGCTACTGGCCTCGTAATACGGGATGAAAGTCGCTGTGATATCTCCAAAAGTAGCTTTCTGCATGACTTTCATCCTGCATTAAGTTGCGACCTATTTATAATCCGACATTGATGTGAAATATAAAGCTAGGTTTTACTGTACAAATAAATCATATGATTCGTTGTGATTCATCGGCATGTGTTGTTTTTAAATATAGATCTTCTTTTCAATATATTGGTTTACTTGGTTTATTCGTAAAATGAACTGTGTATTTCCAGTTTAATATAACTTATTTTAACATAATGTAACAGGTATGACCAATGACAAAAGTGCCACTATATCACATGACTTGTGGGGATTTCCATCTATGACGAAATTCCAACTTGAGTAACGACGCGCATACAGAATGTGGATAATGGTGGAAATCATACAATAACAATTTACTGGTAAATAACTTACAATTATATGTTCATTTTTTTACTGTAGTCTTTGGAGTACTTGATTATTTATTAATCTTAGAAACATACATGTACATAAATATAAGGAGCACACAATGGTGTATTTGAAAGCGAAAGTAAAAACTTTAAAGAAAATAATGACACCTTAACTATTAAATGAAATTTTATAATGGGAGATTAACATGTGGATTGTTTGTTATTGGTAGAAAAAAATGAAATCAGATCTATATCGCTTCATAAGCAAACACAGCAACGGTTAAAAACAAACAGGGCTCGACTGTGATATTTGTTTACTTCCTTGTATCCATGGGGCACACATGAAGGGAACATGTTTACAGTACGATCAGAGGTCACACGTAAAATACATAAATCTTTGCTATCTCTGCTTTATATTATATTACAGTTATGGGCGTATTTAATTATTCACTCCATAGATACAGTTACTGAGCTTACAGTCTTTGCAAACAGAGTAGATCCTAATCGATGTCTGTAGAAGCTGTATCACCAGGTTTTCACACCGAACTAATTCCAACTAAGCTCTTTTAGAATCATCTACATTGTATTTCTTGTTGAGGAGATTTACACCGAACCACTTCTAGCTGAACTCTTGAAACTGACCTTTTTATCTTTAGCTGCATCAGGTAACCAATTTCAAGCTAAGATATTTCTAACCTTGTAACCTAACACAACGTACTAATATCATTACCATTATATCATTATGATTGCTTGTTCTTTTCATCTGAAGTCCAAGGTCACTAAAATGGAAATACCAGAATAATCAATATGATATGTGATATCCCCTTTGAACCTGACATTTCAAAAAATGTATAATATTGTGTTTTGAAACAGGTGGTAGCTTCATGCAAGAATAATAAGTTTTGCCGAAAGCTCCTGCATGGTTTTAAAAGTACAAAACTGAGTCATGCATGAAACACTACATACAGAACAAACAGTCGCCCGAACAGCAACACAGGGCAACAGCAAATGTACATAACTATAAAAACATCAAGAGACGCACAAAGACAAAACAAACATACAATAGGGGAGATGGAAGTTCCGCCTTGGAACGGTCAGTGACAAAAGTCACTGGGGGTTTAACCGGTTTATGGGCGCCCAACCTCACACTTATTCCATCTCCACCCTAAAAGACAAACAGTGTAAATAAACATATCCCCTCTCCGACTAATCTACAACAACCGCGACGGCAAATACAGTGGTAAAGTGTATGTATAACGAACACATTTAAGTGAACAAACTGTATCAAACTACCGCTAGTGTACTCAATGATTTAGCTGCAAACAGAGTAACTGTAGAAAAGTAATAAAGGGTACGACAAAAACGAAATAGTACAGATATCCGACGTTCTCCTTCCATTTCTGGATTTAAGAGGTCGCCTTCATAGAGTACTAAACCTTTCTTGTCGGCGTACATGCAAAGAGGTCAGTATAGTATAAACATATTTTATTTCATTTATCATTTCATGAAAAAGGGTCGGGCCACAAGTTCGACCAACATTAGTTACGGCCCTCCCCTTTACAGCTTTCTACAGTAAGTGTGTCACATGAAACAAAACACGTGGAACAAAGAATGCATCAACTATTCTCAGCCCTCTACCCGATATATCACCATCTTAAATAAAAAAAATGACTTTATTGAACTTCCATTAACTTACAGTTTATAATGGTCCATGGACTAATTATGATTTAGCATGGCAGGACATGCAGAAATATATAAATTGTTCTGTAATTAAGCTAACTATAATAGACCATGTTCAGAGGACTCCTAGAAGAGGTCAGCGTGATTGCCAACTGTAAAAGGGTTCACAACCAAACATGCAGTATGTTGTAGTACTACAGGATCATATCCCTTTTTAATGAAGTTTTTAACATATTTGATGAACAAAGTGAGAAAATGCGTATGTCCAATAATTTTACGAAGTTTGTAAATCACATCACCATAAAATTCAGGATGTGAAATACCGTGTCGCAGAAGCGCCTTGAGATTACATTGGTACTTGCCAATAAGCGAGAGATTTCGATAGTAAAAATTAGAGAATGTTTTTCTTAGTTTATGGTATCTATATCCTTGCTTAAGCAGTTTTTCAGTTCAAATGAGATTTAGAGTGTTAAAATCGTCAATAGATGAACAAGCTCTAGCAAAACGATTAAGTTGAGATATATGAACCCCTTAAGATGGAGCACGGGGAACATCCCCGTCAAGATGAGGAAACTTTATAATATTAAAATCAAAATCATCTCTTTTGTCATATATTTTAGAACTCATTCCATTATCCATTTTAAGGTCTAGATCAAGAAACGCTGCATAATTGTCGGACGGGTTAGCTTTATTCAATTTGAGTTCTTTAGGATACATTGTAGGAATAAGAGCATCAACGATAGGGTTATATAAGTTAAAAAATATCATCCAAGTTTCATTGAAGGTTTTTATAACTCATGAAATAATAAATGACTTGATCACTAAAGAGTGGCTTTACTGTATGTTATGGTAAATGAAAAAATAACATTCAATTAAGCAAACAATGTAGACCTTTGACCACAGGATATCACATCAAATTTGACAGATAAACATTACAGATTTAACTACTGACAAATAGTGTAGATGCTGATAAAACAACGTTTGTTACCGTGGCACCTGGTGTAGTAGATCTACAGAGAAATTGCTGAAGACTCTTTCTGTGCGACCTGTACAAACTTTAGTTGACAGAGATTCCTTTTGGCGGATTTTGTAGATCTAAATCAAACAACTGCTGTAGGAGCTAGCTGATCAAGATATGCTCTGTTTGCTTATGAAATAATGTAGAGCTAATAAAACATATATATAACTGATTTCACAAAAAATAAACCTACCAAACCAACACAAACATACTAACATATAAACAGAACGTATATGATCTTTGCCCTTTAAATGTTGAATATTCAAAGTGGAATGGTTCACCAGTGGTTTACTAAAGTCCATTCAGTATGGAAAACTTATATATATGTATGTCAGAGGAACAGTGCATATCTTGAGCAGGAGCCTCCTGTAGGAGCTCTCTGATCTGGATGTACACCGTTTGCCAATGGCAGTGCACTCTTTCTCCGAGTTTGAAGGATTAAACGACGTAAATATCCATTTAACGAGGACTGCATTACTCTTTAACCAGCGAGAGAAGACTTTTGTAAAGAGAGGCAACCCAGATCGCATGGCTTCTGTAGGATTTATACAGCCCTGATTCTATAATATTTGCCAAAGGTAAATTCTTTTGTTCATATATCATGTAAAATCAGTCAACAAATAGTTGATACTACGACAATAGACGGGGTATCTATTTACCATATTAGACAGTTAAGAATTAGAATCGAATGTTATAAAACATTTTGCCTGAGTATATGTTCATTCTCAAACGACCGATTGGTCAGATGTTGGGCTTTACCAATCAGATACAATATACTTGAGAATGATGCCAAACTCAGACTCAAACCTCGGAGCCAGAAGTGTGACGTAAGAATCACACAACACACACGTCGTGATTAGACACTAGCTTTTCGTTCTGATCTGGATCCACATTGTTTGTAAATACACGTTGTCATGAACAAAAATATAATAAAATCACATGTTTGCAAATACATAAGTATACTTTATTTTAATGATAACTAAACGGAATATAAAATAAACATGTTTACCATCAGTTCCGAATACCGCCATCGATCGTAATATCCAAAGTTATAATAATATCTAATTCGTCAGTAGGGGTAATTTAATCTGGTGTACGAAATCACAAAGAACTTTAGCTCCATATCTATCTTGTCCTACAATTATCTAGTTTCTCGTACAGTGTCACTGAATATTCAGAGTGGAATAGCCCATCAATATTTCACTATAGAGTCCACTCAGTATGAAAGGTTAAACTATGATATAGGTTTTAGAATGGCAAATTACAGTTTATTTAAAACACTTCCTAAATATCCACGGTACGCTTGACCTGTTTGACTATTGGAATGGTGATTTGAAAATGTAACTTAGAAAGGGTTAAATTACCATTAGCCTGATATCAATGGTGCAATGCATACTGCTGCCAAGTATTGTTGTTTGCAAACATTGTCGTCTGCTATAGTAGTATTCGTAACACAACGTTACCGCAGTAGCAAACAGATAGGGTACTAAGTTACTAAGTTACTCGGCATCTCGACTGTTTGTCTAGGTAATCATACAAGTAACATTGGCAGTGAAAGAGTTAGGTAAATGCTCTGATGCTAATTAAACGACAAATACATGTACGTAACTCGGCATCTTGTTTGGAGGCAAACAGTTTTGTTTGAAATTAGTGTCGCCAATCAAGGAATATGTAAAATGAAATATAGATATACTTGAGAAAAAACAAACAACAACACGTAAACAAACGACAATTTTTTGCAGATGACAATATTTGACATGCCATAATTCTGCAGTGTTGAAATTATCGATTTTTAATGGCATTGATATCTACGCGTATGCCTATAATAATGTAATATTTGCTAATGGCGGTAGTCTTATTTGACTAATCTTCGACAGACTCTGCAAACCGCTTATTTCAAGATCAGAGGCCGAGTAAATCGGTATCTGATCAGGATCAATGCTGTTTGTCAAGTGTATTATGATTTAAAGAAAACAAGTAATTAAAAAATAAACTTCACACCTAAACCAAAGCAGACGATAAACTTTGCAATCCAATTCCATTCGATTATCAATAGATGTATATCGAACCGGATGTAATCTACGTCACTTATGCAAAGTGTCGGTATTCTATCTTGATTCTTGTGAACTTTAACCTGCTGCGAACGGATGAGTTATTATCTTTGCAAAGAATTTGGATCCATGTGAGACGCCGAGTAATTTGGCTTCTCATCAGGATCCAAACTGTTTGATACCATTGAGGCGTTGATGAAAGGAAATTCAAGATAAATCAACTGTAGCTACTTAAATCGATGACGTACCCTACCAATTACAGTTTTGCTCAGCAGGTTAAAGGTTAAATACAACGTTTCATATTACGAATTACCCTATCGCTGCCATTTTTTTGTCTTCTGCAAACATTGCTAACTGCTACAAGTTCTAATTTTCTTCTTTTTGTTTTTTAAAAAAAATCTTCAATTTTTTACATGACCATCGCATCGAACAGTTTGGATCCTGATGAGACGCCTTGCTATTTAATATCTTATAAGGAGCCAAACTGTTCCTGTTTGCACATGTTCTATCAGACCAATCATTGGCAGCCATAGGGCTAATATTGCAGATCCGTCTCTGTCGTCTGCTTACATAGATCTACAGTAAAACATTACTACGATCGCTAAATAATACGAACACTCGATAAAACGAACACTCGATAAAACGAACTTTTAGTGCCGATGAACTGAGAACTTTTAAAGCAGGTAGCTAAATAATGGAGGGTCTTTCCCCATGCATTTAGATGCCGCTTTTTCACTGACACTGTAGTCAGAAAGCGGTTCATACGGAATGATACCACAGGTAAATCTGTGATTAGATTTGTTAACAATTTGGATCCAGATGAGACGCCGACTAACTTGGCGTCTAAGCAGGGCTCAGACTACAGTGGAACATCGATATCTCGAACTCGGATAATGCAAACTTCGAAATAAACATTCGGTCCGGATCATACTTTGTAGGGGAGAAAACTTCTCACTACACATAGAAGACATGTGGCCGCTGGATGCTAGTCGCAAGTAAGATCTTTCAGCATTACTTTATACCTGCATAGAGTGTCATGTCGTGAAAGTTTATAAATGGATTGACTCGAAAACCCGTTATCTCGAAGTAATTTGTATGCTCCGTTAAAGCTCGAGATATCGCGGTTCCGCTGTATATGAAATTTCAGCATGTTTTGAGAAGGAATTGATGTGAAATTGATCGACACCGGTGGCCGAAAGAATTGAAGACCAGTGACGATACTTATTTGAGTTTAGATTAGCGAGGTTTTACTGTATTTATGTTGCTGGTCCTGTAATCAGTATGACCTGTTCAGTGTTACATAAAAACTATTAAACCATTAGTTCTACCCTTCCCATAGTAAACACGAGCTGGTTGGCATTTACAAACACCTCAATGTTGATCTCCTTGTGATGACCACTTAAGACAGGTTGTCTCACATCGATTAGTAATGCATTAAAATAAACACGTCAATATATAAATTGTGTTTGCTACTATAAGATATTTTTGTTATTGTGTGCATTTAAACACTCAAATCTCATCCTGAATAGAGGACTTCTTTTCTCTGATCTTGATCAACATTTTCTCCTACGCCTCCGTTTAAGGACGCTATGCATTAATGGTTAAATATTAACATCTTACACATGCATTCTGTCGCCTTTCCAAACAGGATATACCAAGATCCTACAGAAGCAGTTTGATAAGGCCCTGGCCCCAGCTTTACGAACATTCGTAAGTAATTATTTAACTAAATTCTGAAGGGTGGTGATCCCCCGAAAGCAAAAATTGCAACACAAAAAGAGATAAAAAAGAGCATAGCGTTTCATGCATTAGTGTTTATTGTGACACGAAAGGGTAAGAGATTTGCTCCATTATCATTTTAAGAACAAATATTTTATTTGATAATAACTGAAGGTGATCTAATGCAAAACACTATTTAAGAATTTGTAACAGAATTAAGAATTTAACAAAATCATTTTGGGTTTAACTAGCTGAATATTCCTTTGCAAAAACCGATATTTTCTATTTTAAACTATAACAGAATATATCCAAGGTTTCTGTTAAGATAAAATTATTTTACATATTTCATCTAAATATAAGTGTAATACCCCTAATAAGTTAAGCCTGATACTAAGTAATTATTTATGAATGTTCATAAAACTGAGACCTGGTCTGTTTGCTTCTGACATGAATAATCATGAGGAAGGGGGTTAAGGAAACGATAGTATTTAAATATCACATCATATGGAGGGCAACAATACGTATTGTCAGCCTGAGGTTGGTAATTGACATTGCCATACCGAGTGTTGACAATACGTGCTGTCGCCCCCACCCATGGCATGTTATATTTATTTTATTATACCGAACATCACAATCAATTTCATCAGAATAAAATATTTATTCATTGACAACAACAAACAGTTTGAAACAAAACTATTCTCGGTGCTTAAAGCTCACAGAACAGCTACACGCACTTGGTACTGGTGGAGTCCTTTCGACTTTCCAATCTTGGCAGATCGTCTTCCGAAATAGCCACAAAACGCAATACATGTATTTATCAAATTAAACTAAAAATGTGAAAATTACGTTTGGTGGTCGAATTGCAAGCGTCGGATGACGTCACACGAATGACGCGGATGACGTCACGCACACAATTTAATAAGAGCTCATTGATATAGACGTAATGTTCCCCGCACGAGATAATGTTGCATGGAACAGTACACATTCTTTCTTGGCAGGTACGCTCGTATATCTGGAGCTGATATCCTTGTATTATCTGGAGCTTTGATCACCATGGAACTCATGCTATTACTTTTATCACCTGATTTTCAAACAGGAATATTAGTGGGGAAGAATGTAGACGGCAGATGACCTCGTTCATGTAATTACAGGATGAAAGTCGTGGTGATATCTCCTAAAGGAACTTTCTGCATGACTTTCACACTGCCTTAAGTTGCGACCTGTTCAAAATCCTGCATTGATGTGTATTTTAGATCTAGGTTTTACTGCAGATTTACTAATAAATCGTATGTTTCGTTGTGATTCATCGGTATGTGTTGCTTCTAAATATAGATTAGTCTTCTTTTCAATATATTGGTTTACTTGGTTTATTCGTAAAATGAACTGTGTATTTCCAGTTTGATATAACTAATGTGCACATGCGTTAACAGATATGGCCAATGACCAGGTGCTTCTATATCACGTGACTTGTAGGGAATTCCATCTATGAAGACATTCCGACTTGAGTAACGACGCGCATACTGAATGTGGATAATGATGGAAATCATACAATAACAATTTACTGGTAAATAGCTTACAATTATATCTTCATTTTTACTGTAGCCTTTCGAGTACTTGATTATTAATCTTAGAAACATACATAAATATAAGGAGCACACAATGGTGTATTTGAAATCGAAAGTAAAAACTTTTAAGAAATAATGACACCTTAACTATTAAATGAAATTTTATAATGGGAGATGAACACCTGGATTGTTTGTTATTGGTAGAAAAAATGAAATCAGATCTATATCGCTTCATAAGCAAACACAACAACGGTTAAAAACAAAGAGGGCTCGAATGTGATATGTTTGTTTACTTCCTTGTATCCATGGGGCACACATGAAGGGAACACGTTTACAGTACGATCAGAGGTCACACGTAAAATAAATAAATATTTGCTATCTCTGCTTCATATTATATTATAGTTATGGGCGTATTTAATTATTCACTCCATAGATACAGTTACTGAGCTTACAGTCTTTGCAAACAGAGTACATGTAGATCATAATCGATGTCTGTAGAAGCTGTATCACCAGGTTTTCACACCGAACTAATTCCAACTAAGCTCTTTTAGAATCATCTACATTGTATTTCCTGTTGAGGAGATTTAAACTGAACCGCTTCTAGCTGAACTCTTGAAACTGACCTTTTCAACTTTAACTGCATCAGCTAACCAATTTCAAGCTAAGGTATTTCTAACCTTGTTACCTAAGACAACGTACTAATATCATCACTTGTTCTTTTCATCTGTAGGCCTAGGTCACTAAAATGGAAATACCAGAATAATCAATACGATATGTGATATCCCCTTTGAACCTGAGATTTCAAAAATTGTATAATATCGTGTTTTGAAACAGGTGGTAGCTTAATGCAAGAATAATGAGTTTTGCCGAAAGCTCCTGCATGGTTTTAAAAACTCATGAAATAATAAATGACTTGGTCGCTAAAGAGTGGCTTTACTGTATGTTATGGTAAATGAAAAAAATAACATTCAATTAAGCAAACAATGTAGACCTTTGACCACAATGCCTGGTGAGGATATCACATCAAAATCTGACAGACAAACATTACAGATTTAACTACTGACAACTAGTGTAGATTCTGATCAAACGACTTTTTACCTTGGCACCTGGTGTAGATCTACAGAGAAAATGCTGATGACTCTTTCTGTGCGACATTTACAAACTTAAGTTGACAGAGGTTCCTTTTGGCGGAGTTTGAAACGGACTGCTGTAGGAGCTAGCTGATCAAGATATGCTCTGTTTGCTTATGAAATAATGTAGAGCTAATAAAACATATATATAACAGATTTAAATGTTGAATATTAAGTGGTTCACTAAAGTCCATTCAGTATGGAAAGCTTATATATGTGTATGTCAGAGGAACAGTGCATGTCCTCTAGGAGCCCTCTGATCTTGATGTGCACCGATTGCAAATGGTTGTGCACTCTAACCCCGCATTCAAAAGGTTAGAAGACGTAAATATTCGTTTAACGGGGACTACATTAACCTTTAACCAGCAGCGAGAGAAAACTTTAAAAGCTTTTGTAAGGAGAGTCAACCCAGATATCATGGCTTCTGTAGGATTTATACAGCCCTGATTCTATAATAGTTGCCAAAGGTAAATTCTTTTGTTCATATATCATGTAAAATCAGTCAACAAATATTTAATACTACGACCAAAGATGGGGGTATCTATTTACCATATTAGACAGTTAAGAATTAGGATCGAATGTTATAAAACATTTGCTTGAGTATATGTTCATTCTCAAACGACCGACTGGTCAGATGTTGGGCTTTACCAATCAGATACTTGAGAATGAAGTCTAACTCAGACTCAAACCTCATATAGCAAGAGGTGTGACGTAAGAAGCACACAACACACACGTCGTGATTAGATCGCTTCTTCACTAGCTTTTCGTTCTGATCTGGATCCAAACTGTTTGTAAATACGCGTTGTTATGAACATAAAATAATAAAGTCACATGTTTGCAAATACATAAATATACTTCTTTATTTTTAATGACAACTAAATGGAATATAAAATAAACATGTCTACCATCAGTTCCGAATACAGCCATCGATCGTAATATCCAAAGTTATAATGATATCTAATTCGTCAATGGGGGCAATTTAATCTGGTGTACGAAATGACAAAGAACCATAGCTCCATATTTATCATGTCCAACAATTATCTAGTCTCCTTTAACGTGTCACCGTTAATCCTTTCAACACTGAATATTCAGAGTGGAATAGCCCACCGATATTTAACTACAGTAAAGCCTCTCTATAACGGCCAATAAATTACATTAAGTATTTTGTGTTAAAGGCAGGTGGTTGCTTAAAGCAAGGCGAGAGTAAAACAGAACGCTCCTATAGGAGCGTTCCGTTTTACTTCACCTTGCTTTAGGCAGCCACCTGCCATAAATACCAACTACATGTAATTAACATAATTTAGTGGCAGAAACAGAACGCTCCTATAGGCAGTCGCCTGCCATAATAATCAACTAATTAACATAATTTAGTGGCCGATATAGAGAGGTTTTACTGTATATAGTTCACTCAGTATCAACGGTTTAACCACGCTAGAGGATTAAGAATGGCATACAGGGTACACCCCGATAAGAGGGCTCATGCTGTAACCCTCTGATCTGGGTCTACATTGTTTGCAGTTGTCAGTAAACCTTTGTTCCGAGCTCAAATGGTTAACTAGTTTCAGTACAGAAAAATGAGCTGCCAATGCCCGTAGCAAACAGTTTAGATCCAGATGATAAATCACCCCGAGGAACCCCCTCTTCAAGGTCTGTGCTGTTCGTCAACATGCACACTATTTAAGAAACTGTCTGACTATCCACGGTAAGCTTGACCTGTTTGATGGTTTGAATGATGATTTGAAAGGGTTGAGTAACCATTAGCCTGGCATGTTGCATGATATATCACTGCCAAGTATTGTTGTCTGCAAAAGTTGTCTTCTGCTGTTATTTTCGTTTGCAGTAGCAAACAGCTTGGATACTAAGTCACTCGGCATCTCGACTACTTGCATAGGTAACCACACAAGTTACCTTGTCAACGAAAGAGTTGAAAAATTCTTCTGTAGCAAATTAAATGAAAACTAGTTCGGTGTCTTCATCCGGATAAAACAGTTTGAAATTATTGTCGCCGTTCAAGGAATACATAGAAAGGAAGATACATGTACATTGAAACTAACGACGTAAGCAGACGACATTTTTCTACAGACGACACTGTGTACCGTGCCAAGGTTAAATTTCTGTTATCTACAATGTTGAAAGTATTGATTAAAATGAACTATATTGACGATATCTATAACAAGAAATATCTTTTAAAAAGATATTCAGCGGCATTCAAATATTGGCACAATGTACAAAACAATCTCTGCAATATTTATTTCAATGTTTGGAGATTCTACTAGTACAGAGAACTAGATCTATGAATGGTTGCATGTTATTATACTAACAGAGAAGCATGCAATGAAAATGAAATGGAGTAGAAGAAGAATTTATTGAAATATTTCAAGTTGCTTTTATAGGAAATCACTTTTAAAATGTACGATGTCAAAGTAATGTCTTAAAACTATCTCAAGTTAGTTCTTTAGTTTACCTTTTATAAATGTACATGAAAGCGCTTATATTTGTATTGATATGAAGATCAGAAATTGAATGCACTTTAAAGCATGAAGTTTTTGTATGTGCAGAGTCTGTAATTCCATAAAGAACTGTATTATTTAGCCAAGATCAACGCTTTAATCGACTTGTGTGCATCATCATTAATGACATCATTAACTGAATCTACATGTATTTTTACAACAATATAACCTACTCTATGAACCCAAACCCCATGTGATAGAGCCATAGTAATAACCTTCAGTAAGTAGCTTTATATCAAAGAGAGCCAACAACCAGAGTCTCGGTGCTTTGGTTTGGGATAGTAATTAATACTATTAATACCACTACTCTAATATACTAAACAACCCTTCTTCTTTATTTCCTATAGCACTGCCTGTGAATTATGGTGGTTTCGGCAAACTACCTGTTCGTCAAAGTGGACTTTATTATCAAATGTTGTATTAATTGATAGCAAAATGATAGTAAAGGTTTGAAAGTTTAATAGAGGTTTCGACAAACTGGTAATATTGCTCAGCAACCATTACCATGAGGTGATAAATATCAGTACATCAGTACTTTGATTTTATGGGAATTTCCAGGTCTTAAAATCTATTTTAAGAACATAACTTTCGACAGTCGACAGTCTTCGGTCCCATGCTAAATATCTGCGTAAATAATTACTTTCTGTACTATATGGCGTTTTGACTGAACTCTAAGAAGTTTATAGAACATGTCTGTGTAACATGGTGCCTTACATGTGTTGTGATTATGTTAAATTATTGCATTGAATTCAATTTGCGAGGCCGAAGCAGCTAATTATCATAAAACATGGTGTTTGAATAACTGCAATATCGTAATAATTACCCCAGGAAATTCGACACGTTAGTAGACTGTATATCAGAATTTTACATAGTTTCGGAATGTGTCGAGGCATATAAAAAGGTTGTATGCCAGTCAAGGTATTCACTAATGAAAATACAGTATACTACTAGGTCATATGCAAATTACAATGTAACAGTTTCTCATTGGTGGAAAACTAGAACAAAAGTGAAAATAGACAGCTAGCCGCTGAATAACTTAGTCTTGTTTATGTCAGCAATACTTCTGTTTGGAAATTCTGTGACACTTATGGCAAACAGTATAGAGCCAGATGAGATGCCGAATAAATCTTATCAGGATAAAAGCTATTTGACAATCTCATTAAGGATTAAAAAAGGGAGAAAGAAGCTCCACGTCGAAACCTGAAACAGACGATAAATTTACCAGCAGACAAATAAAATTCTATTATCAATAGCTTTACATTGAACCGGAAGTAATGTAGATCTACGTCACTTTTAAACTGTTGTATTTTACCTTGTTTCTTATTAACTTTAAACTTTAGTCTACTGGGGGCGGACGAACGATTTTGCGAACAGTTCGGATTAAGATTAGACAACGAGTAACTCGGCATCTCATCAGGATCCAAACTGTTTGATATGTGGCGGCGTTGTTGAAAAGAAATACAAGATAAAGCAGCTGTGGCAACTGACGTCGATGGCATTTTCAATCAACAAAGTTTTGCACAGCACGTTAAAGGTCAAATAAAACATATCTTATTATGATTACTCTATCGCTGCCATCTTTTGTCGTCTGCAAACATTTGCCATCTTCTACATGTACACGTTCCAGTTTTTGTCTTGAATTGTCTTTAGTTTTTGTCAAGAAGCATGCTCACTGCATCAAACCGTTTGGATCTTTATGAGACGCCGGATTATTTAGCATCTTATCAAGAACCACGCTGTTTCTGTCTGCATAGGTTCTCTCAGATTCGCTATTGACGGTCAGAAAGGGCTAGTCTTGTAGATCCGTCTCTGTTGTCTGCTTACAGAGTACACACCTACAGTAAAACACTGATAATACGAACGCTCGATAAAACAAACACTCGATAAAGCGAACCTTTTTAAACTATGAATTGAGATTTTTTAAGCAGGTAGCTACATAATGGATCTCTCTCATGCATTTAGCTGCCACATAAATTAACGTTTTCACTGACAAGGAAGTCAGAAAGCGGTTCATACGGACTGATACCACCGGTAAATCACAGGTTGATTTGTAAACGGTTTGGATCCAGATGAGACGTCGAGTAACTTGGCATCTAAGCAGGATTCAGACTACAGTGGAACCTCGACATCGGTTTACTCGAACTTAAAAAAACTCGAAGTAAAAAATCGATCCCTTTCAAAATCTGAAGTACAGAATTGTTCTAAAATGTATCACTACACATATCTATGAAACCATGCGACCACTTCATGCAGGTCGCAAGTACTTTAGACCTGCATAAAGTGTCATGTCGTGAAACTTTATAAATACACTGACTCGAACTCCCTTTATCTCGAAGTAATGTATATGCTCCTTTAAAGTTCGAGATACCGAGGTTCCACTGTATATGAAATTCCAGCATGTCTGTAGAAGGAACTGAGGGGAAATTGGTCGACAACGGTGACTGATGAAATTATTTGCCGCTAAAAGAATTAAAGACCGGTAACGATACTTAATTGTGTGTTTAGATTAACGAGGTTTTACTGTATGTATGTTGCTGGTTCTGTGTCACAGCGTCATAAAAACAACACTTAAAACATAAGTTTTACCCCTTCCCACTGTAAGCACAACCGGGTTGACATTTGCAAACAGTTTGGAACCAGATGAGAGGATGAATAATTCGGTGTCTCATCGGGCTCTATGCTGTTTGATATTCGGTCAAGGTCAAGACTCTGATAAGAGTCTACTCAGTTTGCAAAGGTGTGAAATAGCGCCTCTATGAGAGAAATGAGTTATGGAATACATTGGGATGGCCCCTTCCTGTCGTAGGGGTGGGACTCATACTCGGCCTGTTGTATCGGTATGCTGTTTGTGATGATGTATATTTATAGTTCCTTTTCATTTTAAATCTTTACTTATGGATATTTATGCAAAAAATTGATATCAATAATTATAATAATATTAATTAAAATAATTCTTATAATAACACAATGTACAATGGAACTTTCTTATCATGATAGAAACTGTCGAGTCGTATTTCATAAGCAAACAAAGAAGACCCTGATCAGAGGCTTCTATAGGAGCCGTTTGATCTGGGTCTAGTCTGTTTGCAAAGGCAATAACTTTAGTCCTGTCACGACTTTCCACATGAATTGCATTGTTAAGTCTTAAGCCGCCATTCATTTATGGAACTAAGGATTGACAAAAGAAGGTAGTTGCTTAATGCAGGGCAAACGTAATGCAGAAAGCTCCTGTAGGAGCTTTCTGTATTACTTGTGACCTGTATTAAGCTACCACCTGCCTTACAAACCCATAATTTTGACCTCTTTGTGTTAACCGCTTAAGACATGGTCTACTGTAGAATTATCTCACATCGCTTGGTAATCTACTTAAAGGAACTCGTCCAGATATAAATTGTTTTTGCGTCATTCAAACACTCTGATTCTGATCCTGACCAGTGCACTACTTCTCTCTGATCTTGATCAACATTATTTCCCTACGTATCCGTTTCAGGACGCTCTGCATTAATGGGTAAACCATTTATCTCATACATCTGCACTCTGCCGATATATCTTTAAGGTCTGTTTTACATTACACTGATCTCTAGAATATCGTACTAGTATCATCTGACGCTTTTGAATAAACGCAGCTCTATTAAATTGAGCTCTAGTATATCGTAATAGTATTATCCGGAGCTTTTGAATATATCCCAGCTGTATTGTCTGGAGCTCTTGAATATCCCAGTTGTATTACATTGAACTCTATAAAATCGTCATAGCATTAACTTTAATTCTTGAATATATCCTAGCTGTATTATCTGAAGCTCTAGAATATTGTAATGGTGTTATCCGGACCTCCGGACTGATAGTCAAGCGCGTTACCCCTAGACCACAGCCATCGCAATTGGTCTGGAACTCTTGAATAGTTCAGTTGTACATATATAGTGTTTTGTCTATATGGATCTCTAGAATATCTCTAAAATAACCCAGCAGTGTGGTCCGGAACTCTTGAATATTTCAGTTGTACATAGTGTTTTGTTTATCTTGATCTCTAGAATATCTCTAAAATAACCCAGTTGTATGGTCTGGAATTCTTGAATATTTCAGTTGTACATAGTGTTTTGTTTATCTGGATCTCTAGAATATCTCTAAAATAACCCAGCTGTATGGTATGAACTCTTGAATAGCATAGCTATATTGTTTTGAGCTCAAGGATATCATACTTGTATTAACTGGATCTAATATCCTTATTGTATAATCTGGAGCTCTTGAACACCAGCTGTGTTATCTGAAACTATAATGTTAGTTTTATCACATAAACTTCAAACAGGAATATTAGTGGAGAAGAATGTAAACGGCAGATTGCCGCATAATACGGGATGAAGTCGTGCAGATATCTCCCAAAGAGCTTTCTGCATGATTTTCATCCTACATTAAGTTGAAACCTGTCTAAAATCCGATATTGATTTGTTCGACTGCACTCTTGAAACTACCATTAAACCATATGATTCGTTGTTTCTAAATATATATTAGTCTTCTTTTCAATAATTTGCACATGCATTAACAGACACGATCAATGATGCAAGTGACAATATCACGTGACCGCGTGGGGAATTCCATCTATGACGACATTCTGGAACTTGAGTAACGACACACATACAGAATGAGGATAATGGTGGAAATCATACAATAATAATTTTACTGGTAAATAACTAATTTACAATTATATGTTCATTTGTTTACTGTAGCCTTCGGGGTAATTGATTATTAATGTTAGAAACATATATAAATACAAGAAACACACAATGGTGTATTTGAAAGCGAAAGTACAAACTTTTAAACCATTTTTGTCAGAGAATAACACGCTAACTATTAAATGATTTTTTTATAATGGGAGATAGACACGTGAAATCTTTGTTACTGGTAGAAAAAATAAAATCAGGTCTATATCACTTCATAAGCAAAGAGGGTTCGAATTTGATATTTTTGTTTACTTCCTTGTATCAATGGGGCACACATGAAGGGAAAATGTGTACAGCACGATCACAGGTCATGAGTAAAAAACGTTAATCTTTGCCATCTCCGCTTTATATTATATTGTATATATTATATTATTTTATAGTTATGGGCGCATTTAATCATTCACTCCATAGATACTGAGCTTACGGTCTTTGCAGTAGATCCTGATCAGTATCTGTAGAAGCTGTATCACCAGTTTGACTTATTTATAGTTCTGATGCTATAGTTTCTGCCAGGGCTAAACATTCCCTTGTTCAAATGCTACTACTAAATGTAATCTAATTAGCATTCATAATATCATTATTCATGGAAAAACTGTTAAAGAAGACAGCTGTTTGATACAGAACGAACATACGGTATTATTTGTATATTGTACAGTCGGCTGAGCGGTCATTCGGGCCGAAAGTAGGCTATAACTAGGAACTTTACTTTTTTATTATAGACAATTATATCATTTCTTCTAGGAATGAAATTTCCCTTGTTCACATGCTGCTATAAAATATAACCTAATTTAATATTCAAATTGCCATCATTCATCAATTAATGGTTATACAGAGAAGAGAGCTGCTTGATACAGAAGGAATATATTATAATAAACTATATATTTTTTTTCTAGGATTAAAACGTCTCTTGTTCACATACTATTATAACATATAACCCAATTAAATTTAAAAATGCCACCCATCATCAATAAATGGTTAAGAGAAGATATATGCTTGATACAGAGAGAACATATTACACATAGTATAAAAAACTTTAGGCATAAGACTCGTCATGTGTTATTCTTTATCCTGCCCGAGTCCTTTACATAATATTGAATATGCTAGTAAAAGACATTGCCATAATATAAAATCAAATATCATGCATGTTTACAATAATATATAAACACCAGATGTTTTAATCATATTTATAAATTCCATTAGCAAACAAACCAGACCCTGATCGGATGATTCCTATTGTTGCTATTTCTGAAACTGTATAATCAGATCTAAATTATACCATAGGTAAACACAGGCTACAGGAATCGTGTGGTGCGGGTCTACTCTATTTGCATAAACATCATAATGACATATTATATCGTTATATTAAAAAGACTATATTGCATTTACACACAGTGTACATCATACACCAGTCGTTTGATCTGGATCTACCCTGTTTGTCAATTCTGGGTCGAATTCATTGTTTATTACATGTATATTCATACTACATGTAATGTATACACTTGTCAATGGCAGTGGCGGGTCTAAAACACAAGTGAAATTGTCTATAATACTGTCGACTAACATCAGTTAAATATATCAGTAAAGAGAGCAGACCCTGATCAGTCTGATGTGCGCTCACTTTGTTTATAAAAAGCGTTACAATGCGTATGTACATGTATAGGGTAACGGGTTAAACGGGTTAAATGTGATATCCTGTTTATTGTTTTATTATTTATTTATTTATTTTATTATTAGACCAATACCTCATTGTCATTTTGTTTAACAGTTTTGATTATAACCATCAATTCCGTAAATACGCCCTTTTAACCCATTTGCAAACAGGGTCGATCTAGATCAGAAAGCTCATGTACGTTTATTAATGTTTGATTATGAGTGATTCGACGTCTCATTAGGATCAAAACTGTTTGACACATTGATCGTATTAGGTAGACAAACTGTTAATAGTTTGAGATTTAAAAAGGAGAAAACATGTGTAAAATGTAATTGTTTAGCAGGTTAAAGGTTAGATGGTCGCTATTGAGAGGGTGTACTGTACGCACAATATACTGGTGCTTTATACTACGAACAACATACTCCTATCCCTCATACAAACGCTTTACACACATTGATAAACTGTACACCCAGATCAAACAGCTGGTATAGTGCAAACACAATAGATCCAGATCAGATAACACATGTAACGCCAGTACAGTAGACCCAGATCAGACAGCTGTTGTAGGGCAAATAGAAGACCCAGATCAGACAACATCTGTACCGCAAATATATATAGTAGACCCAGATCAGACAACATCTGTACCGCAAATATATATAGTAGACCCAGATAAGACATGTGTAGCGCTGATAGATTAGACCAAGACCAGGCAGTTCGTGTAGCGCAAACAGAATGGACCCAGATCAGACAGTAGCTGTAGCGCAAACAAAATATACCCAGATAAGACAGCTGCTGTGGCGCAAACAAAATAGACTCTCATATCAGACATTTGCTGTAGCGCAAATAGAGTAGACCCAGACCAGACATCTGATGTAGCGTAAGCAGAATAGACCCAGACCAGGCAATTTATGTAGCGCAAACAGAATAGATGCAGATAAGACAGATGCTGTAGCGCAAACAGAATAGACCCAGATCAGGCAGCTGCTGTATCGCAAATAGAGTAGACCCAGATCAGACTGTTGCTGTAGCGCAAACAAAATATACCTAGATCAGACAGTTAATGTACCGCAAATAATGTAAACCCAGATCAGACAGCTCCTGTAGCATAAACAAAACAGACTCAGATCAGACAGTTACTGTAGCGCAAACATAATAAAATCATTAAGGCAGTTGTTGTAGTGCATACAAAATAGACCAAGATCAGACAGTTACGGTAGTGCATACAAAATATACCAAGATCAGACAGTTACGGTAGTGCATACAAAATAGACCCAGATCAGACAGTTACGGTAGTGCTTACAAAATACAAATGTAGACCAATAACAGACAGTTACGGTAGTGCTTACAAAATAGACCCATATCAGACAGTTACGGTAGTGCATACAAAATAGACCCAGAACAGACAGTTACGGTAGTGCTTACAAAATAGACCCAGAACAGACAGTTACGGTAGTGCTTACAAAATAGACCCATATCAGACAGTTACGGTAGTGCATACAAAATAGACCCAGATCTGACAGCTACTGTAGAGCAAATTGAGTAGACCGATATCAGATAGCTCCGTAAAATAGGTCCATATCAGACAGCTCAGGAAGGCAAACAGAGTAGACCGAGATCAGACACCCCATATAAGAGTTTTCTGAGCGAGGTCTGCTCTGTTTGCTTATATATGGAATAATGTACATCTAACAGTACAGTTTGCTGTCTAAGCCAAACTGTAAGTTAATGGATATTCATGACCTGATCAATTCACGCATAAATCTAACTTAGGTTAAGGGTTAACCACGCCCATACTGACATCATTATTTCAACAGTTTTGCAAATGTCTGTATATTATGTGGTAAAATGAAAGTTTACTTTCACATATTCCAGGCATTTGACCAAAGATATGGCTTCCAGTATGAGATATTCTCCAGGGCTGTCAGTACGCCTGTCCCTGACATTGGATGACATAGGCTTGAATTGGAAAACTGTGCAGAGAAGACGAGAAATGATCCTCAGAGAAGAAGTTTTATATACGATTAAGAGCAAACTCATACTAGATGCAAATATAACGACGTTCTTCTTTGGCAGTCAGTCCGAGGGCACTACCACGCCTGGTTTACAATCTGACAAAGATGCATTATTGTTGAATGAGGAAATAAACGTTATTAATGACTGGGCACATTGGCAGCAAGGTAAAGTGAATCTAATGATGTTACACGAGGATACAGCGCCCGGTTACTGTCGGCTACAACTGCTACAGTCGGACATACCACTGCCCGCAGTGACCCTGCCAGATGAAGGCTTTATAGTTGATATACATGGTCGGGTTATGTTTACTAATTACACCGTAAGCCCCAATCAAGTAGAGAGTGTGATGCATGGTCCAGCTGTTACATGTATATATGGTGATAATGAGAGCTTAGACAATGTTCATGCATTTAAATGTCGTGACTGGTCTGCATTTGCCGATACGTGGGCCAGTCGACACAGGCGTGGACACTGGCCGACAGAACAGCTTCTCCAGCATGCATTTACGGACGGGATTTTCGTTGTCCCAGTTGGGTACAAACTTAGTCATACACAGGGTCTAGAATGGAGAATTTCGTTTTCTTTGACTGAAAGGCGGTTAATGTTCAGTATGAATATGATACAGATAAAGTGTTACGTTGTTCTGAAAATGCTGATCAAAACATTTATTAGTCCACATGTGGAAGATAGCATTTCCAGCTACCACTGCAAAACAGCACTTTTTTTCTGTGTGAAAGACACTGAACGAGAATATTGGAGAGAGGACAATTTGGTAGAATGCATTGTAATGTGTCTTACAAAACTACTCACCTGGGTTTCAAAGGACTTCTGTCCACATTTTATAATACTAGAATCCAATTTATTTGCTGGGAAAATTACACCACAAAATAAACTTCAAGTACAAAGAATTCTTAAAGAAATGATTGATGACATTGGGAGTGTTTTACTTTGCATTCCAATCGACAATCTTGGAGACATACTTCAGTTGAGGCTCAGTACATTACCTGTCCGTATACCATTCTCGCCAGCAACTACACGCGTCATGTGGCGGTCAGAAGATTGTTATATGAGACTAATCCAAGTTTTCCAAAAACAAATTCTTCTGGAATTTGCTTCTCAGGATACAAACATGTTAATTCCACTAGCTTACCGAAGCATTCGCACAATGCTAACTTACAGAGCACGGTTTAACGAATTACACCAGTATGCAGAACTGGTAATTCTAACTTTTGTCCGGTTCTTGTCATTTTCGTTAGGATCGTTGCTTACTTCCGTATCTCTCTCATGTCAAAGGGGAATCCCATGTAAAGCCACAGCGTGGCTCAGTCTTGGTGTCAAAATTGATATTGCATCATTGTTGAAACTCGCCTCCATTTTCTACTGCAGTCAAGATCTACAAAAATCTGAAAGAATTCTAGCAGAGGTCGAAGAACGATATCGTAGGCAAAGAATACAGTCTGTGTGCCAATGCTATGATCATGTTTTCTGCTATGATGCAGAGTTTGCTGAGCAGCTGATTACCATAAACAATGAAAACGAGCGAGCTGCATTGGTTACTGATTGTGTCCAATTCTTTCCACAGGAACGCCACTGTGTCCCGCCTGAGCTGCGACACGAGTTCTACAGGTCTTGTGATGATGATTTATCTAAAAGGGATCCTATACAAGACAGATGGATGGTTCTTGCTGTTGCCGATTGTCTCCCTTACCTGTACTATCTCCAGTACATAACCTATGGTCAGATGGGAAAACGTGACCAGCAGAATGGGGCACTAGTATGTATTGAACGATGTCTTTTAAAGGTCAACAATTACGGACACCTAGAAACAGGGTGGAACTTATTAGGCCAGTGCATGGAACAGGAGAAGAAACCAGAAGAAGCAATGCGCTGTTATAGAAGATCTCTGGATATTAAGCCCCGGAACAACGCCGCCAACTCACACGTGCAGAATCTACGCTATCAGGCAATTCGGAACAACTAGCCACATACCGAGCACGGTAAACCTCAGCAGTTTGGCTCCAGATGAGATACCGCGTACATCGGCGTCTGATCAGAAGCCAAACTATTTGACAATTGGTGAACAGTTCCTCGGAAGCTTGTGTCACGACACTTAGTCAATAGTTTCTCAAAAGTTGGACGGCACTTGAAGCAGTCATCGTTTTATACACAGCAGAGTAACAGTTATTGTGGTTATATGCTTTAGTTGGTTTACTTGAACTGTTAAATAATTATGAATAAATATCCTTGAAGTAAGGAGAAGTGACTGAACCCGTATCACGCTAAGTCCTTTCAGTGCTGGACACGAGTCTTGTTTTCCTTTGCAAACATTGTAGACCCAGATGAGAAGTTCCCATAGAAGCGCTCTCATCAAGATCTGTAAATGTTGTTCAAATACAGTTTTGTTTATTACATTGAATAATCACCGCATGGCCTTGTTTGGAATAGTCCATTGAAAATTTCAGCGTTGTAAGGGCTCATGTGACATGACTGGTATTTGCAACCAGCCTTGATATTGATTAGGGATTGTAACATGACTGGTATTTGCAACCAGAATTGCTATTTATGTGGGATTGTGACATGACTGGTATTTGCAACCAGCCTTGATATTTATGTAGGATTGTGACATGACTGGTATTTGCAACCAGCATTGATATTTATGTGGGATTGTGACATGACTGGTATTTGTAACCAGCATTGATATTTATGTGGGATTGTGACATGACTGGTATTTTTCTAACATGACTGGTATTTGCAACCAGCCTTGATATTTATGTAGGATTGTTGCATGACTGGTATGTACAACCAGCCTTCCTTGATATTTATGTGGGATTGTTACATGACTGGTATTTGCAACCAGCCTTGATATTTATGTAGGATTGTTACATGACTGGTATTTACAACCAGCATTGATATTTATGTGGGATTGTGACATGACTGGTATTTGCAACCAGCCTTGATATTTATGTGGGATTGTGACATGACTGGTATTTGCAACCAGCCTTGATATTTATGTGGGATTGTGACATGACTGGTATTTGTAACCAGCATTGATATTTACGTGGGACTGTGACATAACAATGGGGAAGTAGTTCATGCGTTGACATTTTACAGTGAGACCTCTCTAAACGGGATGTTCAATTTAGTATTAATATAGGTCATGGAGACAGGTAGCAGCCTAATGTAGAGTGAAAGTCATGCAGAAAGCTCGTCTATAAGCTTTCTGCGTGACTCTCATTTTGCAATATTCAGCCACCTGCCTGAAAGTATATAAATTATTCTCTTCTGAACGTGCGGGTGTTGTGTCAGCGGGATTCTGCTGTCTAGATGTGGTGGTGGCCGAGGGAGTGCTGTTGTCAAACGGGGCATCCCTGTATGCTTGGTACCTCTGGTAACTCCAGTTCCAATGCCGGAGGGAGCACCGTAGTGGAACAGGGCATCCCTCTACGGTATAATTCCGCGCTGGTACATTGGGAGTCTTGCTGGCATGACTTGCTACCCTGCCCTTAACCAGTGCCAGGGATTCCTGTTAAGCTAACCCAGTTTCCTTATTTGTGCTTACCAGTGAACTGGGTCGTGTAATATATGGGCAGCGGGCAGATTAAGCCTGTACGGTCTGATGCAGCATCGCGTGTCTCAATCAGTCTCGATTTGTCCGTTGTGATTCCTTTGCCATTGCAGCCTGTGGGATATGTTGTAGGAACAGTATACGGGATACCTTCTTTAGCTCTACTTTGGCTGAGCTTTTTGGGTTCCCATAATAAGACATTTTATTCTGTAATTTAATTTTGGATATACCCTATTACAACGCTGTGTACTCCCTCATTGCCATAGCGGGTCGAATAGTGTTTGACTGGAGGGGTTGCATAGTGCGCGTATATAACAGTTGTTTATTTGTATTGCTTAGTTTATATGCATGAACTTCAAATTGATCTGTTCTGTTACCCAATTTTCCGGCAATATTTTATGTGCAGTGCTGTATGCCAAAACAAGTGTACCCAAGTCTGTTGAGTCTGGGTCAAAATTATGTGACGTACTGGCACTGCGCATAGAATGCTGCATTCAAGTTTTTGTTTTTTATGATCTGAGTGCGTTGATACAATATAATAGAGCATAATACAACACAGACAGATAAACTTACGGAAAAGATGTAGTTGATTTACCTATGTCCTAAATAAATTCTATTTTATTATTATTCTTATCTATATATAAGTATTAAATATATTGTATTTTAAATGTTCTATAATTTACGCATTATTGTACATAAATTGTATCTTTGTGAAGCGCTTTTGAACGCACATATCCTGTATGAAAAGAGCGCTATATAAATGTGGTATAATAATAATAATAATAATAATAATAATAATAATAATAATAATAATAATAATAATAATCTTCTATAATTCTGTTTTAGAGAGACTTTACTGTATTGGCAAAATCTGTACCACTTGAATCAATATTGAAATTGTAGAAGCATGTTGGTCACTGTATTTTAAAGGATGTATTTGACCACATTGTGCAAAACACGATAAACTAGAAATGTGTCCATAGAACACTGATTCCCCCACTTCAGATTTTTGTCACAGTAAGTAAGAACCATTTTTAAATGAAAAAGTAGTAAAGTCAAGCAGGAAAAGCCACACACAAAACGCCACCATCACCAAAACACCTAAAGTCATTTTTGCAAATTAAGGACAGCAACTCCTAAATTCCTGGGGGATTTACTTGGTTAGTGAACTTGATCAAGACATAATGGCCACAAACATGTGTGTAAAGTTTGGTGTGGAAATGGAAAAAATCCAAGAAGAAGTCCGGACAAATATTAGCTGTGCAGACGGACGCACGGACAAGAGCAACTCTATATGAAATAGCAAAACTATAATAGAATGTTACAATGTCGCTGTTTGGTTAGGGTCTACGTCGCTTGAAAAAACCCTGTGTGTGTTATTTACACAGCAGAGCTCGAATGATCTTTTTGAATACACATGCATTTCGATTTTCAATATGTTGTCGCCGACGATGATCAATACTATATTTACCATGTTCTTGAAATAGAAACAATATGGCACATACACAGACCGTGTGATATTGTGCATATTGAGGATGGGGAGCCGCATGTTACCCACGGAATGTTGCTAGGCTGATTGTCCAACTCACATGTTTATCAATTGTTTCATTATGATGTTCTATTTTAAATGTTTATCATATTCGATGAACATATAATAAACAGACAAAGGATTACAAGTGCAACATTATTTTAGTAAACATTCCGTGATGCTGTACAATTTGTATGGCATTCTAATTTGTAACCCTTATCTTCCATGATACTGTAAATTTTGTATAGTTATTTCCAAGTTTGTAACCTTTATCTCCAATGATACTGTGTAATGTATGTGATTTCCTAGTTTGTAACGCTTATCTTCCATGATACAGTATAATTTGTGTAATTTTCTAGTGTGTTACCCTTATCCCGTTATCCACGACTTAACTCGCATTTACAATTTGAATATAAATGAGGCGACGAGTAACTCGACTTTTCACTAAAATCCAATGATACAGTATAATTTATATTATTTCCTAGTGTGTAACCTTTATCTTCCATGATACTGTATACTTTATATGATGTCCTAGTTTGTAACCCATACCTTCCATGGTACTGTATAATTGGTATGATTTCCTAGTTTGTAACGCTTATTTTCCTTGATACTGTCTAATTTGTATGATTTCCTAGTTTGTAACCTTTATCCAACTACTATCCGCGGCTCAACTCACATTTTCAAACAGTTTGAATACAAATGAGTCGCCGAGTAACTCGACTTTTCATCAGAATCTGAACTGTTTGACACTCGAACAATAGTTCCTCAAAATCTGGATTGAATAAGACGTAATCAAATTGCACCTGATGGAACTTCAATTTAAAAGTTTTTCACAGAGGGATAGGAAGAGGTCCAGATAGATCTATGTGTAAATTCTAAAACATTTTTAAGAAATTATCCCTTTTCTCTACCGAACCCTATACTGCCACCACCCTTTAGAATCGTCTCAAGAGACGTAGTGGTCAATGTAAAGGGTTTGTTGAAGAAATGGCGATTTTAGTATTTTTATCTGTAGCTCTATGGGTAAGATGTACTTATTGTCTATATAGCTCTATAGGTAAGATGTACTCACTGTCTATATAGCTATATGGGTAAGAGGTACTTATTGTCTATATAGCTCTGTGGATAAGATGTACTTATTGTCTATATAGCTCTATGGGTAAGAGATACTTATTGTCTATATAGCTATATAGCTCTATGATCAAGATGAACTTATTGTCTATATAGCTCTGTGGATAAGAGGTACTTATTGTCTATATAGCTATATAGCTCTATGATCAAGATGTACTTATTGTCTATATAGCTCTGTGGATAAGAGGTACTTATTGTCTATATAGCTATATAGCTCTATGATCAAGATGTACTTATTGTCTATATAGCTCTGTGGGTAAGAGGTACTTATTGTCTATATAGCTATATAGCTCTATGGGTAAGATGTACTTATTGTCTATATAGCTCTGTGGGTAAGATGTAGCATTCAATATGTAGGTCAGACAGGACGTTCTTTAAAAACTAGGTTCCGTGAACACAGTTACCATTGCCGGATCAAAAAAGTACGCAATTTTCTTTACCAGCATTTTCGTCATACAGGACATTCTTTCAAATATGTTTCGGTTCAACCAGTAGAACAAATTTATTATGATTCTAAAACTACTGGTAGTTTAAAATCTAAAGCTCGTTTTATCACAGAGCTAGACTGGATAAAGAAATTACAAACACCTTTTCCTTTAGGCCTTAATGATAACATTTTCCAAAGCGGCAACATTTCTAAAGATCCAAGTATCGATATTTTCTCTATATTTTCTATTCGAAAACGTAAAAGTAGATCACATGGCAGACGTAGAAATGGTAATATTAAGCGTAAATTACGTCGTAATATGTCTATTCATGATTTACATACCATTCTAAAACAAACTGGTAAACATTCTATGTTATCTTGTTTATCGTCTTTACCCTTTTCCTGTCTTAAGTCCAAAGACGAAGAGGCTGATAAAATCTATATGCGTACAGATCCGTTAATTAATACTGCCTCCCTTATACTTCGTCCACGTATTGATAAAGAATCTGAACATAAAAGACATTTTCTGAAACTTCAGTTCCTAAATAAAGGTATCGATTTTATTGATATTCAAAGTATATTTCGTGATAAGAATGTAATCGATACTATTCCCAAATATTTCATCAACTCTGAATCACCTATCATCTGTTATAAATATAATAAACCTATTAGAAATGTTATTTTTAACTACAATAAAATTGTCTCTGACTTCAATATTGATGTTAATACCCCTATTTCTTGAGATTGTAGCATTTCTATCTTTTGCTATAAACCAGTTGGTCATGTCATTACTGGTAATTTTGATATCATTAAGGATAAACGTCTCAGGACCCTCCTAACTAAAGGACCTAAACATAGATTACCTTCCCTTATTGATTTAACTCATATTGCGGAAGCTATTCAAGAATTCTGTATCAAATGGTGTCGACGAGAACATGCTGATGTTAATGCCCTTTCGGATTGGAAGAAATGTATTTTCGATATTATTGATACGCGTATAACTTTTTACAAATCAAATTACCATCTTTTACCACCTCGACCTAGAGTTACATTTCGCTACTTGAAGAAAAACATTTCTAATTTTCATTCAGATTATGTTCTTGTTCCTGCTGACAAGGCATCAAACAATGTAATCATTATTTGAAGATTGTATTATGTTGATGTTTTAAAGAAGGAGCTAACTGATTCAAAAACTTATATAACTGTTCAAACACCTGAAAAAGATATAGTCTCGGAACATGTAAAAATGTGCAATAATTTTAAGTCTGGTCCTAACATAAAACAACATAAACTTTCTACTTTGTACTGGATCCCGAAACTACATAAAAACCCTTGTAAGGCGCGTTTTATTGCCATCTGTAGCTGTTGTACCACTACTAAATTATCTATACTTTTGACGTCCTGTCTTACTACGATCAAAGAACCTGTAAAACGCTACTGTGATAAAATATATGAAAATTCTGGTATTAATGTTTTTTGGTTCATAAAAAATTCAAATGATGTTTTAACAAAACTTGAAAATGAACAGTATAAAATCTCTTTACTGAGCTCTTATGATTTCTCTACACTCTATACTACTCTACCTCACCATCTTATAAAGGATAAACTTATTAAATTAATAGAAAAAAAACCTTTGCCAGAGAAAACAAAATGTTCATTGCTTGTAATGTTCAACGTTCATTCTTTTCGAATTCAGAAGTTGAACATTACACAATGTGGACTTGCCTTGATGTTTGTAGATCTCTTACCTTTCTTTTAGATAATATATTTGTGCGTTATGGGGATACCATATATCGTCAAGTTGTTGGTATACCCATGGGTACAAATTGTGCCCCTCTTGTTGCAGATTTGTTTTTGTATTGCTACGAGAGGGATTATATGCTTAGCTTAAAACCTGATACACAGACCGATATTGTTAATGCTTTTAATAAAACTTCAAGGTATTTAGACGATATTTTGAATTTAGATAATCCTTATTTTGATACTATGATTTCTTCAATTTACCCAAAAGAACTGTCTTTAGACAAAGCTAATAAATCTGACATTAATGCTTCATTTTTAGATTTGAATCTTTCAATTACAAATGATAAAGTTTCGTCCAAAGTATACGATAAAAGAGAAGATTTTAATTTTAAATTTTTTAATTATCCTTTTCTAGATGGAGATGTGCCACGTTCTACATCTTATGGGGTGTATATTTCTCAACGTATTATGTTTGCCCGAGCCTGTTCTTTGCTTGAAGATTTTAACAGACGTAATTTAGTTATAACTGATACACTTCTTAAGCAAGGTTACAGATATCACAGACTTCGGAAAACTTTTTCTAAATTTTATTATCGAAATTTACCTCTCATTAGTAAATACAATTGCAATCTACGGCCGTTACTGCGACAAGGCATTTCTCAACCAGAATTTTATGGGGATGTTATCTACAAACTTAGGAAAATTCAGGGTCATATCCATTTTCATGATTTGTTTATAAAACGCATTAAACCATTTAAAAAGAAAGGTTATGATCCTACTATATTGCAACGCACTGCATGTTTGGTTATCGACCCTTTTACAGTCGGTATCTACGCTTCCCTCTTTGCTTGCGCGATGACAGGCCGAGGGTAGTACTCTATGATGGTATACTTTTAAACTTGGATACAGGATGAGCTTACCAGACTCATGTATTACTTTTTCCCTGTCGTGCCCCTAACGGCTTACCTGCAGGTGCTCTGACTTCAGCAAAGTCATTGAGTACATATTTGACGGATTGTCACAGTTATTATGCTATGTTTTACATGTTGTCCTGTGTTCACCGTCGTCTATGTTGTGGGTAAGTCCGGCGGGGATACCTTTATTTACAATATTTGTAAAGCTAGGGTGACTTTGAGAGAAGTGTGAGGTTAGGACGTCCGTAAACCGGTTTAAACCCCCAGTGGTGTTTTGCTACTGACCGTGCCAAGGCGGTACTCTCTTTGTCACCCTTCCTTTTGTTTGCCTTGCGTCTTTGTGCTTGTGATTTGTTCATGTGTGGAACGTTTGTCTCTGGTTCTTGTGTGTCTTTTGGTGTTTTCTGTGTTCATTTCGTGTGTGTGTGTGTGTGTGTGCGTTTGGGTGTGTGGTTGTGTGTGTGTGTGTGTGTGTATGTGTGTGTGTGTGTGTGTGTGTTTGTTTGTGTGTGTGTGTGTGTGTGTGTGTGTGTCATGCTGTCTATCGGTGTTTTGGTGGTGGTTGCGTCTTGCATGTGGTTTTGCCTGCTTGACTTTACTACTTTTCCATTCATCGTGACATCTCCCGCCGATGGTTATTTTAGACGGCTAGAACTGACCCTGGTCAGACGGCTCTATAGGGACTGGTCTGGGTCTGCTTTGTCATCAAATGCGATAGAAGGCTATCATAAACACAAGCCAGTGTTTTGTCTTCTACCAATGCGAACAGCGTAGTCGAAACACAATCACTTATATGGATCTACAGTACACTCAGCAAAACTGCTAAAACGTCACCTTGTGTTTAACCATAATTATTGTAAAGGCATGCAGCACGGTTTTCGACAATCTGCATCCGAACCACTTGCAGAAAAAATCGGTTTAAAGTCAGCATTCAGACTTGACTTCCCCTGTAATTAGACAGCAATTAAATTTGTGTAAATTGGTAGAAAGTAGGAAGAGACTTTATACTGAAAAAATGAAGTGAAAAAAATGTGTGAATTAGTTCTTTTTCTTTAGGATAGATAGTTAAAAGGGATGGTTTAGCAGTTTTACTGAGAGTATAATATCAGCATCATTATGTATACTTTGCTGAGTACGTTCTTTCTCATGTCTGTTTTGTCATCATTTCACTTCAATAAAATGAGTAATTTGTCATATACCTAACAGCGGACAAAAAATATACAAACTGAACAGATGAGCGCGACGCATTGCCTAATAGTGACGTCTTTTGGCGCCTCTGTAAAAGTCCCTTTTTGAAATCATTGTGATAAATAGAGCATTTGCTACGTATGAGCAAATGCTCTATTTATCACGATAATTGCACACTTCTGTTGGTTGGTCTTATAAATGTTTCTTATCAGTAGATTTATTCAAAGAGGTTATTAATATATGAGGCAATGGGTTAAGAAACATACCACATACAATGTAATATTAGTAGACAATTCTACAATATGTGGACAATTCAATCATCATTAATTTTGTATCATCAATATCATGCTCATTAAAATAGTTAGCTTCATCATTATCATTATTATCAGTTGTGCACTTTCTGTTAACACAGTGTCCAATATTTCACGTTTGTGTCTTTTCTCTTACACTCTTTTCTCTTATGTCCAGTTTATTGCATTTGTGTATTTTTTTCTTCATATTTGTCCATTTTTTGCATTTTAGTCTTTGTTACATATTTGATCGCAACAAACGGGAGATAATGCTTTGTATTTAATGTGCAAATAAAAACTAGTTTCCTCCCCTTATACATTGAAGTTTGTTTTGTAGGCTAGTGCTACACTTACATGACTTAACATTTACTCCGCTGTGACAAAAATGGTCCCTGCGTCAAATTAACATATCGAGCAACATTAACACTTCCGAAACGATATAGTCGCAAAACGCAACTTTTCTTAAATTGTGTGCAAAAATGTCGTTTGCTGATCAAATTGCACGCGTCGGATGACATCACGCACACACTGTAATAAGCGCTCAATGAACTAGATGTAATGTTGCCTTCGCGAGATAATGTTGCATGGAACAGTACAAAATAAAATGTATAGGAAATTCATATGAGGTACAATAAAAACAAATATTATATGTCGGTTTAAGTACTCGTTTTATAAAACGTCTTGAAAGTAGAAACTATCTCTTTAATATAACATTACAATAACCTAGCGATTTAGCCAATTCCCTCATAGGCTTTTTTAGACCAAATCTCTTTGAATAAATCTACTGAAAAGTAGCAATTGCTAGAAAAAGGGAAATTTTAGAACTGTTTAGTTTCTAGAATCATTGTGATATGTAGAACATTTGCACCTATAAAAATGCCCTATTTATCACAATGGTTTTACAAGTGACTTTTACAGAGGCATCAAAAGGCGTCATTATATGGGAATGGATAAAACCGGGCTATTAGTGTTGCTCTTAGTTAGTTTAAACATATTTTATTTCTGGAATATACATACATCAACTTATCACTATATTTGGAAAAAAGGATTGGATCGAAAGCAATATGCTTATTAGGATCCTCTCCTTGATGTATTATATCTGCGTTGGTGGACATTTTCTAACATATGTTGTGTACAATTCAAACTAAACTACAAAAGGCACATATTACAAGAGTACGTGAAAGAGTAGAAACACAAGTTCTCAATAGACAATAGGATTATCGTCTGTGAACTAAACTCGAAAAAAGAGGGAAGGAATAAGTAAGAAAACATGATACAAAGATGGTCAACAGGATGGAGGTCGTGGGCTGTCTGGAGACGGGAGTGCGTATGGCAATGGCTTTCATTAAATACAGATGAGCTTAACACGGTAAAACAGAACTCAACTAAATCTCTTAGTCTCAAAAATGAATTGCTGCACTGCTTGAAAGATACAACTGTTACTATGCATATCGAGCGATGGATCACCGTGGAGAAGGAGTTTTATTGTGGCAGGGTATATACATGTATTGCTGATTGTATGCAGTAATCGGGCACGCGGGATATGGTAGTTCGGACATATAAGGCAATAGTGTTCGGTACTTTCGATTTCACCACAAGAGCACAAAGGAGAAACAACAATATTTCTTTGAAACAAAGGGAGGTTTAATGAACTGCAGTTTGTTCTTAATCTGGTATGGAGAATTTGGCCCTTTCTGGTACCATTATAGTAGTACAAAGGGACACGGGTGATATTATTGGCTTCAATCGCAGATTTGAAGGATGACCTTGAAACAGAGCGTCTGACATCCAAGGGAAGGGAGTTCCATTCGCGAACAACCGACGGTAAGAAGGAGTAAAAGTAAAGTTTTGTCCTGGACTGCACAGACTGCATGTTATGTTGGTTTCTCAAAGGATAACCACTTTGGTCACCAACAAGTGGCGGAACAAGAGAGGATAGATATTCAGGTGTCTCCTTGTGGATCATTTTGTAAAAAAGAATAAGTTTGTGTTTTCGCCTTCTGCTTTCGAGTGGTTCCCAGCCTACTTCTTTTTCGAGATTCCGAATTGAAATAAGTTTAGTTGTTCCGGTGGTAATTCTTGCGGCCTCATATTGTATTTTATCCAGTTCATATTTGTCATTGTTTGTACAATTGTCCCATACGACGTCTGAGTATTCAAGCAATGGTCTAATAAGACTTAAATATATTATTTCGAGTGATTTTCTGTCCAAAACATATTTCAATTTTCGCATGATATTGATCCTTTCCCAGGCTTTAGATTTTATATAATCAATGTGTGAATGCCAAGAGCCGTCATTTGATAAGTGAATTCCGAGATGTCTATGTGAATCAACCTCAGTAATGTCATTGTTTAACATCACTAAAGGAGGATGTACAGGCTTATTTACCTTTCTAGAGATTTTGAGAGACTCGGTTTTTGTTGGATTAAAGGAGACAAGCCAGGTTTTAGCCCAATCTGTTATTTTGTTGATGTCCCGATTCAATGTATTTGCTGCTGTGTCTGCGTGTTCTACGATTACGTAGAGGCTTGTATCATCAGCAAAGAGGCGAATATTAGAATGTATATCAGTCACTATGTCATTAATATAGATCAAGAATAGAAGTGGTCCAAGTATTGATCCTTGAGGTACCCCAGCATTTACATTAGAAAACTCGGACTTAGCACCCGGGATAATAACGCACTGTCGGCGTTTATCTAAATAATTAGAAAACCATATGCAAAGACGTTCTGATAGCCCAGCCGCTTTCAGTTTTACCAGGAGTCCCTTATGCCATACCCGATCAAAGGCTTTACTAATATCAAAAAAGATGGCCCTGATTTCTTTTCCGTCATCTAACGCCTTACAGAAAGAATTATACAGGAAAGTTAACTGATTGACCGCCGAATCCCCTGGAATAAAACCAGACTGAAAGGAGGATAGATAATTAATGTCACGTAAATAATTGAAGACATGTTTAAATACCAGTCGTTCTAATACTTTGCTCAAGTTACTGAGAAGAGACATTGGACGATAGTTGCTTACGTAAGATGGATCGCCTTTCTTAAAGATGGCACATACATGGGCTTTTTTCCAACTCTGAGGCACTATACCTTCAACGAGGGATTTATTAAATAGATCACAAAGGGGGTGACAAATCTCTTCGGATATTTCACGGAGGATCCGATTGTTAATTTCGTCTGGCCCAACAGCTTTTCCAAGAGGAAGACAAGCGAGAACCGACTTGACTTCGCCAGGATTAAGTTGGAAAAAGGGCATCATATGATCGTCACTTAAGATGTAGGGAGGCATTGCATCACCTTCATTGAGGACAGTTTGACCAGCAAAGTAATTATTAAGTAAGTTTGCCTTATCAATGTTTTCTACAACTACTTCATTATTGTTAGTCAGAGGAGGGATAGTATTCCTATTTTTGGATGTTATGAAAGTTTTAAGAATTCTCCACCAGTCTTTGGGAGTGACATTGATGCTTTGTAGTTTCAATGATAATTTTTCAAAGTATAATTTCTTTGAGTTTCTAATCAAATTGACAACTTCGTTTCGGAGAGATTTAAAACGGACCCAGTTATTATAGGTATTGGTCATTTTGGCTTTTCTATATGCTCGTTTCCTTCTTCTTATTTTAGTTTTAATATGTGAGCTCATCCAAGGTGGTTCGTAAGGTCTGATTCTAATGATATTATTGGGGATGCATTCTCCTGATATGTTTAAAAGTTTATCTGTGATATTTCTAGTATAAATGTCGATGTCGTCATCTATGAGGTCTGTCCAGGTCGTCAGTCTTGCTTTTTCTCTTAATTGATCATAGTCACCTTGTTCATATTTCCAAACTTTCCTCGTGTAAGACTTGAATTTTGGCTTGGAGTATTTGAATAATCCATATATAGGGCAATGATATCGTTGATCTTGAAGGAGAAAAGGTTCACCTACTCCACATAAGGACATATTGTTTCTGTTACTAACGAGTATAACATCAATAAGGGAAGATGAATGTTCTGTAAAATGAGTGGGCTCGTTAATAACTTAAGAGAAGCCAAATTGCTGACAAAAGAGATCAATTTTACGGGCGCTGGGTGGATGGAGCATATTGAAGTTAAAGTCTCCTGTGACAATAATGTCATCTATACCCGTATCAACTGCCAAATGAAAAGAATCTTCTATCCTTGAATAATAGTCGGAATCGGAGTTAGGGGGTCGATAAAATACACCAATTAATACATGTTTGTGATCTATGAGAAGATCTACCCATATACACTCGACCCCTATCACTTCAATATCCTTACGGCGAGAGTACTTTATATCATCTTTAATATACATAATGACACCTCCATGGTTGTTATGGTTCCGATCTTTACGTTCGGGTGGGTGAAATGAGGGTATATACAAGTCAACTGGTTGGACTGATTGGCTCAGCCAAGTTTCAGTACATGCGACAACGTCAAAGCCATGTAGTTCTGTGGTCACAAGATCCAGCTTTGGTAATATACTTTGAACATTATAATGAACTAGTGAGAGATTATGGGCACTATTAATTAAAGAACATACACTGCGATTGCTAGAGCTAGTTGATTGAAAGGATATATCATCATAATCGGGGCCTGGGTTTGGATGAACATCGCCAGAGAGTAATATAAGTATTGACAGCCAAAGGATAAGTATAATAGAGAACTGTATTCTCAGCAAGAAATTAACATATGCAGTGTTACAACAAAACATTACGCTCACTGCTTTCGAACGTCTTCTCGGATGGACTATAACTGCACATAGGTTTGAGGTTGTTTTGACATATTTTGTAACAGAATAAACCTCAGTTTGTGCATTTATTAGCCATGCTATTATCAAGCAGTGCAGCAAGATCGGAAAGGCATATCGACATTGGTATGACGGCATGATAGCGACTGACTTAAGCAGTGACTCAACTAATTTTCAGGAGAGAAAGCAAAAACAGTACTGTCGCAAGCATACCGACACACCTTTTTGTAGTATTGATATACATGTAACAGTGTTGCTCTTCTTTTCCAAATAAGTCATTGTGAACCCCGGACCTTTTTGCCAGGATAATACAAAGATACAAATTAAATTGTCGATGAATTTGTTTTTTTATCGAAATAGTTTCAAAATGTGACTTTAACAGAGGGATCAAAAGGTGTTTATATGAGGGAATGGGTTAATGTAACATTACAAACATCCAGTAAATGGATGATAATGAAGTGATACATTATTACATACATATTCACGAGTACTTGGGTTACACTGTGGATAAAGTTGTTTTTTTATCTTGATGCTATTGTTATATTCAACAAATATATTTCAATGTTGGGTTTGCGGGATGTACATGGAATAAACGTTTCATAAATCATAGTTTATTTATCAAATATATATCAATACAACAAGAAATGCAGGACAAAATATAAACAAAACACATGTAAGTAAATGTTTCTTTGGTTAACTAGAACCACAATATTACATTAAAGCGAAATGATACAAATCTACGCCCGTCAACTCTTTATTAATATAAGACATAATGACATAAACTGTTAATTAAATGACTTTTTATTGTACCATGGGGACATGGGAAGTTTGACCATGGCAGAGACTGTGGAATAAGATAAAGTAAAATCTCGATTATTCTACTTTCTGTATAGAATTTGTTTTAGACCATTTCAAGCAGGTGGCTGCTTAATGTATGGTGAAAATCATGCAGAAAGCTCCTTGAGGAGCTTTCTGCATGGCTTTCACCATGCATTAAGCTGCCACCTGTCTTAAAGATCGATAATAATACGTATTTCAGTGTTCGAATCATCGACATTTTTCTGTGTATATTATTGCATACGCAAATAGAGTATACTCCGATCAGACGGCTCCTACAGGATCTGGGTCTACTCTGTTTACAAATGCACGAAAGGGCGTATTTATCACAAACTTGGTTATGATGTTCTTTCCTAATAATATAAAATACAAAACTGATCCTATTATGTGAAAATGTCGAATAGGTTGGGCCCTAAAATGTCAAATATGTTGGGCTCAAAATTGTCAAATATTTTGGGCCCTAAAATGTCAAATAGACGCCAGATTTAAAGACGTTCGATGTGGATTCAATCCGTTTGATAAGTATATTTGCTTCCATAACTTTTGGTGCCAAATTTCTAATTGTCGTCTGCAATACGATTTTTGTTATGTCATTTGGTGAAATAAGGAAATGACATAAATAAATGCAAATTTAAAAGGAATAAAACGCAGATATAGAAGAAGAGTTTGAGACAAAACGTGAAGTCCCTGACCAGACGCCGCTTTGGAAAGGCAGCGTCTGATCTGGGACTGCACTATTTGTCGTTGTCCATTTATGCGACATCGGCTGTGAAAGGCTTAGATAAATAAATAACTAAGATATGGCGAACACACACATATATATCATGGAATGAGCATGATTCAACAGTTCTCAAATATACAAAAGCTCATTGCAAAAGTGACACATTCATAAGAGCAAGTAACTTTATATTGCACAATACAATTCAACAGCACAGAACAGGTTCTCACAATATTCATCAATAAAATAAGATTTTGGGCAACAATTGACAGTTTTGAGCATTGAGTAGATCTAAATACCCAGTGAATTTCAGTTGAGATATGTTTTCAACAGACAAACCTCCACATTTAGATATAAAATCAAACTAATGAATACAAAATTAATCTTGACGATCCTATCCTTTTACACACTTGCAACTAGGCTAGATCCAGACCAGTCAGCTTCTACAAGGTCTGCTCTTGTTACTTATAGGTTAATGACCTGAACATCGACTGTTGTCATGGCAATAAATATCTTTATTATGTATATTCTATGATTCCATCATTAATACAATGCACTAACAGTGAACTATACATCTCAACTTCAATATCTCGAACTTCAAGGGGCTATACAAATTACTTCGAGATAAAAGAGGTTCGAGTCATATGATTTCTAATCTGAACAATTTATCAAGTTCACAGTTTTATGCAGGTCGAAAGGAGCTTTCGGTATCACTTTCGACCTGCATCAAATTGTCACATGTGTTTCTAGATGTGCGTAGTGCTACATTTAGAACAATTCTGTATTGTAAATTTTGGAAGGACTGAACTTTTAGTTACCCGAAGTTCGAATCATCCTTTTCCGAGATATTGCAGTTAAACTGTAGTTCAAATGCTGTCGTAATAATTCCTCTTCCTGAATGCAAGTCTTCTTAATCCTTATCCATTATCTTAATCTTCATCTCTATATTCCCAACCTGACTCGCACTTGCAAACAGGATGGATCCAGATGAGACATCGTGTAGTTCGACCTCTCACCAGGATCTAAGTTGTTGGACACTCGGTTAATAGTTACTTAGCTGTTTGATCAAGTCGGAAGACGTCAAATTGCACCTGGTTCAAACTGAGAGGTCAGTATATTTACACAGCGGGGTAAGAGTAAGGTCAACTCACATCCGACGCTCACATACGAACCAAAACTTGTCAATAAATATAAAACCGTTTATGGCTTTCAAATTATTTGTATCACAGGGTTACAACTGTCACTTCTTGTCTAATATTCTAAGTTCAGAACACTGGCACGTGGACGGCACTGGTAGATGTAAAGCTGAAATAAACAAAACATGAACGTTTTAGATATTTATATTTTGTTATTTATGTTAAATATCACTTTAACCCATTCCCTCATATTGCCGACTTTTGACGACTCTGAAAAAGTTATTTTGTGAAACCATTGTGATAAATAGAGCATTTGCATCCATAGGAGCAAATGCTCTATTTATCACAATTGTTTCAAACTACAAAACTCTAAAATGTTCCTTTTCTTAAATAAATGCTCCTTTTGGGTATATTTTACAAAGCGTTTGTATCTAAAAATAGCCTATGAGGTAATGGGTTAAGAACAAGAGCATGTAAGTGCCTGCTAAAAGTATATTTTCCGATGCTCTTATTAATTACTGACACATTTGAAAGTCCCATCCGGCGGAAGATGGAACCCGTTATCCCTGATACTGTAGTCAAGCACATTAACAAATCGACTAGTAGACCACGATCAGTAGCTTGAATGAATAAGGCAGTTAGGAAACATTTCCCCCACCCCCGATCATAATTTGAGCAGAATTAATGTTGTTAAGGGTTTGCAAACAACAACTTAATATATTTCTCCTGCAGATAAACAATATGACTGAACATGTGCTTTTTATTGGACAAATTGCTGTGACTGAAATATAGTGGTGTTGGGAAAACGTGACATTGGAACATATATCATAAAATAAGGTCTTATTAATACACCAACAGGCTTAAAGAAGATATTTGGAAGGACAATTCTTAATTATTTTTATTTAAAAAAAAAATCTGGAAAAGTGAGTTATATTACATCTCTTTTTTCATATTTTCAGGTAAAAAATATTTTTTATTTCACTCTTAAAAAGCGTTGTTTAAAATGTATGAACTACACTAGGACCTTTACTTAATAACTTTATTAAAACAGTTGCTGAAAATTGTTAAAAACTAAATTGAATCATTTTTTAATATGAAGGTCAAATAGAAAGGAGGTAAACAAACGGTCATTGCTGGAAATACCTTTTAACCGGTGGATTTTAAAGAGCTGTCACAACATAGGGTTTATAGGAGAAGTAAAGGCACTATTGTTGAAACTGTTTTTACTTACGTATCTTATTTGAGTCTCTGTATAATACAAGTACTTTTACTAAACAATGGTCTCGACAATAAACCATCATCGGAAGGCCTCGGATGAACTCGAATATTACCGAGCTTCTCCGTGACTTCCTGGTGCATATATACTATTGATACCGAAAAAGATGACATTACTTTGGATAAAATGAATCAAATAAAATGGTAAGCTAAATTTAATGCAAAATTCTTAGAACATCCTGAATAACACTTTATAAGTATGGCTTCTTTTCCGAGCTTTTCCGAAACGAACCGGAGATTTACGAGAGGAACTATAACAAGATAGTATCTGCTTTTATACTTACATCGTCTATGTCCCCTACGAAGTTGTCTAATCCGTTTCCGTAGCCAATCTGTATGGCACAATGGGTTGCCTGTATGGGGCCGTATGACCATTTACTTCCGGTGGCCCCACAAACCTTACCCTCGAGTTTCTTTTCGTTGTGAATGTAGATGACTTCCTTCCATTCTTTATCCTGTGCAAAATGATATAATTCAATATAATGAACTGTTGTTTCATCGTCATGTAGGTGTTATTTGCAAGTAAATATACCATTTCTCCATACAATCCTACGTTGCGACCGCTCTTTAGAACCTCTCTTTACATGAGCAGTTTGATCAGGAGCTGCCCTGTTTCATTATAAGACAGGCCTACTTTAGATCGGATCTGCAGTTTCTGTCATGACAAAAATATTTTGATAATAATTCTATTACATAAGATTCATTAATATTAATGGAGTAAATGATTACTCAGATGAATTTGATAAAATCATTAGGAACAAGGGAAGTTGTAACCAAAGCAGAAGCTATGAGACCAGAGCTATATTATTTCATAAGCTAAAAGAACGGACTCTGATCAGAAGAAACCTAAAGGAGCAGTCAGATCTGAATCTACAGTAGAACCTGTCTTAAGAGACCATCCAAAAGAGGTATAACTATGGGTCTATAAGACGCAGGTCTACTGTAGGATAATTCCGTATTACCTTTACCCTGTGTTAAGCAACCGCCTTCTTTTTGATCCTTTACTCCATTATAAATATGATTTTCTATGCCTTTGCATACAGAGTAGACCCAGATCAGACGGCTCCTATAATAGCCTTCTGATCAGGGTCTGCTCTGTTTGTCTATGGAATAGTACAGATATGATTCTACAAATTCTGCAATAAAACAATGTGTCAGTGTGCTATTAGATTTATAGCAAATAAATTATAATCATGATGTCATCATTTCTTACATGAATATTCACGGAGGAAAGGGTTAAGACTCCTATATCAAATAAAATGATGGTTGTTTAGAACAAGTTCTATCGTACTAGGTTTACAAAGGCGCGAAAAAATATTTATATGCGGGAAAGGGTTCAATTCTTAAGTTATAATCTAAACATTGCATTACCTCATTAAATCGTTTGACGTTGTTTCCCAAGACCTAATGTATTAACATTATTAACTAATGGTTATTATTTCAATGAGGACAGAATGAAACAAAAATGCGTTATTTAATGGCAATTCTGTACCACGTACCAGGGTTGGAAGAGCAAATGACCTCGGTTCATGAGTCTTAGCACCGAGCAGAACATATCCGGGCATTTTGGCGATAATGATAGAGGGATCCGAACCACAGTCGCCATTGGTAACCAGAGCTTGTAAACTTCCTGCGGTAGGCCCAACAAGATTCTCCCTATACCGGAATCTAATTACAACGTGTCCGTGGAATTCCGTGTTCGAGAATCGATTGATCATCAGTCGGGAGTTTCCGTTGAAATAAGCGCTTCCGTTTCTTACATCAATGTTTTCGCCATGCACGTAAACGTTCTTCCCGGAACGGTCGGCAAAATCTCCATGGAAAGGTAGGTAAAGTTCTGGTTTGCACACTGAAATAATTAAACACTTTAATGAAACAGAATTCCTTACAAGATTTGTAAATTAAAACATTTCGAAGAATAACTTCTTTATTTCTCCACTTATCCCTATGCTGTGACCACTTTTCAGAATCGTCTTGAAGAGATTATTCTAAAGAATGCCTGTTTGACTTTACTACTTTTCCATTTATAACAAAGGGTTAAGTGGATAAATGGCAATCACTTTTCTCAATGATTGTAACAGAGGATCAGATGTGATGCGTAAATTAACAAATTTCCAAGAATAACTTCTTTTTTCTACACTTAATCTTACGCTGTGACCCCTCTTTAGAATCATCTCTTCGAGACGATTCTAAAAAGTGGTTACAACGTTGGGTTTAGTGGAGAAATGACGATTTTAGTATTTGAGTAGGCCCCTTTATTTGTTGTTATTTGTAATATGTTAACGATTTACCTAGTGTATATTCATTTGAGAAATAATGACTGTATAAATATTATTTCGAGGATTATAAGGAATAAAGGATTTTGACAATAGTAGAATCAGATCTGTAATATTTCATAAGCAAATAGAGTATACCAAGATAAGACGGTTCATACACGATCTGGGTCTACCCTGCATGCAAAGGTGTCAAACTGTGTATATACCAGGTAGTACTTTAATCATAAGCGAGTACATATCTAATTACAAAAGACGTTAAAATATACCACTTAACCCGTTTGTTGTGATAAACGAGTCGCTAATATCCTTTTCAAACAGTGTAGACCCAGATTAGAGGGTTCCTATAGGAGCCCACTCCTCAGCGTCTGCACTGTTTGGTAGGTTACATTTTTCTTTAAACATCCCTGAATATTCACCGCAGTCATGACTTGTTTTAAATTTGGAATAGTCCATTTGAAAATTCAGCTTTGAAAGGGTTATTTAAAACAGAATGATAAAACTTTTGTTTATTGCACGTTATAAGTCAAACATCAGTAAATATAGATATTCGAACTACACGTATTTACATAGAAAAGTAACAGAATGATTCGGGTTATCACTAACAATATTCGAACCAGATTATCGATAATTTGTTTTAGCCTCATACAATAATGAGACAAATCTATCGATACTGTGTTTTAGCTTCATACAATAATGAGACCAATATACCGATAATGTGCGTTAGTCTCATACATAGTGAGACCAATATACCGATACTGTGCGTGAGCATCACACAATAGTGAGACCAATATACCAATACTGTGCGTTAGTCTCATACAATAGTGAGACCAATATATCGATACTGTGTGTAAGCTTCATACAATAATGAGACCAATATACCGATACTGTGAGTTAGTCTCATACAATAGTGAGACCAAAATACCGATACTGTGCGTTAGTCTCATACAATAGTGAGACCAATATACCGATACTGTGCGTTAGTCTCATACAATAGTGAGACCAATATACCGATACTGTGCGTTAGTCTCATACAATAGTGAGACCAATCTATCGATACTGTGCGTTAGTCTCATACAATAATGAGACCAATATACTGATACTGTGTGTTAGTCTCATACAATAATGAGACCAATCTATCGATATGGTGTGTTAGCCTCGTACAATAATAAAACCAATCTATCTATAGCCTCGTACAATAATAAAACCAATATATTGATAGTGTGTGTTAGCCTCGTACAATAATAAAACCAATTTATCGATAGTGTGTGTTATCCTCGTACAATAATAAAACCAATTTATCTATAATGTGTGTTAGCCTCGTACAATAATAAAACCAATCTATCGATATTGTGTGTTAGCCTCGTACAATAATAAAACCAATCTATCGATAGTGTGTGTTAGCCTTGTACAATAATAAAACCAATCTATCGATAGTGTGTGTTAGCCTCGTACAATAATAAAACCAATCTATCGATAGTGTGTTAGCCTCGTACAATAATAAAACCAACCTGTCTATAATGTGTGTTAGCCTCGTATAATAATAAAACCAATCTATCTATAATGTGTGTTAGCCTCGTACAATAATAAAACCAATTTATCGATAGTTTGTGTTAGCCTCGTACAATAATAAAACCAATCTATCGATAATGTTTCGATGTTCTCTTACCTTGCTGTCTCCTCTTCCCGGGCACGTGCATGAGCAGCAGGGAACACTCGCAGTCCACCGGATTGTAGGCAGTTCCTGGAGCACATGGCATTTTCACCCAATGTCCCATTCCAATATGCTGTTCATATACAGTCTCCTCGAACATGGGGCGTCTTGAGCAAACTACAACATGAAAGTTCAGAGCATTAACATTTCACAAAAGGGGGGAATTTAAAAGAGTCCTGTGTCCTTCCCGTTTTATGAGTCGTTTGTCCTACTTGACACCAATCATAAGTATTATGACAAATGTCCATGTAAGATGCGTAAATTAAAATATGTTGAAGAATAACTTTATTTCTCCACCAAACACTATGTTGTGACCACACTTTAGAATCGTCTAGAAGATTTCAGAAAGAAAACGAACGTACTAACATAATTATACAAACAATAATCATACAGCTCACAGATGAGTCCTCTGGTCAGATTATGTACAGTTTGTCATTCTAAAAGTTCTTGCAAAATCTTCCCTTTTAAATTGAATGAACTATTAATATACATGTACATTGTATCATTACACAATGGCGAATATTTCCATTCTGAAAATTCTGCATTCAAAGGGTATTACATTTACATTTTATAGTATGGCATGATCAAGTAAATTTCATTTTCTTACTAAAGCCGTTACCCATAAGTTCGTCATATATTTCGTCATAAATTACATTATATGCCTTTGCAAACTGAGCAGAACCAAGAGACTAATTATGGGACGTTTATACAGGTGGTAAATCAATGAAGGTCAGCAGTAATGTAGAAAGCTCCTATATGGGCTTTCTGTTTTACTTTTGTACAGCATTAAGAAACTACCTGCTTAATAAGACGTCTATGTTCAATAAGTGCATAACTTATACAGTAAAACCTCTCTATAACGGTCACTTAATTGTGTAAATTAGTTGGTACATAGGACAGGTGGCTGCTTAAAGCAAGGTGAAAGTAAAACAGAACGCTCCTATAGGAGCGTTCTGTTTTTCTTTCACATTGCTTTAAGCAGCAGGACGCTCCTATAGGAGCGTTCTGTTTTTCTTTCACCTTGCTTTAAGCAGCCACCTGCCTTTAACACAAAATACTTGATGTAATTTAGTGGTCGTTATAGAGAGGTTTTACTGCATGTTTATGATGAATGACCGCTAAAACAGGTTTTACTGTACTCTTATATACATAAGGAAACTTGTTTAGTAATGTATGTATGACGTCACAAATGTTACTCTGTGCTAAAGCTTTCCATGATGAATAGTTACGCATGAATTAATTACTTTATGAATATTCATTAACTAAACGTTAAAATCGTCTTGAAGATATTAACCTAAAGAGTGGAAAACGTGAAATTGTAAAATGGAATTGTTGCCTTAGACACAGACTTATATAATTTCATAAGAATGCCCTGATCATACGGTTTCTACAGGAGACGTATGGTCTGGGTCTATTGTGTTTACAACTGCGCAAACTGGTGTATTTATGAAGAAAAAAACACCACATTATCTCCATCTAAGGGACCGGTTTTTGTCTGCTCTGATTGCAATGTCGATGGGTACAATTTCACACTATTTGGCACATTTGTTCACACTATTTGGCACATTTATTAAAAAAAACTTTCACCACTATCTCACCTTGAAGTTCCTCTTCATATGGACAGTTGGCGTGACAGCTGTCATCATAGACACACTGTCCGGTCAGAGGGTCGTAGCTAGAGCCTTCACCACAACACTCGCCGTACGATTTGCCGTCCTGACACTTCCAGTACGAACAACAGCTGTCAGGGTTGCTGTGCTTATAGCCTTTCACATCTAGACTGGCACACTTATCTGCAACGTAAAGTATTGAAATTTGATCAGAAGGTACTCAATGGGTTATCACAGTCTACAAAACTTGTCGCGGTCTTCAGTTCTTCAAATAAACGAACATATGTATTATTATCACATGCAATAACTATGACAAATCAATGGCGATGATTATACTCATGCTCGAAAGAGTAGACAACTATCAAGTTATAAACAGAAAGTAAGTGCTATATGAGAGACAGTCTGGAAGTACATGTTATTCAGAAAATTCACCAACCGACTGACGGAATAGCTATAAACTTAATCAGTAAGTTTTCATACCATGCGAACAAGTGACGAGGTGGGACGGGCGACAGGTGAGAATGTCCTGGTCCCAGAACAGACCAAATGGACAGCGTCTGTACACAGGCTCCATTCCGTTTCTGCCGACGAAACACTGGACATATTGGTTGCAGTCAAAAGGATGGTTATTATAGCCGACACCATTGAGGAGACGACAGGCGTCACATACACCTTTAGTGAATAAAGAAAGCTCACATATAATCGATAATTTCGTGCCATACTGTACTAATGGGTGCAGTGAAAACTCCCTTAAGTAACCATTCATTTATTGAATGTTAACACAGGAGTATTACAAAGCAGGTGTTTGCTTAATGCATGGCAAAAGTAATGCAGAGAGCTCCAATAGGAGCTTGCTGCGTCACTTTCGACCTGCATAAAGTTATCATCTTTCTTAAAGATCCAGATTTAGACAGATTTATGGTCGCTTAAGGCAGGTTCGAAATACACATTATCTGGGGATCTGCAAACAAGCTAATTATGTTTGATTTTCCTTCCCTATAACAACTCCCTCTGAAAAACACATATAATCTTCGTATCCCGTAGGGTGTCGTTGTAGAAAGGGAGCACTGTACATATGATACGAATTTGGGCGAATAAGATCAAGTGAAACACAGCAGAATCAAATCATAAGAGTTGAAGTGATAAGAACATAACTTACTTGGATCAAGAGGTTTGGGAGCTGGAGTGGTTGTTGTAGTTGTAGTAATAACTGTAAAATAATAAATAAGAACTGGTATATTGCTAGATATATTGCATGTAGGTAAAACTCGGTACTCGGCGTGCGTCTCATCTGGATCTAAACAGTTTGAAAAGGCTTTGCAAATATCGCCAGTAGAGTGACGAAAGGAAAACTGACAATTGTGAAACATGTATATATACATATATCTGCAGAAAAACTTATTTGCCATTTTCACTGTAAAGTTTTGTCTGCAAAGTTTTAGTTTACTATCATTTTCATTGTTTGAAACAAACTAATCACAGTTATAAAAAGCTGTTAAAGGCTGGAACCTGATCAGAGAGACTGAGACTGAGTTACTGATCATCTCTCATCTTGATCTAACCTGTTTGCAAATATAATAATGGCTGATTCGCATTGAACGCGAACGAATGAAAATCGATTTCAATTGATCCGTATAGATAGTAACAAAACTGGTCGGTTTTCTTTATACCATTGCATGAAAATCGAGGATGTTCCCATTGGCCATCTGGACGACACGTGATCTGTCCACGTCCTCTCATCTGGTACCCGACGTCACAATGGTACTCCCGAAACGCGCCAATGGTACTGGGTCCCAACCCAGTGAATGCATTTGGAATAGTCGGGGGCACCCCGCAATCTGTAATTCAATGAAACGTTTTTGCAAAAAGTGTAGACTCAGATCAGTGTCTACTCGGTTTGCTATTGAATTGTAACGCAGATGCGATCTTATAGTTTCTGATAAGGTAAAAGACCTATATTAATACACTTCTAGAAAGAAATATCAGCTGATGAATATTCATAACGGGAGTATTCCTGACATGGATTTTGAAATGGGAAGGAGTTAAATAGTCAGGTAAATTTGATATTTGATAAGGATCGAGACTGTTGGAACTACTTACCTGTTGACGAAACGCCTGACATAATTGACAAGACTGACGGTAAGTATCAAGAACAAGCTTTGATATTGTCATTGTGCATTGCAAGCACACTATAATTATAAATATGACCTTATCTTGATATAACTCGTATGGTAATGAAACTGTCTGTTTAAGAAACTATTAACTAGCTGTCATATTTCAATTTTGAGAATCTATTAACCAAGTGTCATGTCACAGTTTTGAGACATACTTGACCAAATGTCAAACAACTTGCATCTGAAAGTTTTATTTTGCAATTACACTCAAGTCGCGATTAACGGGATATAGATTAAACATCAATTCTAGAATTGACATCGATATCGTTTTACCTAAAAAGCTGTTCCAAACTTGCAGGCAAAATGCCTCTGAAGAGTCAGGATGGACCAGAATAAAGATATTTGATGTCAGGTCATGGTTTTGTGTGATATTCATATGCTTACCTTTGCATGTCAACGTTGGCTTTGACCAAGTGGCATCTGGGAGACATTTAATCACAGGACTGCCAACAGACATGTAGCCGTTGTTGCATGTATACGTTCTTGAGCTTCCTACAATGACGTCCCCTGAGCCACATACAGCATTTGGAACTACGGGTGTGTTGCTGTCACATGCTGAAATGTTCAGAAACTTTATATAGCACATGTGTCATCAATAAGAGCACGTGTGAAATAATGCGTAAGGAACAATGCAACTAGTTTCGTGCAGAGAAAAATCTCTGGCATATTCATCCATCTGTAATACCTGGGCGTCGCGATATAATTGCAATACTGTTAAAGCGATGTAAACATCGATACAAACAAACAAACAAGCTAACTAATCGAGTACATTTTCGAGCTACAATTCCGAATAAAATCAACACATTGCCAACGTTAAGTTGCAAGTATTATATATCTAGTAATTTGAATTTGTTTCACGTTATTGAATACATATTTAACCCCTATTCCGCAGTAAAAATATGAAGACTTCTCAAAGTTGGATCAAGTGCAGAACCCTCGTTGTTATGAAATTCGATATAACGGAATATCTATTATAAACTGATATTATATTTTTGAAACAAAAGCTCTTGAACATAAATATTAAATCCTCTTATGGTGAATACGTAAATATGAATCCATCCACTATGCATATTAACTGAATCATTGTAAAGTTGGATCTATTGTGATCATTGAATTGAAATAGCAACACGTGCAGACCCATATGAAACAGCTCCTCTAGCAACTGTCTCATAAAGGTCTACACCATTTTCAATTCAAATGCAAACATATACACTTATAGCATGAACAGGCTTAATGCTCGTTACGGCAAAGTTTTCAGTACAACGACAGTTTCTTTGGGAACGAACGTGGTCGTTGTAATGAGATTTGACTGTATTTGTTTTCGGTCAAACAAATTGGATCCTTGTGATACTCCGAGTTTATCAGCGGCTAATCCAGGCCCTAACTGCATGTAAGAGCGAGTTCGCTTGCGGATAGGGGCCGAAGTAAATTGGTGATATCCAATTATTAAAACCAAGTTAAACGTAATTTTAGACATCTATTCCAAACTGAATGGCATTGCAACATAACGCTTAAAATACTTTGTATAATACCCTGAGAATGTAAAAATGTATACATCTAAAACAGAAACTTACGTATGCAAACAAGATCTGGTACACTCCATGTAGCATCGTCTTGGCATACAATGGTTGCGCTTCCTTTCAAATAGTAGCCAGGCTCGCATGTGAATGTTCGTTTAGACCCTATCGTTTTGTGTCCACCACCGCATGTTCCATGGTCTATGGTGGGAGTTGGGCCGCAAGGCATACACTTGACTTGAGGTGTACTCCATATGGCATTGTCTTGACAAACGATATCTGGGTTTCCAACAGCAAGATATCCTTGTTCGCAAGTATAATGTCTAACTGAGCCACGTGTGTAGTTCCCACCACCGCACGAACCGTGATCGATATCTGGGGTATTTCCACAAGGCATGCATTTAATCTGAGGCGTACTCCAAACCGCGTTGTCTTGACAGACAATTTCGGGAGATCCCACGGCAAGGTAACCTGACTGACACGTGTAAAGTCTTTTCGAACCTAGCGTATACTCGCCGCCATCGCATGTGCCATGTTCAATAATTGGTGTATTTCCACAAGGCATGCATTTAACCTGAGGTGTACTCCAAACTGCATTGTCCTGACAGACGATGCCTGGGTTTCCAACAGCCAGGTAACCAGGGTTACAAGTAAAATGTCTCCTTGCACCTAACGTATATTCACCACCATCGCAAATTCCATTGTCTACAATAGGCGTATCACCGCATGGGACACACTGAAATTGAGGGGCACTCCAAACTGCATTGTCTTGACAGATGATTTCTGGATTTCCAACAGCTAGGTAACCAGAGTTACAGGTAAAATGTCTTCTTGAACCAAGCGTATATTCACCTCCGCCACACGTACCAAAATCAATGACAGGGGTGTCACCGCATGGCACACATTGAAATACGGGGGCGCTCCAAACTGCGTTGTCCTGACAGACAATTTCTGGATTTCCAACAGCTAGGTAACCAGAGTTACAGGTAAAATGTCTTCTTGAACCAAGCGTATATTCACCTCCGCCACACGTACCAAAATCAATGACAGGGGTGTCACCGCATGGCACACATTGAAATACGGGGGCGCTCCAAACTGCGTTGTCCTGACAGACAATTTCTGGATTTCCAACAGCTAGGTAACCAGTGTTACATGTGAAATGTCTTCTTGCACCTAGCGTATATTTACCGCCGCCGCAAATTCCGTTGTCTACGAAAGGTGTATCGCCGCATGGGACACACTGAAACTGAGGAGCACTCCAAACTGCATTGTCTTGGCAGATGATTTCTGAATTCCCAACAGCAAGGTAACCAGAGTTACAGGTAAAATGTCTTCTTGAACCAAGCGTATATTCACCTCCGCCACAAGTACCAAAATCAATGACAGGGGTGTCACCGCATGGCACACATTGAAATACGGGGGCGCTCCAAACTGCGTTGTCCTGACAGACAATTTCTGGATTTCCAACAGCTAGGTAACCAGTGTTACATGTGAAATGTCTTCTTGCACCTAACGTATATTTACCGCCGCCGCAAATTCCGTTGTCTACGAAAGGTGTATCGCCGCATGGGACACACTGAAACTGAGGAGCACTCCAAACTGCATTGTCTTGGCAGATGATTTCTGAATTCCCAACAGCAAGGTAACCAGAGTTACAGGTAAAATGTCTTCTTGAACCTATCTTATATTCACCACCACCACACGTACCATGATCAATGGCAGGAGTATCACCACATGGGACACATTGAAATGTTGGTGTGCTCCAGATTGCATTGTCTTGACAGATGATTTCTGGATTCCCAACAGCTAAGTAACCAGGGTTACAGGTAAAATGTCTCCTTGAACCTAACGTATATTCACCACCACCGCAAAGTCCATTATCTATAGTTGGCGTATCACCGCATGGGACACATTGAAATTTAGGTGAACTCCAAACTGCATTATCCTGACATACTATTTCTGGGTTGCCGACAGCAAAGTAGCCAGGATTACATCTGAACTGTCTCCTTGAGCCAAGGGTGTTGTCGCCACCGTCGCATGTTCCATGCGTAATGACTGGTGTGTCACCGCATGGAATACATTGGAACTGAGGTGTGCTCCAAATTGCATCATTTTGACAAAGAATTTCTGGAGACCCTACGGCTAGATAGCCGGGGTAACATGTATAGTACCTCTTTGCTCCTAGGATATTTTTCCCAGTACCACATGTGCCATGATCGATACTAGGGGTAGCACCACATGGAACACATTTGAATTGCGGTCTAGTCCAAAGTGCGTTGTCCTGGCAGATAATCTCAGGATTTCCAACAGCTAGATATCCAAGTTCGCAACTGAATTGTCTCTTTGAGCCTAGCGTATAATCACCCCCACCACAGACACCGTTCTCAATGACTGGTGTATCACCACAAGGGATACACTTCATTTGTGGTTTGCTCCATATAGCATTGTCTTGACAAACAATCTCAGATTGTCCTACTGCAAGGTAACCAGGGTCACAAACGTAGTTACGTCTGGAGCCAAGTGTATAATCCCCACCGCCACACTTGCCGCGGTCAATAACCGGGGTATCGCCGCAAGGGATACATTGAAATTTAGGTGTGTTCCAAACAGCGTTGGTTTGACAGACAATTTCAGGGTTTCCGACAGCGAGGTAGCCAGGCTCACATGTGAACTGTCTAACTGAGCCTAATGTGTATTCCCCGCCTCCACATGATCCGTGTTTGACGATAGGCGTTTCACCGCACGGGGTACATTCAATCTTTGGCTTGCTCCAAACGGCATTTGGTTTGCATACGATGTCTGGTTTACCAACAGCCAAATATCCAGGATCACATGTATACGTTCGCACAGTTCCGATGGTATAATCGCCCCCACTGCACAATCCATTGTGAACAATTGGTGTAATGTCACTGCAAGCTGAAAGTCAGAGCAATAGATAAAGGAATGCATTCAAATACAAAATCGTCATTTGTACTGTAAACACTATGTTGTGACCACTCAGAATGGTGCCGAAGAGACACTTCTAAAGAGTGGTCACAACACAGAGTTTGGCGGAGAAATAAAGAAGTTATTCTTGAAAATGTTGTAATTTTCTCATTTCTATCTGAGCCTGTCATATATAACAAATGTTCACGCTTGTCTTTTCCTAAAACATGGTCCGTATTATCTCTAATAAACGTTACATTTTTTTTAAAAGGAGCTTCTTGCATTTTGTACAAAAGTGGTGTCTTAATGTAGAATGAAAGCAATGCAGAAAGGAGCGTTCTGCATTGCTCTAAGTCTGCATTACGGTGCCACCTGCATTTTGAAAGAAAACGTATGTTTCTTTATTCAGTGATTATAATGTAGGGCTTCAGTTACTTTACTCATCGGTATACCCTTCCCCCTCTCTCACAAACACGTAGAAAGGTAGGGTTTATTATAGTGGGGGCTTTTAGGGAGAGTACGGTACTCGATCAACTGTTCTGAATACTGTATCTCGTGTGATCCCGTGTGGTTATGTGTCGAAAACAATGACAGCATAATGATTTCATTTTCAGTGTCTACTTTTAATATTTCAAACACTGTTTGTGGCTCATATAGATTAATAATATCGTTTATTAACACCTTTCCTCCTAGACTAATTTAGATTCATCGTCTTTGAATAAATATACCGAAAAGGAGCATTTAAAACAGAAAAGAGAAGATTTTAGAATTGTGTAGTTTTGAAACCATTGTAATAATAGGGCATTTGCTTCTATGAAGCAAATGCTCTATCTATCACAATTGTTTCAGAAACTGAGTTTTATACAGTCAACGTGTGTCAGTAGGATGGTATGAGTTAATTGATGCCAACTTCACTCGGTAAACAGATAGCGCGCGGTGTTTATTTTCACTACTAACAAGGTTATCAATAAACACTCAACTAAATCTCTGTGCCTTTTATTTAAGCTTTTTAACTTTTTGCTTTCTATAAAATGACGTCACTTTGAAATGCAACCTGTTCTAAGTTTGACTTTATTCTTACAGAGCTGTCAAAGAACTTCGATTCTGGTGAGAAGCTCATTTAATCGGCCTCTCATCTGACCCCAGGCTGTTTGCAAATTCCAGTCAAATCACGATTAGCAGGTGTACATTGTACATAGTACTGGTATATAGAGCGGTAAAACAGTCTTTGATCTTACCAACACATTCAAAGTCCATGGAGAGTGGAGTCCAAGTCGAGTCATCTCTGCAGGTGATAGCACCGTTACCACGCTGAAGATAACCGTCTTGACATTGGTATTGACGCACACTTCCAATTGCTCGAGGCCCATCGGCGCACTTGGCAAGATGTACGGATGGTGGTGTGGGACAAGCTGTATTGGAAAATGGAGATGAATGATCAGACATTAAATCAGTGATGGTAACTGCCGTAGTGGGACTGGAAAAATCATTTTAATTCAGAAAAACCCGAACAATCATTACATGTTTAACGATTTTCTACATAATACGCCTTTGCAAACAGAGTAGGCCCTGATCAGACGGCTCCTATAAGACCCGTCTGATCAGGGTCTGCTCGGTGTGTTCATGAACTAATATAAATTTTATACTATAATCTTTCTTGCTTCCATGTACTATAATATAAAACAAAGTAAATATTCATGATGTCATTATTTCTTACATGAATATTCATGGATTAAATGGTTTTTACCTCTAGCTGATCTCTATTCAAGTAAGACATGATGATATGATTAGCATTTATTTACTGAACTGATAAAATGATGCATGACTTTTGCCATGGTGGAAGCTGTAGAATCAAAGCTAAAAAATGTCATTAGCAAGCAGGACATATATCTATTATACACGGGCAACACTATACTATCGGCACAAATGCCATACCGGCACCATAGTCTTATCGGAACAAATGCCATATCGGTACCATAATTTTATCGGCACAAATGCCATATCTGTGCAAATGTCGTAATGGCAAAAAAATGCCACATCTATGCAAATGTAATATTGGCACAAATGCCATATCTGTACAAATGTCATATTTGTATTGGCACAAATTCCATATCAGCAAGAACCATCATTCCATCATCTTACGGTAGAACATATCCCTAGCGATCATATATTTATTGAACATAGGAGTCTTAAAAAGCAGGTTGTTGCTTAATGCAGGACAAAAGTATAGTCACGTTTGACCTGCAATAAGCTACCACCTGCCTTACAGAATTTAATTTGACCTTTTTTGGCCGGCTAAGACAGGCCCTACTGTAAATTAACCCATTGATGAATATTAGTACAACTGCGTAACTCTTTCACAGCTGATATCATCAACAGGCAACTCAAAGGGCTTGTGGTAATATGTGAATCCGTGATTAACTTTGCAAATAGTTTGAATCCAGATCAGACACCAACTATTCCAGTGAGTTATCCGGGTCAAAACTGTTTGCCACACCATTTATGTGTTAGAGAAGAAATTGAAGGAGAGTCCATGGAACAGGCGATATTGATTGCCAATGAGATGTAATGGGTAAAATGCCGAACTCGCATATGCAAGCAGCTTGGACCAAGATGAGCCGCAGAGAAAATCGGCGTTTCATCACGATCTAGGCTGTTTGACACTCGGTCAATAGTTGTCCAATGTTTCATACAATCGAAAGGTAATCAGAAGTGCAACATTTTCAAAATTTGAGCAGATGGTTTTGTTTCACCGTGCGATAAAGGTTAGTCATTTACTCTACTCTATGTATACGCCTTTCTACACATTTGCTAACACAAACGGCTATTGGCTTATGATATAGGATGGCCATAATTCTACAGAATATGCCATGACAAAATAGTTCCGTGTCCATGTGCTTTTAGAAGAAAAAAATCTAAGAAATATTCATGATGGCATTTCTTACATGAATATTCATGGAATAAAATATAGATAGATTAATAGATACTTACGGCAAATGGTAGTCATAATGGACTGCAGCATGTCAGACAATTGATTGAAGTTGTTCAAGGCAATGACTTGACGCTCATTTGACCCTATACCCCGGAGCTCTTCCATGTCAATCCTGTGTCCAACTCCCACCGCAAACATGTTAATACCCATCTTCTCAGCTAGTTTAGCTTCTGCCATCGTATCACTTCGGCTTTTACTTATACCATCAGTAATTGTCACACATACCCACGGCACGTCTTGTCGACCGTACAAGTCGAAAATGTCTCGCATTCTCTGTAACAGAAAAAAAGCAAACAATTCTAAAATGTTCTGTAGTAATTTCCCTTTTCAGTAGATTTATTCTATCAGGTTCAGTCTACAAATAGCCAACGAGGCAATGCCAGATAGCAGATAGGTGCAAGGTGAAAGTCATACAGACAGTTGATCTGGAAGCATTTTGTATGACTTTCATCCCACCTTTAACAAACACCTGCCTAGTATACCTCAATTAATATTTATTAAAAGTTCAGTTTAAAAAAGAGGTTTATCTGTTTATTTTGGATGTCGTTTCAGAGATCGGGTTTTTTAATCTCTGATGAGAAGCACACAGCGTATTGTATTGGTACTGCAGTAATAGCCGATATAAAGATGACTTGTAGTAAACATTAAAGAAGTCCTGATTAGACAGGTGGGTGCTTAATGCAATGAGAAAGTCATGCAGAAAACTCCTTTCGGCTTGACTTCTATCTTGCACAAGATGCCATCTATTCTTAACACCGGTCGAATTAACAAATGGCCAGTTTAAATATTGTTATGGTGCAGTCCATATGGATCTGATCCAACATTATGTGATGAAAGCTTACCTTTAGGCCAAGGTTAGTGTTAGTTCCATCTCTTGGCTGACCAAGTGTCATGGCGGCGTCCACCAGTTGTTGTGGGTTGTCATAGAAAGGGTGTGTGTTGTGGCCAGCCACGTCACTGCTGTATACAAGCATACCCAGGCGGGCTTTGTTTGGGCCAATGTCAATCTGGTATACCAGACTGGCAATCGCTTCTTGTAAAGTATTGAAATCTTTATACGATACGCTGTCCGAGCCATCTATAACTATGTACAGATCCATTAGGGAGCGGCATTCTAAAAATAGAAATATGAAAATGTTCAATATTAATGTCAGAAATTATGACATCATGAATAACTATCAGCTGTAGGTTTATAATGTAATTTATTTCAAGGAATGTTTTTGCTCTGACAAAAGCTGCAGAAGCAGTTCTTTTATCATGTCAAAAGCAAACGGAACAGACACTGATCAAACAGATCCTATATGAGCCGCCCGATCTGGGTCTGCTTTGTTTGCTAACGTGAAAAAGCGCTGAAAAGAAGGAAAATGTTAACCTTACCATGTGTCATGTATACTTTTATAAAACATATTAACACAGGAAGTGATTGACAAGGTAGAAATTATAGAATCAGATCTGTATTTTGAACGGTAAACCCCCGCTAATGCGACCATCTAAAATAGGTACAATTCTGGGTGCTAGATGCAGGTGGTAGCTTAATGCAGGACAAAAGTAATGCAGAAAGCTCCTAGAGGAGCTTTTTACATTACTTTTGTCCTGCATTAAGCAGCCATCTGCTTATAAAGGCAGCTATGCTTATTCTTTAAGTGGTCTCGTTAGAGGGTTCTACTGTAATTAGCATTCGGAGCAGGTACTAATTAGGCGGATCAACAGGATCCGCCTGATCCGTTTGCAAATGTGTGAAAACCTATCTATATCAGAGAGATAGACCAGGATTTTCTTACCTGCAGGGTCCACAGACAATGCCTGACTGTGGGTTCCTATAACTAACTGAGCAACAACCAATAACAGGAGAGAGACATCACGCCGGCGTACCATAGCAAGCTGTAGATAGAAATGTTGAACACTTTACGTCGTGAATTTTCAACATAAAAATAAATTACAGTGTAACAGTTTTACAGTGGCATATAAACACAGATTTTTTTCGTCAAGACAGATAGTCTCTGTACAATCTGATCTGAATTTTTAATGTAACAAAGAGAGTACATCCTGATCAGAGGACTCGCATAAGGACAGTCTGATCTGGGTCTCTTCTATGTGCAAATGCGTTAAAATGCGACCCTCTGGAGTAAAGGGTTAAACGGATAACAACGCAAGAAGAAGAAGAAGAAGAAGAGAAGAAGAACAAGAACAAGAAGAACAAGAAGAACAAGAACAAGAAGAAGATGAACAAGAAGAAGAGGAGGAAGAAGAAGAAGAAGAAGAAGAAGAAGAAGAAGGGGAGGAGGAGGAGAAGGAGGAGAAGAAGAAGAAGAAGAAGAAGAAGAAGAAGAAGAAGAAGAAGAAAAGGAAGAACGTTTAAATCAGTACCAATGATAGTCTTTTGAGATACATGTAAGCTTAATTCAGGGCGAACAGACAGCTCCTAAGGTAGCTTTCAGAGTTTCTCTGTACGACTTACATCCTACATCTAGCAGTTGGCTGCTTAAAGAATTTAAATTGATTACTTAATAAATGTCCAGCCAAAAGGGGTTTACTATAGATGCATTTTATGACAGACAAACAATGCAGACCCAGTCATTTGATCTGGGTCTACATTGGTTGCAAATGTTTTATATACTCGGTTCACATGTTTATAAAGGGATAAGAGTGAGGAAAATAGCCGAGAACTTACCGCTGTTAAATTAATTCAGTTTCAGCACAAACGATCTTCAAGATAATCTCTCTCTCGAAATAATATTCTTAACTGAGATTTCATCCAGTCGAGGTTGCTTTTATATGACTTGATGAAGAGGTATCAACAAAAGATATCATGTGGTTTTTAATTCACCCCACTATTGACGGACGTTGGACGCATGATTTGGCGACGATCGTTTCATTACGTCATTCATAATCTAAAAATAGATAACCGACGTTGACTTGACTACATGCGTTACAATGATATCGGCATAGTGTTAACTGCGGTCGCTGAAAAAAATCACTCCTTTAAATCTTAACCCGCTGCGACAAAAAAACAATATCTGCTTGAATTTGAATCTAGTGCAGTTTGACTACAGCAGATTCTATGAAGCTTTTGGGAAACTATTGACAGGGTGTCAAATAGCTCGGATCCTGATGCCAAGCCTATTTGTTACTAACTCGGTGCGGCTCATTTGGATCCAGGCTTTTTGTAAACGCGAATTAAGTGATGGAGAGTGGGGTTAAATGTTAAACAAGGAAATAAAACGGTTATTGACTAAGATAATTGTTTTGTGGTTGATCTTGTAAGCGTCCATGTTTTTTGACACTTACGTCTTATGTGTTGATTCATGCTACATTATCCTAGGTGACTATTGGTTATTATAGATCTCACTATTTTTGACACAAACATGAATTCTTTGATTGACTAATGTTTTTCAGTTTCGTATTTTAGTTTAATTGACGTATAAGACAACGACAAATGCTAAACTAATGTTAGAATAGCACTATCGCAAAAAGGAAATATATCTACTTTGTTGCCTGTATACCTGTAAGAGAAACATTTTGACGTGTTGGAGCCGTCTAATCAGGGCCTGCTCTGTTTGTTTGCTTGTACATGTATAATCAAAGTATCTATTATCATTTTAATAAGACAAGATATGCAGCATGAGTCGGTGTTTCAGAATTATACATTTAGGTTTGCAAACAGCGAAGGCCCAGAACAGTAGTAGGATTAACCCCTTTCCATGTTCAATATTAATGTAAGAAATAATAACATCATGATTATTTATTAGCTGATTTTTTATAAAATACAATTTTCAAGGGAATGTTTTGCTTTGACAAAAACTTGCAGAATCAGATATTTATTGCCAAAAGCAAACAGAGCAGACCCAGATCAGACGGCTCCTATAGGAGCCGTCTGATCTGGGTCTACTTTGTTTGCAAATGCTTGAAATAGCTTTTATATGAATGATTAAATGTTACATCTGAAAATGGTTTACTCCTGTCTATAATGAACTTAATTTTGATTTGGAAGGATGTTCAAGCAAATAATATATACATGTAATGCTGACATGCGAACTTGAAAATGGAGTAGAAACCTAACAGTGCACCCAGAGCGATCTGATCTGGGTCTCTACTATTTGCCCATGTCTAGTTCATTCCTTCTGCTCTCAGGGGTGGATCTGTTATTGTCCATGCACGCAGTTTGGATCCAGATGAGACACCGAGTAACTCAGCCAAGGTCCATACTCTTTGATGATGTAATTATGTTTCTTGATAGACTATCGAATATAAATGCGTAATAAACGAAGCTTGTAACAGACGATACAGTTTGCATATGATATTATGTAAATGTACATATACCCTGTCATACCAGGCGCTCAAAAATGTTGTACAACGCTTTCCCTGAGCAAACATTTGGCCATGAGACACTCAAGCAATTATTTCCATCGCAAATGAAATGCCAGTCTACCACTGCTTTTTTCACATCAAGTATTCGGCTATTGATGGTGATTCAATGTGTCTACGGGCTTAGAAAAGGCCTGCAAAAGCCTGATATTGTCATAAAACATGGCGGGTGTTCAATTATTCGGACAAAGTTTCTATATTCCAAGAGAGGGTGCGATAGGAACCATAAAACTATTTCCCATAAACATATCTAACAGTTAAAACACTCCCTGTCCTGTTACAAAAATGACGTCCGCTTAAATCCCAGTATGATGCAAATTTAACTTACTTCCAGTTTAAGCTTTTGCGAAATTACTGACAGAGTGTCAAACAGCTTGGAGCAAGATGAGACGCCGAGACGCTCGGCGTCTCATCTGGATCCAAGCTGTTTGCAAATGTCGTTGAGGTCGTGTTTAGTAGGTGGAGGGTTACGACGTTATATTGTTACTTTAGTCCTGTCTTGGGACCTAGAATTTATCTTCTCTTACAGAATTCTCTTCTGATCAATGTCGGTCATTGTTATCTTTTTACAACGTTATATACATGTACATGTAATCGAAACTCTACGCTTGGACGAAATGTCGCAGAATTCTGTTAAAATATCCATTAATTATCGTTCCTTGGAGAATTTACAAATTAATTGTGTTACCATGACGACGTGTACCATTACATGTAAAAGTGCATGTATGTACAATGGGTCAAACAAGATACTATTAAATATAATACAGTCGAAACTCTCTGTAATCAACAACAAATTGTGTTACCATGACGACGTGTACAAAATGTACTATTACATGTCAGGTTCCGTATTTGTACAATGGGTCAAACCAAGATACTATTAGAAATAATACAGCCTTACCTCTCTACAGTCCATCACACGTTGAGTTACCATGACTACGTGTACATGTTAGGTTCCACATTTGTACAATAGGTAAAACAATAGAAAATGATACAAATGAGAATACACTTAATTGAACAACCCTGGTTGACCTTTTGCCATTTGCTCCACGAATATTCAAATTGAAACTATTGTATGTTTGAATATTGATGAGCTTAAAATTTATAATGATATATGAACACATGAATCTTTTGCTAATGCGCAAATTGTATATTTAACCATTTCCCTGCTGTATATTCATGTAAGAAATAATAACGTCATGAATATTAATTAGATTATTTTTTATAATGGCATATGAACACAGGACATTTTGGATCAGACGGAAGCTGTAGAATCAGATCTATTTTACAACATACATGTATAGCCATCTGATCTGGGTCTACTCTGTTTACAGGTGCGTCAAAAATGCGCTTACAAAAGGGAAAGGGTTAAATCTATATTACCCAATAAGCAAACAGAACAGACCCTGATCAAGCAAATCCTACTGGATCTGTGTGATCTGGGTCTACCCTGTTTCCAAATGTGTTAAAAAGGTATATGCATGGAGTAAAACGTTAAACGTGCATCTTTTATCTTAATAAGAAATCCTTTAATTGATACGAAAATAATAAAATCTGTCGCCTGGCAACAGTGACATCTGCTGCAATTCCATTTTGTTTCATTTTATACGTTTGTTTGACCCTTTGCCCAATATAAATATTGTTTCACCCCTTTGAAAACAGATACGACTCAGATGAGAGGAACCGTTTGATCAGGATCTGTTCTGTTTGCTTATGAACTTATAATAGATTTGACTCTAGTTTCTGTTAATACCAAAGCTTTGGGCGTACATGTGCCATTATCAAACATCAGCTAATACATACTCATTTCTTAACCCTTTCGCTGCCAAACTCTGTCGTCTGCTAACACTGTCGTCTGCTACAAATTTTCATTATTTTGATTTTCTTCATTTTTGCTTCAAAAACATAGTAACAGTAACAAACAGTTTGAATCCTGATGAGACGCCGAGTTACTCGGCGTCTCATCTGGATCCAAACTGTTTGCATAGGTAATCACATATCCGGCATTGACAGCGAAAAGGTTAAATGAATATTCAATAGAGTAAGGGTTAAACCAAAGATTATCAGAGTTAGCCCTTTATTACATAAGTACGTCTTTCTGCGCCTTTGCAAACAAGGTAGACCCAGATCAGACGGCTCTTTGGCAGCCGTCTGATCAGGGTCTGCCCTGTTTGCTTATGGCGTAATAAAGATATGATTCTACAATTTCTGTCATGGTCCAAATTGCTTGTATTCATATGCCATTATAAAAAATATGGTCAAAATTGCTTGTATTCATATGCCATTATAAAAATATGGTCAAAACTGCTTGTATTCATATGCCATTATAAAAATGAATCTAATTAATATTCACGACTTCATTATTTCTTACATGAATATTCATGCAGTAAATATAAGTATGATGGTGATTATATTTACCACAAACCAATATGCATCATTAAAATAACGCAATGGCAAACGATTCGTGCCCTAGGGCAAATTAACAATGCAAATTATTCGAAATGATGATGAAGCACATGGTTACAGTTGACGTACGTTTTTATGGTCGTCGAAGTCTGTGTGTTATCCTTATTGTACATAAAAATCACGTGCAGTCATTTCTACACAGTTTAGATACACATCCGTTGCTACGCAATTTGGCTTCTGTAAAGTTAGAACATTATTTGGCGTTTATATAAACATATCTTGAAAAATGTTGAAATGTTAAACTTTGAAATTCTGGAAAATGATAATACTGATGCAGACGACATTTTGTCGGTTGGTAAAAAGACGCAAAAGAGTTCGCATGCGTCACTGACGTTCATGTTTTTAACGTTTTGGTGAAACGTTATCTTATTGGTTCGTGAGGTTTCGGGAATTTTGTGGACGCACTGGAAAGCAACACATATCAAGTTATAAAGAAAAGAGAACATATATTTTCAAATCTAGTATTAAGAAAGCTTTGGTTAGAACAGGATATCAATTTGAGCGAAGGAGAAGTGAAACTATAAGGTAATAAATAATACCAATAGAATACAGTAAAACCCCGCTAATACGAACATCTAAAAGAGGTACAATTCTGGGTGATAGATGCAGGTGGTAGCTTAATACAAGACAAAAGGAGTGCAGAAAGCTCCAAGAGGAGCTTTCTGCATTACGTTTGTCCTGCATTAAGCAATCACCTGCTTATAAAGACACCCATGTTTATTCGTTAAGTGGTCACATTAGAGGGGTTCTGCTGTATATATTTTACACAATACGTATTGAATTAATACGTTAAACATAGCAACAGAAACAACGGTGAACTCAGATATTAAAACCATTAGTTCACCACTAAACTTTTGTTGTGACAACCGTTTAGAATAGGTTCTCCGAGTTGATTCTAAAGAGTGGTCGCAACATTGGGTTTGGTGGAGAAACATTCATTTAAAATGTTATTATTAATATTATCTAGACCTCTTATAGAAGATGTCAATACATTTTGCCCTATTTGAAAATGATTTCTGTTTTAACTGCGATCAGTACAATACTCACTTACTAATGTTTAGTGAAACAATTGACCGAGTATTATAGAACATAGGACTTGATGAGACGTCGACTCATTAACTGGGCGTCTCATCTGGATCCAAACTGTTTGCACATAATTTATCAGCTAGGTCGGGTTCACAGGTAAATGGTTAAGCGACCATTAAACAGAAATGTAACAATGTTTCTTTTTCGCATGTGGTAGCTTAATGCTGGATAAAAGTAATGCAGAAAACTTTATGCATTAAGCAACCTCTGACTTTCTGGCTGTCATGCTTAACCTTTAATTTGCGGGAAACGGGTATATAAAATTTTGCTAACAGTGTAAGCCCAGATCAAAGGGTTCCTGGGGGAGTCCTCTGATCAAGGTCTGCTATCTTTGTTATAGTAATGATTGTCTTCTGTGATATATATTTGATACATCTGTTTTTGTCTAACTAATATTCAGTAAAGGAGAAGCCGGTTTTAATTATTCAGCAGGTTTAATTCATAGGCTATTGTTAGACACAACCTATATAAATCTACCGGAAAGGAGCATTTACATAGGAAGTCACACATTGGAATTGTCATATGGAAAATATAGATGTCATATGGAAAGATCATGTCATATAGAAATAAATAATTATATCATTTGGAAATAATCATATCATTTGGAAATAGTCATTTCATATGGAAATTAGTATGTCATTATGGAATAATCATGTCATATCGAAATAAGCATGATATATGGAAATAATTATGCCATATGGGAACAGATATATCATATGGGTTATTTTTCATACAGGACTGGAGACGTGCATTTAACACCAAGAATTTAACTTCTATCTAGCCTTATTTTGGTGGATTTTTTCGTTAATAATATTCTGAAAATGCTTCAAATTATGCCAAAACTCGGAAGAGGAACACAGTAACATTTATAAGCAGTGTAGACCCTGATCCACTACCACGTTGCGCATGCCCCCAAATCCTACACATGTTGTGACCTCTGTTTATAATCCACTTGAAGAGACAATTCTACAGAGCGGTCACAAGTTATTGATTGGAGAAGAAAAAACGATTTTTAGTGTTAGATTATGCACCTTTATCTACATTATAAAACATTAGTTAACTAATGCATTACAATATATTAAGGGGAATGTTTTCCCTACAAACAGAAGATAATTAGACCTGTAACATATAACCAAATAGAGCCAATCCTGATCAGGCAGCTACAGGAGCATTCTCCTCTTGGTCTGTATTAATATTTCAAGAGATATTCATGCTGTCATTATTTCTAACATGAATATTCATGAGTTGTAGGGTTAAGAGTTAAAAGAATATGGCATTTACTGGCACAAGATCCAAAATGCAAAACTATTATAATGTGTCACTCGAGACAGAAAAACGATAGATAATATACGAGACACTCACTGAAATAGGAAATCTTATTGAACTTCAAATAAGGTAGCCATAGATGAGACCACAAGTCTAAACAGGCACGGGTATCTGAACATAATGTACTTTGTATCGCAAGATTTTGACCATTGTTATCCTCATACTAACACCAGTTGACGCCTATGCAAATGCTCTTTTTATCACACTGGTTTCAAAAGTACACAAATCTAACGTAATAGTTATTTTTCTTAGTAAAGCTCCATTTCAGTAATTTATTCAAAAAGGGTTTGGTTTAAAAATAGCCCATGATGGAATAGCCTAAAATAGCCTATGACGGAATGGGTTAAACAGTGTAGTCCCTAAATAGACATCGCATCGGAGACAACGAGTCGAGTCTTAGTCTACAATGTTTGTAATGTAATAAAACTATTTTGCCCAGACAGCGGCTGATATATAAGTGACTGTGAAATAAAAATGTGTGACTTGAAATATAGTCTCTTTAATATTAATTGCACAGGTACAGGTGTTTCCTTTCATTTGTTATTGTAATTACATGTAACCCGTTATTGAAGAAAAACTCGTCCGGACCTTATTTTGGAACACATTCATTTTTCATGTTGAAGGGTCACAGCATCAATATCAATATATGTGCTGTTAAAAGCCAGTGATATTGATGGGTTCAACAGACAGTGCCGATCCTGATTAGAGGAACCATCTGACCTGGATCAATACTGTTTGCCTATGTCCTTCTAAGGGACACTCGGTACAAACGGGTTCACGAAATTTTAAAAAAAGTTTCCACCGTGAAATTTAAAGTTATGTATTAACCCTTTCGCTGCCAATGCCGGATCTGTGATTACCTATGCAAACAGTTTGGATCCAAATGCGACGCCGAGTAACTCGGTGTCTCATCAGGATCCAAACTGTTTGTTACTTTTACTATGTTTTTGAAACAAAAATGTAGAAAATAAAAAACATGTAGCAGACGACAAAGTTAGCAGACGACAGAGTTTGGTAGCGAATGGGTTAAGTTAAGTCTCTATCTGATATAGAGTCTGTTTTAAGTATTTGAAAACAGAGTAGATCTAGCTCAGACGACTCCTACATAAGCCTTCTGATCAGTATCTGCCCTCTTTGCTTATTGGACATTATAGGCTGCTCTGTCGGACATAACCAGAACTTACTATGTTCATGTGCCAAAATAAATGCAAGACATCATCTAATTAATATTCATGGTTCCAATAAATACAACAACATCTTACTGATAAGCATGGTGCCAATGTAATGGCAAGAATACCCACCAGGAAAAGCGAAATCAGCGAAGATCACCATCATCAGTATTGCTATCATCATCAATCAATTGTAACAGCAGCAACAATAAAAAACAACAACAACAACAATATCACAACAGCAAAGAAACAAATGAAAATTAACTATTTGCTTCCTAGAAAACATGTCTATTCAAACTTTGATACCCATTTAGTCCGCTATTAGTTAAGGAAAACTCGTCCGTGTCTCATTTTGGAACCCGTCCATGTTTCCTGTTGAGGGGATACAACAAACAAAATAGTTACTCGTATAAGCTAGGTGGCTTCAGCAGACAGTGTAGATACTGACCTCATTGACACAGATGGCTTCAGCAGACAGTGCAGACCCCGTCCTCATTGACACATATGGCTTCAGCAGACAGTGCATACCCTGACGTCATTGACATCAGTGGGTTCAACAGACAGTGTAGTCCCTGACTTCATTGACATCAGTGGGTTCAACAGACAGTGTAGTCCCTGACTTCATTGACATCAGTGGGTTCAACAGACAGTGTAGTCCCTGACTTCATTGACATCAGTGGGTTCAGCAGACGGTGTAGTCCCTGACTTCATTGACATCAGTGGGTTCAGCAGACGGTGTAGTCCCTGACTTCATTGACATCAGTGGGTTCAGCAGACAGTGTAGACCCTGACCCTGATACAGCGGGTTCATCCTTCAGGGGCACTCTGATCTCGGTCTACACTGTTTGCCTGATACATTTTTAATAGACATTGAGCACAAAACATCGCCATTATTGTATATGATAAAGTACAATGATGATTGGAAAATATATACTCGTACACAACAACAAGTGCCATAATACATATACACAGTACGTCGATAAATCCATCTGTGACTGTATGAATGAAAATAATGATAAAATAATATGACACAAATCCATTGCAGATCCAGCAATGCAGCCACTTCTAATAGGTATATGCCTTGCATTGGTCAGCCTTGTGACGTCACAGAGACCCAGAGATCCAAGTAAGTCCATTATCGGTCCCCTGGTTAAGACTCTACCTGAATAAGACTTTCAGTAAAGATCGATAATTATGCTTAATTTACTGTTCGAATAATCGAGGTTTTACATATTTCGTTAAAATAGCTTTATAAGCAAACGCTTAAATTTCCTAACAAATTATCTAAGAACATACAAAAAAAGAGAAAAATGAAGTTCGCCGATTGTATTTGGAGAGTGAAAAGATGTAGAAACAGATCAGCCGCGTCCTGGAATATGTGTCGTCAGGTCATGCTCTGCACTGTCGTAACTATTAGTTTTGTTGAAAACATGATACATATGTAGTGTGTGAAGTGTGTAAACAATGTATAACCCGATTATACGTCACGCTTTAACCAATTACTCCATGAATATCTATGTAAAGTAATAATGACATCATGAATATTAATTGTTAAAATAGTACATAAAACACAGGATTGTTTGGTCATTGTGTAAACTGTAGACTCATATCTATATTTAATCATAAGCAAATATAGCAGACCCTTATCAGACGGTTCCTACAGGAGCCTCTGATCTGGGTCAACTCTGTTTGCAAAGGCGAAGACAAGGCGTATTGATAGAGTAAAGGCTGATCTGGTTCTAAACTGTTTGCATATCGTATATCTTGGTTTTCCTTTAGAGGGAGCTGACCTGTAGACATAAAGTTGTACTGGTATAGTCATCTACACTCGGAAATCCTCGTCAAATTCCGGCAATGTCGATAGGGCAGATGCGGTTTTAGCCGATATGTCGAGGTGGTCCGATTGAGTCGCCCATTAATCTGCCGCTCTCGATCTGGCCACGCAAAAATAATATGATGACAAAAGTACTTGTTTATGATTTACCAACACATGCGGGTCATAATTTGACCAAATAGCCTTTTACAAATCGTGCTGCAGGCTCATCACGACATTTTATTAAATGTGATTTATCGTTATTCTCCGGCTATCTCCGGATAAAAGGACCTCATCGATAATAGCAAACATATCCCGCATGATTAACATCGGCGTTTTATTCATTTACATTCTCCCATGCGGAGCCGTATGTCAAGTGAATTCCACTTAATAACCTATAATCCATGAATATTCATATAAAAACTAATTTGTGCATAAATATCAGTTAGGTTGATGTTTGTAACGGCATATGTACAACAATCATGGCAGAAAACTGTAGGGAAATATCTATATCTATTATTCTGGAACCGTCTGACCTGGGGCTTCTCTGTTTGCATATGCATTAAAAGTCGTGTTAGATTTCGTAGAACAGTAAAACCTCTCTATAACGGTCACTGAAGTGTATTAATGAGTTGGTATTTAGGGCAGGTGGCTGCTTAAAGCAAGATGAAAGTAAAACAGAACGCTCCTATAGGAGCGTTCTGTTTTACTTTCACCTTGCTTTAAGTAGCCACCTGCCTTTAACACAAAATACTTGATGTAATTTAGTGGCCGTTTTAGAGAGGTTTTACTGTATCGAGTTTGTTACTGTTACTGTAAATGACATTGCTTGCAGACGAAAATCATTCGGCACCAAAAGAATAAAATATGTTTTAACCCTTTACTCCATAAAAATGCCTTTTAACGCCTTTCAGAACAGAACAGGCCAGTATCAGACAGATCAGGGTCTTCTCTGTTTATTTATGGAGTTAAATATATTTACCACGGCTAAAACGTTTCTTGATTATGTATATCTATAATATATTAAGCTAAATAAAGCTCATAACTTCACACATAAATTACTTCGCACCTCAATATACATGTACATGCATTAGAGTTAAACACTTTGTATCCCTTTTAAAAATCCAGATGTTTGTGACCGTGCTAAAGTTCGATACGGTGTCGGGTTCAATCCACATCCGACAGACTGCACACAATTTGTTCAGTGTTATTATCTGCGTGGAGGGAGAGTGGAACCCGTCTACAGAAACTGTGAGTACGGACAGTTCTGGGACCAGTCCAAATTACGATGTCTGCCAGCAGATCTGGTAGACTGTCCTCATGGTAAGTCTTTGCTTCATTCTTCAAAACACTGAAATATATTTTAATAATTTGTTAGCTGACGAATATTCATGTAAGAAATAATTTCATCAATGAATATTTATTTGTTTGTGCAACCTTTATTCCATTATTCGTTAACATGGCTCATATGTCGTATCGCCTTCGATCCAGATGGAATGCCGAGTAAATTGGTGTCTTATCAGGATCCAAGGTATTTGCCACTCGTTCATTGGATTCTCAATATCTTGACAGTTTAAACATATTTTATTACTCATATTTTCACAGTTGTACATAAATGCCTTTTACAAATGACCACAATTAGATATACAAGTACATTGGCACAAGTTCTGGCAACATTAGAAAACGTCCTCCCCATACAGGGTTGTAAGTTGACTAAAGCGAGACGGCGTAATAATTATAAATTACAACATAAAACATAGAAATAGAATATGATGTGTTGTTTGGTACCCCTTTTCCCGCTAAGCGCGAACTAACTGGCATATGCAAACAGCTTGGATCCGGATGAGACGCCGAGTTACTCGGCGTCTCATCCGGATCTAAGCTGTTTGACACTCAGTCAATAATTTCTATAACGTCTGATCGCATCTGAAAGAAGAACAAAATGCAACTGGTCCAAATTTGAGCAGGCAATATATCCTACAAGCAGATAATGGTTAAAACAAACTTTTGCATAAAAAGCACGTGCAGTCTCAAAGACGTGGAATCTATGTTGATTACATCCGTTTGACAGACAGCATTCGTAATGATTTTCCAACATATTAACCTTTATCCTGCTGTGAGAAAAATAATGCCTGTTTGAATTTGCATCTGATTCTATATTGGTTACTTCAGATTTGATCCAGATTTGAGAAACTGCTGACCATGTGTCAAACAGCTTGGATTCTAACGAGACGCCGACTTTCTCGGCGTTTCGTCTAGTGTCACACTGTTAGCAAATAGTTTTCAGGCCTCGAACAACAGAATAGGGATTAACAATTAGCTTTGCTAAGAAAGTTCTTTTCGGCATAAAATTTCGTCTATATCTACGCTTAAAATAGATTCCCCTCTATTTCCTTTATAACCGCCGCGAGAGTATCTTGCTGGATATATCCTGATCAGACCCAGGGTTACTTGGCATCTCATCTGAAATTCAAACGGTTTACAGAAGTTATAGCAAATATGCCCACAGCAACCCAAAGATTAACTGCCAGGAAGAAAATGATTCGGCTCCGGATTTCTTGACCAATCTCCGTTTTTCTTTCGGAAATATTTTTTCAAAGGCAATTTGAAAATGATCTAACCATTTCCTGAGCGGAACACGTGAACTAATTGCACAAAGAGCAAGCACGTATGAATTTAGTGATTCCTACTTAAACAATAATAGGCAGGCGCCTTTGAACTCTTTAACTCTCTCCCTGTTCAATATTCATGTAAGAAAAAATCATGGATATTTATTAGCTTAATTTTCTCCTATCGGAGCCGTCTGATCTTGGTCTACTCTGTTTGCAGTTGTGTGAAAATGCGTTTATATGAAGGAAATGTTTAACTCCATACTTGATACAGTTTTATGGTTTTGCAAATAGTGTAGACCGAGATCAGACAGATTCTTTATTCGCAAACATCTATGTTAGAGACGGTCCGTTATCTGCCATGGGTATAAATTATTCACAATTTTTCCCTGTGTTTGCAGAACACTATGTTTATAACAATATGCCATATAAAGTTGTCTTATATATATAAATGTCTTATAACTTGTACAATTCTAGACAAATGCAAAACCGGAGTACAGTTTTTCAAGCATTCTGATCCGAACAAATGTGGGGCTTTCTGGAAATGCGACAAAGGCAAGGCGTATGGTCAGTGCTGTCCCGAGGGCCAGGGCTTCCACCCCGAACTCGGATGCGTGGCCAACCCAAAGTGTAAAGATATGTGTCCCTTTCAAGACAGAGTGCCAGGTAAAAATACAGAGCCACACTTTTATCACATTATTCATTTATAACACTATCCATTTCTACTAACCGTTTTTATATTGTCATTTCTACTTTCCGATATTACATTATCTACTTCACGTTATCCATTTTTACTAACCGTTTTTATATTGTCCATTCTGCTATCCAATATTACATTATCTACCTCACGTTATCCACTTTCACTAACCATTTTTACATTATCCATTTATAACGTTATCCATTTTCACTAACCATTTTTATATTGTCTACTTTACTATTCAATATTCTACTACCGGTATTCAATATTACATTATGTACTTCACATGATCCATTTTACAATTTACACTATCCATATTTGACCATTTCCTTCATATAAACGCATTTTCAGATATTTGCAAACAGAGTAGACCCAGATCAGACGGTCATAGAGGAACCGTCTGATCAGGGTTATGAAATTATGATAGATCTGGCATTTTGCACTAATGAAATGTACCATTACAATAATTCTGCTAATGATTATTCATATCAATATTTCTTACATGAATATGCAAAAGGGAAAAGGTTAAATTATCAACCTATATATTATTATATTCATGACATTGAAATCCTTTCTTTTATATGTTCGACCCAACACTTAAAATACCATAATTATTATTATCATTATTATTATTATTATTATTATTACATGTATAATTATTATTATTCAATTATTATTATTTTTTATTATTATTACATGTATAATTATTATTATCTTTAAATTATTATTATTAGCATCATCATCATCATCATATACAAAGTCATGCATATAATTTAATTAAGTAAAGGGACATTACCATGTCGTCGTGGCCTTGCTTACATATGGTAAGACACCGAGTAGGCCAGAGATTTCTCAAAAGTCGAGCTGTTTGACTCTCAGTCAATAGTTTCTCAAAAGTTTGATCGAATCGAAAGTATTCAATATTGTATCAGATCCATATTTAGAAAGAAAAAAAGTCTATAAACACTGTAACAAGACGGCGTTTATCCGTTCTCTCATGCATATTTATGGATGAACTTATGGCATCGTGGATATTTATTAGCTGACGTATTATAATGGCATATGAAAACAGGACTTTTTGGCCTTTGTCCTTCCAAAATTTACAGTACAAAATTGTTCTGAAGTAATTTATATCACTACACATATCAAGAAACATATGTGACAGCTTAATGCAGGTAGAAAATAATGCTGAAAGCTCCGACAAGAGCTTTCAACATTACTTTAGACCTGCATTTAGCTATGAACTTGATAAATTGTCCTCATTAGAAATCGAATAACTCGAATTCCTTTTATCTCGTAGTTATTTTTATGGCCCGTTGAAGCTCGACTTATTGAGGTTCAACTACATTCAGTATTTAACCCTGGTTCCCTGTTCTATGTTTAGTCCAAATTTTAATACCCACTGAATAGTCATGAACAAAACAGTTATAAAGAAATATGCAAGGTGGAAAATTGTAGACATTTTAGGAAGCGAAGAAGCAGATCTATCAAATTCTGCTAGCAAACAGAGTAGACCCTGATCAGACGGCTCCTCTAGGAGTCGTCTGATCTGGGTCTACTCTGTTTGCAAATGCGTGAAAACACGTTTATATGAGGGAATGGGTTAAAGTACTTTTTTCTCAAATGCGTGTATACATTACTACAACGACCATACAAAGTAAGTCACATTCTGTGTTACTAAGATAGGTGGTAGCTGAATGCAGGTCGAAGAAAATCGAAAATTCCATCAGGAGATTTCTGCATTACTGCCTTCCTGCATTAAGCAACCATCTGTTCTTACAGATCTTCATGTTTATTCGCTATATTGTTGATATATGCAGGTTGAACTGCGGTTCTACTGTTTTCTTGCAGTCTGTAGTGGGCATCCTATTTCTGGTTCCCCAATCCGCTATATGCTGGTTCTACTGTTTTCTTGCAGGCTGTAATAGGCGACCTATTTCTGGTTCCCCAACCCGCTTTATGCAGTATACTGACAATGGAGTCTGGAAAAAGGAGAAGTGTCCCGCCGGAAGGGCTTACAGCCCAGCTGATTGCGAATGCTCGATCGAGGGCGTTATTGTTGCTGGGAAAGGTACGTCATTAAACTATTTAAGCCGTTTATTCCAATTGTTTGTAGTTTAAACGCACATGTACTTTTCATTCTTCACGCTGTCAGTGATAAGTCGAGACAGTTTTCTAACAAGTATGTTACTGTCCATTGCTAAGTAAATTCTAAAGCATCTGATTGGTTGGTTTTTCAGTAAACTCAAAATTTTGCCAATCAGATGCATGTAATTTAGATTGTTCCAAGACCCAAACTAAGAAGTGTTCTTACCTAAGATCCTGGTCTGGTGATAAGAAACAAAGCATTTGATTTATTTAATTGAACAATAACTCTGTCATCACACCTTCTGTATTTAAATACCCCCTTCAGCCCTGAATTTATAGAGTGGAATAACTATACAGTGCACTCAGTATGAAAGCCTTGACGTTGCTAGAATATTTTGAATGACAAACAGTGAATACCCTGATCAAAGGGCTCCTCTAGGAGCCCTCTGATCTGGGTATTCACTGTTTGCAATTACAATGTAGGTATGCATCAAGTTGCAAGGGTTAACTACTATAACGAGAATCCTAATTACTGAACACCCGTTCTCCACTTTCTTCTAGTTTGTGTGGCTGAATAAATTAGCCCGGGACCACTTTTAGCATCTTTAGACTGGCATAGTAGCAGATTTTGATCTAACTGCTCCTTTAGGGACAGTTTGGTCTGGGTTTGCACTATTTGCATATGTTAATTTGTCTGAACAGTAAGGGCAATCAGGGTAAATGTCAATAATTCACAGTGTGTTCATCTTGATAAATTACTTCCAATCAGATAACGGAGGCAATTATATGTTCGTTCCGGTGTGGTAATGTTAATCTCCATCGACTCCAAGTAGTAGTTCCAAGTAGTTCAGAGTAATTTCAAAACTAGACGGTTTTACATTATCATACACAGGATTCGAATTTGTTCTTCAATTTTCTTATTTTCTATTTCTTTGGTCATGTAACTGTTTGTGTGTATGCAGGAGCTATTTGATCAGATTTGCTCTGTTACATAGATCTGATTCTTCAGTTTCTGCCATGGTCAAACATTATATTTTCTGGTTCTTCGGGATCATTAGTTTTGATGTTTCTAGTTTTAAAAATTGAATACTGCTTAAGCCGGTGCTAGGGGGCGTGAGTAGTGTTGCAATTTTAATTACTACTCAAGTACAGACTCAATAAAACCGAGTCTGCAATTTTCTTTGTTTTCATTTCTACTTCTGCTTTCGAAGAATCACCCATTTTCAGAATGTTTGTTCATTGGCAATAATTAGTTTCAGTAAATGAACACTCACGGTGTCATGAAGTTTTGCATATATATTCATAAGAGGTGTGACCCTTTCCCTGTTTGATATACAAGTAAACAATTAGGTAATCATAAATATTCATTAGCTGACAATTTATTAAAGCATATGTACACAGGATATTTTGGTATTTATACAAACTCAAGAGTCAGCATTTTTATGATTTCATAAGCAAACCGAGCAGACCCTGATCAGACGGGAGCCGTCTGATCTGGGTCTGCTCTGTTTGCAAAGGCGTTTGTATGAAGGAAGGGGTTAACTGTAGGTGTCGAACGGGTTTCTTTAACACGTATATGTATATTCCTCTTTGCAGTCTGCAAACCTGATGTCTTAATAAACTTTAATCACGGAAGACGAGATATGTCCGGTAACAGATACAAGGTCAAGACGAGAAGGGTGCAACAGTACAGGGGTGCCGGATACTTCGACGGGCGCTCACAGCTCGTCGTCGAGCCCCTCAGACCCCTGGCCAAGGACGAGGGAGTTCTTATAATAAAGCTGCGATACAGGTTGGTGCATTATTCAATGATCTTGGTTATATATTATCAGCTAGGAGTTATGAGTGTGTATCCCAGTAACCCATGGAGGTGTATATAAGAAATAATGTACATGTATGTATCAATGTGGTCACCTTACTCACTGACTATTTATATAAAAAATAATGAAATCATGAATATTAATTAGATTGTGTTTTATAATGACTCATGGACATGGTGGAATCAGTAGAATGATATCTATATTATTTCATCAGCAAACATTGCAGACCACCCCGATCAGACGGCTCCCAGCGCGGCTGATATAGGTCTAAATTTTTTGCCAACTTCTCCGCGACTCCGATTGTTAGATATGATTTTATCAATTATTGATATGACCTTGAACTAAACGATAAGTACTATTGTATTCAAATTGGTACCCCCAGTGGTACGTACAAAATGGTCTATAAAGGTCCCTTGAGATATATTCGTAAATTCCATCTAAAATCAAACCAATTACTATTATATCTCTGATATCCTTCCGCCGACCGGAAGTGGCGCTATGTAAACTGATCTCTGGTAGAATCACACATTTTATTCCTTTTTATTGCAGCATATCTTTGATTAGTATGTTTCATGTAATGAATCCAAATCGAATGTACATAGAACTATTCATTTGAGCTGGAATCAGATTGATAACAACTGTTATTTAGACTGTAGGAGATTTGTTAAAGGTTGCGCTACTGAGAACTCGGGACCCTAGATAACATGAAATTGCTTTTAGTCATGTCTGGCTCTTAACTCTTATCCTATTATTCGCAGCCTAACCAACATTTCAAAGCAGTTTGGATCCAGATGAGACGCCGAATAACTCGGCGTCTCATTAGGATCCAAACTGTTTGAGATTTGGCTAATACGTTATTTATAAGCTTTGACGACCGGTACTAATCACATTGCGCCATATTCAAATTGTAGCTGGCAGTATTATTGTCACAGCATGGTGAGGGTTTACAGATAAATGGCGACTGGAAATTGTCCATTGCGGCAAGGCCTCGTTATAGCGATTTATAATGTATATATAATTGTTAGAATTTAACAATCGGGAGCTTATTGCAGAGCATACGCAACACAAAGAGTTCGTCTGCAAATAACAGCCGGTTGCTCTAACCCTCTGTATCCTAGAGTAAGCCTTTTTAAGCATGTGCAGGGTAGTTCCAGATCAGGCGATTGCTGAAGGACAAGACCGTATAAAACCGATGTACGATGCATTAGTGCTTTATACGAGGCATCTAACAGAACCAGAGAAACTCTATCGATAATAAGAGAATAGGGAATCGCACACGGTTTTCTCTGCACAAGCCACCACCCCCACTCCCCAATACACACCCTCTCTCTCTCACACACTCTCTCTATCCTTTCTCCCCACCCCTCTCTCTCTCTCCAATCTTATTTACATACCATTTCTATGAATTTGCAAACAGAGTAGAGTCAAATCCTATTTGAGCCTTCTGACCACTCCAGTATTATCCAGTGTTTTATGTTCAACAGAGAACGAAGAGGATACAACAACCTCCAAACACTTGTAACAAATGGTCACTGCGGACAGGAAGCATCAGTGGTGGTGGCAAAACTACCTGGTCTCGTGCTGTTAGGGGCCGAGGCTAACTACTCTAGGTCCTTTCCTCTTCCAACAGTTGTAAGTATACTTCTTTTTCAGTAAATCCCTTTATGCGTTTACTCCGTACATACGTCCTTTTATGCATTTGCAAACAGAATAAACCCAAATCAGACGACCCCTTACAGGAGTAATCTGATCAGGGTCTGCTCAATTTGCTTTTAATATATATAATATAGATATGATTCAACAGTTTCGGCAATAGCCAAGTTTCAGCTTAATGTTGGTCTAAAGTAATGCTTCACATAAGTTTCTAGATATGCACAGTCATGCGTTTAAGAGCAATTCTGTCTTGTAAATTTTGAAAACTGAACTTTACTTCGAGTTATTCTGAAGTAAATGATCGGTCCTTCCAAAACTTACAATACAGAATTGCTCTAAAATGTATTACTACGCATATCTAGAAACACGTGTGACAGCTTAATGCAAGTCTAAAGTAATGCTGAAAGCTCCTATTAGACCTTCATTAATATTTGAACTTAATAGACCAAACATCGGATAACTCGAACTTCTGTTATCTCGAACTATTGTGTATGGTCCATTGAAGTTCGAGATATCAAGTTAAACTGTACTTATTTTTAGGTTCTGGTATGTGGTGATTTGAGTTTTATTAAGTTGTGTTTGAGTTTGGTGTTATTCAGTGATGCCCTTGGCGTTTCTAAATTGTTAGTTGCGTTTTGTCATGCTCAACGGTGATTTTGTTTTCAGGATAAACCATGGAAGGAGATGATCTACATTCACGACAGTTACAAACTAGAGGGCCGTGTGTGTGGTGCTACTTTCAACGATTGGTGTGTCGGTAAACTGAAGGACACGGGCTGTGGCTTCCAATTCGGGGCTCCGGACAATCCGCTAAAGATGGGAGGTTTTGTTGGTCTTATAGATGATGTAAGTACACTGAAATAGGGATTGCTGCAATGACCGAGTCTGTGACAAATTGGATCCAGATGAGACATTGAGGAACTCGGGTGTCTCATTAGGACACCCTGAATGCATTTTTGCCTAATAATAGTATGACATTTGTCTAATAATAGTATGACATTTGCCTAATAATAGTATGACATTTGCCTAGGCTCTGGTCTTATTTCTGTAGTCACTCCTTAAATCCTGATACCGCTATCCGCTACTAGACTCGAATTTCCAAACAGCTTGGATCCAAATGAGACGCCGAGTAACTGAGCAATTCAAATGGATTAACATTTAACCCTAGCACCGTAACTGATTTAAGTCTGCAAAAATGCCGTCTGCTGAAATTTCTTAGGTTTTACAAATGTTATCACATAGAGTAAACCTCGATAATTCGAAATCGCATACAGTTACAAACCTCGATAATTCGAAATTACGTACAGTCAAAACATCGATAATTCGAAATTACGTACAGTAAAACCTAGAAAGTACTCCCTTGGAGCTTTCTGTGTGACTTTCAGTCTGCAATGAGCTGTAATCTGTCTTTAGCAATACTGATACTTGTTTGAGTGATCGTATAATCTAGACTTTACTGTATTTGCAAGTATAGACTGCTTAACCTCATACGCTATTTTTAGATCCGGTCTCTTTGAATAAATCTACCGAAAAGGAGCATTTACTATAAAAAAGGAAAGTTTCAGAATTGTGTAGTTTTGAAACCATTGTGATAAATAGAGCATTTGCTCTATTTATCACAAGGGTTTCATAAAGTGAATTTAACAGAGGCGTCAGAGTGAGTGAGTGAGTTGGGTTTTACGACACTGCGACACAAAATAGGTCATATTGCGCCGCTGAATAACGAGATGTCATGAAGCTGACGGATGATATCAAGAAGTAGATTTCGGCGTCAGAAGGCGTCAATATGAGGGAATACGTTAAAGCTTAAACATTACTTGATTTTGATTTTAAACAAAATTGTTCAAAACTATGACATCATGTGCAATTTATTTTCTATTTCAGATTTCGATTTACCGATGCAAACCACTGGAGGCTGTTATCAACATTAACTACTAGGACCAATAATTTTCTTAATCATAGGCTTATAGCTGTTTACTTTGTAATTCCGCCTTTGTACGTATTTTCAAACAGAGAAGAGCCAGATCAGATAGTTCCTATGGGAAGCTATCTGATCAAGGTCTTTTATTTTTGCGTATATGTGTATGTTACAGATCTGGTTCTATATTGTTTGTCAAATCACATTCCCAATTTTATATTTTGATACAATAACCACATGAATTAGTGTTCATGATGTTTGCATAGAAATTTTTCAAGTACCTCTTAACAATGTCCTAAAATAAATACGCTTTTCAAGCCTTTGCAAACAGAGTAGACCCAGATCAGGAGCCGTTTGACCAGGGTCTGCTCTGTTTCTTTATAAACTTATAAGAGTTTTGACTCCATAATTTCTACCAATACCAAAACATCCTGTATACATATATCATTATAAAAAAAAATATGCCAAGAAATATTTATGATGTCATCATTTCATTCATGAATATTCAGCAGGGACTAATATACTTCATGCAATATAAAAAAATAGATTTATATAACTGAAGAGTTAACCCTTTCGCTGCCAATGCCGGATCTGTGATTACCTATGCAAACAGTTTGAATCCAGATGAGACGCCGATTAACTCGGCGTCTCTTCAGGATGCAAACTGTTTGTTACTTTTACTATGTTTTTGAATTTTTTTTAAAGAAAATATAAAAAATGAAATTTTGTAGCAGACGACAAAGTTAGCAGACGACAGAACTTGGCAGCGAAAGGGTTAAACACGTATTCCTCTATCCTAGACCGCAATCACGTTTGCAAACAGCTTGGCTCCTGATGAGACGCCGAGTAACTCGGCGTCTCATCAGGATACAAGCTGTTTGACACTCGTACGATAGCTTGATCTAATCAAAAGTAGACAAAATTACACCTGATCCAAATTTTAGCAGACATTATTTTTGTGTTAGCAGGATCTGAGTGAACTAAGGGTATAATTATAATTGTGTGCAGTTTTAAAAATGACGTTCGCTCAACTTTCGTTTGTTGCATATTAAAATTGACACTACATGTACAGTAAAAACTTGATAATTCTAACACCAATATAGGTATTGTTATCCACCATGCATTAAGCAGTCACCTACCTAAGAATGTATACTTTCTTCTGTACTAATATTTCGACTAATCGAGATTTGACAGTATTTGGTCAAAAACGTGTTGATACTTCTTACCGAGTGACGAACAGTGTTGATCCCGAGGAGGCTTTGACATTATAATTCAACCCTCTACATAAAAGAGAATCACTTTATGCATTAGATTTTGTTTTTGAAAGACAAACATCTTATTATACAGTTTCTGGTCCGACCAAAATATATTGTTTCATTTACTTATAGAATTTTAGCTGATAAATACAGTAAAACCTCTCTATAATGGCCACTAATGTGTATTAATTATATGGTATTTAGGGCAGGTGGCCGCTTAAAGCAAGGTGAAAATAAAACAGAACGCTCCTATGGGAGCTTAAAGCAATGTGAAAGTAAAACAGAACGCTCCTATAGGAGCGTTCTGTTTTACTCTCACCTAGCTTTAAGCAGTCACCTGCCTTTAACACAAAATACTTGAAATAATTTAGTGGCCGTTATAGAGAGGTTTTACTGTATTCATTATGTCATCATTGTCTACTAGAAGGTCTATCCTTTACTCCATAAATACGCCTTTCTATGCCTTTGCAAACAAAGTAGACCTAAATCAGACGGTTCCTATAATAGTCGTCTGATCAGGTCTGCTCTGTTTGCTAATGATATAATTATACCGTTTCTGTCATTTACAAAATCTAATGTGTCCATGTGTTATTATAACGAATTAATCTCATTATTATTCACGACGTAACTATTTTTCTTACCTGTGTTCATTTGCTATTGTAACAAATTAATCCAATTAATAATCATTTATTTCTTACATGAATATTTATGGAGGAAATGGTTAAGGGCTAACCATTTGAATGCGGGACACGAGCGTAGTGACACCTGCAAACTGTGTCGACACAGACCAAATTCTCTGATACCCGCGACCTGATTCGCACTTGCAAACGGTTTGGATCCAGATCAGACGCCGAGCAAAAGACGCCTCATCAGGATCCAATCTGTTTGACTTTCGGTTGATTATTTCTCAAAACCTTGTTCCTTGTTCGAATCGCGTGTTACACAGAGGATCTGTTCTGTTTGCAAATAGAATTACATGTATATCCATCTGATCTGTTTTACACTTTCCGCCATGACAACGCAATCGTGTGTTTGAATAACATCATAAAAATAGATATTAAATATTCATGATATTATTATTTGTGACATGCATATTCATGAGGAAAAGGGTTGTTTACATGTTGATATTTTCAATTTTTTTACATATAGTTAAGAACGACTAAACATGTCCACAGCGACCACTCAAAATAAGTTTAATTCCGGTTGTATATGAAAGGCGGTAGCTCAATGCAGTGTGGACGTTACACAGAAAGCTCCTTTGGTAGTTGTCTGCAGAACTTTTATCCAGCATTAAGCATTAAGCAAACACGTGCTTTTAAAATGTTCATTTATTATGAGGTGACTATTATACTACAGTATCGTTCCGAATTAAGCAGGCAACTGCTAACTACCCTAAACGTGTTTAATCATCATGTATGATCAGATTCTGTTGTATAATGTATTCATTCTGAATGACGTGAATAGAATCTGAAAAGACTGTTTTATTTATATGATTCGCTTCACTTGTGATATACATGTCCATATTTTTGTGCAATTATTTTCCATCACTTTCCTCGTTAACCCTTACCCCTGCTTCGTACACACGAACTGACTAACATGTGTAACAATAGTGTGGATCCAGACAAGACGACGAGTATATTTACATCTTATTTTGGGTACGATGTGATGACACGCGGTAAAAAGTTTCTCAAAAGCTGCAACGAATCAGAATTTAGTGAAAATCGTTTTATACCAGTGTTTGAGCAGACATATAGTTTAACCTCGTTAACTCGATTTTTAAACAAAAAGAACTTTTTAGACATGTGGTTGTTTAATGCAGGGTTGAAATCATGCAGAAGGTTTTTAGTTGAGCTTTCTGCATGATTTTCATCCTACATTGAGCTGTTCTAAAGACCATTAACAGTACTTGTTAGAGAGTTCCAGTTATCGACATTTTACCGTGTTTGTTTCCAGCAGGAGTAAGGGTAAATGACGATCCATCTTCATATGCGTTTTATGGCCACAATAGTTTGTTATTGTACATTTATCCATATTGACAATAAACATATTATTTATGTAATAATGTTCGTATTTCATGACTTGCCTCCATTAGTATTTGTTTACCAATTCCCTTATAGGTTATTTTAAGAGTCAACCTCCTTGAATAAATCTACCGAACAGGAGCATATGCTAGAAAAAGGGGAATACTTACAAACATGTATATAATTGTGTTGATTTGAATCCATTGTGATACATAAAGCATTTGTTCCTGTGAAGTATTTACTCTATTTATCACAGATGTTTCAAAAAGTGTCTTTTACAGAGGCGTCAGAAGGCCTTGATATAGACCGAAATGCGACAATATGAGAGAATGGGTCAAAAGGCGTCAATATGAGGAAATGGGTCAAAAAGCGTTAATATGAGGGAATAGGTTAATGAGTAGTATCTACTTGAAGGTATAATGGTATATGGACGCAGGAGATTTTGGTCATGACAGAAACTGTAGAATCATAATTATCTATAACATAAACATACAGAACAGACCCTGACCAGACGGCTCGTATAGGAGTCGTCTGATCTGGGTATACTCTGTTTGCAAGGGCGTAGAAAAGGCGTATCTATGGGGTTATAGGTTAACCCTTTCGCTGCCAAATTCTGTCGTCTGCTAACTTTGTCGTCTGCTACAAATTTTCATTCTTTTGATTTTCTTCATTTTTGTTTCAAAAACATAGTAACAGTAACAAACAGTTTGGATCCTGATGAGACGCCGAGTTACTCGGCGTCTCATCTGGATCCAAACTGTTCGCATAGGTAATCACAGATCCGGCATAGGCAGCGAAAGGGTTAACGGTGTTCATGTTCAGTGTTCATGCTAGATATAATGACAACATGGATATTTATTAGCTGATGTTTCTATAATGGCATAATTATGTGCAGAGGACATATTGGCTCAGGCAGAAATTGTATAATTAGAACTATATTATACCATAGGCAAACAAAGCAGATCTTGATTAGAAGAAGAAGAAGAAGAAGAAGAAGAAGAAGAAGAAGAAGGGTGATGATGATGATGATGATGATGATGATAATGATGATGATGATGATGATGATGATGATGGTGACAAAAATGGTTATCCGTGCAAAAGAGTAACACATATGTCCAGGTTGCTACATTTGCACCGGTATTACGTATGTGTCCAGGTTGTTACATTTGTTCCGTTGTTACATAAGTTAGATTTGTTCAATTGTCATTTATGTCCAGTTTGTTATATCTGTACCCAGTTTGTTACAATTCTTCATTTGTTACATTTTAGTTATGTTGTTTCATATATGACAAAAGTGTATGCAGCAGAGACACTTCATTTGATAAGTAACTCGACGTCTCATCAGAATCAAAACTGTTTGACCAGCGGTCAGTAGTTCTTGAAATTCTTCATCAGAATAAGGGTAAATATCCAGACTTTGGTAAGATACATCGTCTGGACTGTTATTTCTCCTATATCGCAGGAATCAATCGTTTCCGCAAATAAAAGAATCGGCGACAGGCAATCATAAATCATTTTGAGACCGTTCTGTATTCTGTACATGTACAGAAAAACCCCTCTAGACCGGACGTTAGATTTAGTATAAAGATCGGTCTTGGAGACAGGTGACAGCTTAATGCAGAGTGAAGGTCATGCAAAAAGCTCCTCTAAGAGCTTTCTGTATGACTTTCACCCTGCATTAAGCATCCATCTGCATAAAGGGTATATGCATTATTCTCTACTATAATTCAGGTTTAGAAGGGTTTACTGTATTTTAAAATGATCCATCATTGTTGAACAATAGTGTATAGGTAACTCTTTCCCTCATAAATGTTGATGTATCCACGTGTCACTTTATAAATAGTCATAAGCGTATAAGCTTAATTGTGTGATGTCATATTAACTCTTTACTCCATAAATACGCCTTTCTACGTCTTTGCAAACAGAGTAGACCCAGATCAGACGGCTGATATAGGGACTGTTTTATCAGGGTCTGCTCTGTTCGCGTATAGAATTATATGGATCTGATGCTACAGTTTCTGCTATTAATCTATCTAACATTCATGATGTCATCATTTTCATTAACCCTTTCCTTTATATACACCTGTTTTCACGCATTTGCAAACCGAGTAGACCCAGATGAGACGGCTCCTATAGGAGCCGTCTGATCAGCCGCCTGATGAGAGTCTACTCCGTCTGCTAGTACAATTTGAAATATGTTTCTTTACTTTCTAAAATGGCTGCAATGTTCCACCCTCCATTTTTCAATGTAACTATGTTTTGTACACGAATATTCAGTAGGTATTGAACATTAGAAAAACCAACATTTGTCATGAAACAAACCATGGATTAAGTTCTATAATCGTTCACATGTAACCGCTGAGCCTGATCGAGTGGTTCCTTATTGTCAATGCAAAATACTTCCTTGAAAAATTACCATTATAAAACTTAAGTTAATTAATAGTCATTAATTAGTATTCATATTTAGGCATAAATTATTATTATGGTAAGAGTTAAAGTCGGGTTAAAAGCTCTGCAGAGTTAGTGTACTTACTGACATTGTGGACTGGACATTGTGTTCTATAAAATACCATAATAGCAGACCCTGATCAGAATGCTCCTACAGCAGTTTTCTGATCTGGGCCTTTATCTGGGTCTGAAAAGACGTATCTATGCGCCAATATGCAACCCTTCCAGTTATAAAAACGCTTTCCAATGCATTTGCAAACTGAGTAGACGCCTGTTAGAGCCGTCTGATCAAGGTCTGCTCTGTTTGCTTTTTGAAATTATAAATACGACTCTACAGTTTCTATTAATACCAAAACATGATGTGTACAAATGTACATATTTATGTCATAATAACACATCAGCAAATCAATATTCATGACGTCATTATTTTTTACTAGGAAATTGTTAAATACAGTTTTTGCTTTAACCCTCTCCCTGTTTAATATTTATGTAAGAAATAATGACGTCATGCATATTTATTAGCTGTTTTTTATAGTTGCATATGTACAGAGGATTGTTTGGTATTTGTTTGGTATTTGAAGAAACTGTAAAGCTAGATCTATTATAATTTCATTAGCAAACAGAGCAGACCCTGATCAGGAGCCGTCTGATCTGGGTCTATTCTGTTTGCAAATGCGGGAAACACGTTAATATGAAGGAAAGGGTTAACGCCAACTACTCGTTGATTATTCTACAGACAAATCGGTACGATGTAAGATGTTAGATTAATTTGCATAATAGCAACAGGAAGTCGAAATTCATATACCAAGGCAGAATTTGTAGGATGAATTTTATATCATCCCATAAAAAACGTCTGATCTGGTTCTACGTATTTGTAGGGGTAAGCAAAAGAGAGATGGTAGTTTAATGTAGAACAAAAGTAATACAGGGATGGAGCTTTCCTCATAATTAGTGCCCTGCATTAAGCTACCAATTAAAAACTATCAATTAGATTTATTTTTGAGAAGTGGATCAGTTTAGTGTCCAACAACATTATGAATAGGTGGGCATGGTTGCAAAACTATTATACATGTATATTAAACTACTGAACTGAACTTCGATATCTCGATCTCGGATAACTCGAACTTCTTGATAACTCGAGGTGAACGTTCGGCCCTTTCTAAATGTTCAATATAGACTTGTTCTTAAATGCATCACTACGCATATCTAGAAATACATTATGGCAGTTTCTGCTAAGGTAAGACTATCCCATGTTCATATACCATCGTATAAATGCAGCGAATTAATATTCATGATGTCATTATTTCTTACGTGAATATGCAACAGGTAAATACTGTGAGTAACTCCGTGTCTCATCTGGATTCAAACTGTTGGCAGACGGTTAACACAACTCATTGCAGCCAGATAAGGTTCTTCTTTCCGGCGACAATGAAAGTTTAACATTTTATTATATACTGTAAAACCTCTCTATAACGACCACTAAATTACATAAATTATTTTGTGTTAAAGCAGGTGGCTGCTTAAAGCAAGGTGAAAGTAAAACAGAACGCTCCTATAGGAGCATTTTGTTTTACTTTCAACTTGCTTTAAGCAGCCACCTGCCCTACATGCCAACTAATTAACACAATTTAGTGGCCGTTATAGAGAGGCTTTACTGTATACGCCTTTTGTTCCTATATGAGTCGCCCGATCAGTCTGCTCTGTTTGCGTATTATATAAAATAGATTTGATTCTACAATTCCTACTTTGGTCAATATTCCCTGTATCTATGTGCCAATATAAAATGACTATTTATTGAATAAAAGCTTATTGTTTTCTAGTTTTATGTCAGTGTCTCATATATTGAAATATAGAAGGACGTCGAATCGCTTTTTCACCAGCTATCTGTTTATTACCTAGTGACGTATAAGTCATAACTGTTTGACACTTCACTCATATTGTTTAGCAGAAATTAAAAGACAGTCCATTCTGAAACTGTTGAGCAGACGATAATGCTTGCAGACACAACATACTTAGCGCTTAGCGTCAATTAGAGCTAAAGTCATTGCACAGACAATTCAGCAGACGAAAAGTTTATGGGAGCAGACAACATTTTAGACGAAAACGAAACTCTGTATTGTCAAAACGATATAGCAAGCGTCTGACAATTTCACTTACTGATCGTCAATCTCGTATGAAGGTACGGTATAATAAACCCCCTCTAAACCGGATTTCTAGTAAAGAAGAATTTAGATACTTTTAGGCAGGTGGCTGCTTAATGTTGGGCGAAAGTCGGCTCAGGAGCTTTCCGCATGACCATCACCCTACATTAAGCTGCCACTTATATCCAAGATCGATATTTATACTAAATTGAACATCCGGTTTAGATGGGTTTATTGTTAAGTGTTTCATAAAAACTGAACAAACCAAAGACAACGTTTGAATTGATATCCAAGATAGTTCATTATAGACAGAAGCTTTTAACCTCTACAATACGTTAGCCCTATCTCCGCCGATAAAGTTCGTCTGCTGATATATCGTCTGCTTCACGTTATAAAGTGAATGTACTTCAATTACTGCACTAATCAGACACTCACAAAGTTTGGATCCAGACGAGTCGCCGAGTTAAACTATGTGGATCAAAACTGTTTGCAAAGGTAATCACAGTTTCGTCTATGTCGATGAAAGAATAAGCCAACTTTGATAATGTGACGAACATTTTGGGATGCACAGCGAGACGTACACTGACTTCGCGTCTAATCCAGATTCAAACAGTTTGACGCGCTGGGACTGTTTTTGAAAAGAGAATGAAGACGAAACTTAGCTTGAGAATTGAAGGGAACTACTTTAGTTTGCCAACGAACGTTACGTAGTATTGAGAGAGATTTGTCCACAGGGAAACCATACTTAGAACTAAAATAAGAATCATGGATACAAGGGAATAATGTCTGGGTAATGTTACAGAGCTATTGACCAGTTGATCTGCTGAATAATTAAAATTGGTTCCTCCCTTTCTGAATATTAATTTTAAAAAATGCATCAAACGTTATCGCTGAAGAAAAAATATTTGTATGATAAACAGAGTAGAGCCTGGTCCTAATGGATACGTTTGGTCTGGGTCTACACTGTTTGCAAAGGTTTTATAATTTGGTTATATTCGGTGTCTACATATTCTGAACCTTTTTGACGCCAAATAAATTTCACCTGCTAAGAGTATCGTCTGCTGCACCTTTCAAAATGACATTATCTTCGATTTCTGTACAAACAAAATTACCAGCGACACACAATTGTAGGAGCCGTCTGATCAGGATCTGCTCTGTTTGCTCTTGGCATGATACAGATCTAATTTTACATTCTTTATCAAATAAACAAATCCGTGAAAAAATTACATTATAAAACTTCGATAATAGATATTCATGACGTCATAATTTCTTGCATGAATATTGAACAGGGAAAGGGCTAAATAGCCATACTTACACACCTTTTTTATGGCCGCTTAAGACAGGATTTATTGTACAAAGTGATAAAGTATAATTAACTGATGTTGGTTTTAGTTTTTCACAATCAAATTGATTTAAGCTGTTTGACACCCGGTCAATAGTTTCTCAAAAGTGTGACCAAATCGGATGTCAGAGAAATTCCAGATACCCCTGTCTAAAAATATCGAGCTTTTATTAATAATCAAAATTGCACAGGATATTTCAGTGAGTGGTTCCTTTGTTATGGCGGCAAATGTTATAAGTAATGGCGCTTTGAACATGAGAATTTTCGTCCATGGTAGAAACAGCAGCATCATATCATATCATATCAAAAGCTATAGTAGCCGTCTGTCTGGGTCTACTCTGTTTGCAAAGGCATAAAAAGGGGGGGTGTATATGGAGTAAATGCCAGTGGTAGCTATAGAAATGTTCCATTGTATATCGATCTATTTTGTTACATTGTTAGCGGCCTCTTGTATAAAGAAACATTCAATTATTTTCCCCAGTTATTGATGTTGTCGGGGGGAAAACGATCGCATCGTTAAAGTGCATTGTTAACTCTTGTTGAGCTGGGAACGATCTCGCTGGTTTGGCAAACAACTTGAGTACAGATGAGACGAATGATAAACTCGGAATCTCATCAGAACACAAGCTGTCTGACACTCGGAACATATTTGTTTTCAAAAACTTAAACGAATTCAAAATAAGTAACCATTTGAGTAAATCAGATTTGAGAAGATTGTGTTTTCAGTAGACCAAGGCTGAATCAGACAGAATTACATTTTAACGTTACGAACAGAGAGCAAAATAAACACGATTTAGACTCACAGGGACTGTCTGAACAAAGTCTGCACTGTTTGCTTGCAGAAGAATTAAATATACAGTAAAATCTCGATTATCCGAACACTAAAATACGTATTATCATCGATCTTTAAGACAGGTGGCAGCTTAATGCATTGTGAAAGTCATGCAGAAAGCTCCTCTAGGAGCTTTCTGCATGACTTACATCATGCATTAAGCAGCAGCCACCTGCCTCAAAGGTCTAAATTCGTTTATAACGAAAATTCGGACACTCGAGACTTTACTGTATATACAATTCCTGCCGCTGTCAAAAGCTCCCGTATGTATATTTCACTGCAGAAGTCACCCATTTATTATAATTAAGGTTACTATTCCTTACATGAATATTCATTAACACTTTCCTTCATATAAACGCCTTTTCATGCCTTCGCAACTAGTGTAGATCCAGATTATACAGGTCTGCTCTGTTTGCTTATAAAGTTATAACAGATATGACCTTACAGTTTCGATGTATATCACGAATTCATGTGTTCATATCCTAAGCTGAAACTTCATTTAATAAATATTTTCAAAGTTTAATCTTTACTCCAAGAACATTTATGTAATAAATAATGACGTCTGAATTAGATTATCATTTATGATGGCATAGAACACAGAACATTTTGGTCATGGAAAAAAAAATCAAAAAAAAAAGATTCAGATCTGTATAATTCCGTACGCTCTTATAGGAGCCGTCAGCTCCGGGTCTACTCTATTTGTAAAGGGAAATGCGTTTTTATGGAGTAATGTGTTAATTTTCGATAATGTTGAAAGTACAGTTTGGATCCTTATAAGACACATGCTATCTGACGTTCTTATTTGGACTCAAAACGTTGTTGGAAACGTTATTCATCAACTAACCTACAGTTTAACTTCGATATATCGAACACGGCTGACTCGAACTCGAAGTGAAGATTCGGTCCTTCCAAAATTTACAATACAGAATTATTCTAAAATGTATCACTACACATATCCAGAAACACGTGAGACAGCTTAATGCAGTTCGAATGTAATACTGAAAGCTCCCATATACATGTACCTGCATTAAGCTGTGAACTTGAGAAATTGTTCAAATGAGAAATCGGATGACTCGAACCCTTGTTATCTCGAAGTAATTTGTATGAGATATCGAAGTTCAACTGTATGTAATACAGAAGAAAATATACACACAGTAAATCCCCTCTAAATCGGACGTTCAAATAAGTATTAATGCCAGTTTGTAGGACAGGTGCCCGCTTAATGCTGGATAATAGTCATGCATTTAAGCAGCCACCTACGTAAAAATATTTAAATTTATCTTTACTTAATTTCTGGTTTAGAGAGCTTTTACTGTACTTTGTGATTTGAATCAAACGGCGTCTTTCTGTACAATTATTATTATCATTGGTTTATCCAGTTTGTAGACATTATATGCAGAATTTCATTTAGTACATACACTGTATATATGGCATACAAACTAGCACAGGCGATATAGTGTTCACATGGAACAGCCTCCAAAGGTAATGCAGCGTCCTGTTTCTGTAGTTCCTAAGGTAATATAACGTCTTGTTTCCGTAGTTCCAAAAGCAGGCGGTAACGCATCTTGTTTTCGTACTACGGAAACAAGACGGCCATCTTGTTTCCGTAGTTCCAAAGACAGGCGATAAGGCACCTTGTTTCCGTACTTCCAAAGGCAGGTGATAACGCATCTTGTTTCCCTAGTTTCAAAGGCGGGTAATGTCGTATGTTGCTTCGGTAGTTCTAAAGGCTATGTCGCGTCCTGGTGTCTGGGGTTCCAAAAGCAGTTAATGTCATGTCTTGTTTTCCTGGTTCCAAAAACTTTCACTTTTGCGTCTTCTTTCTGTAGTTCCAAAGAAAGATCATACCGCGCCTCGATTATCTTGTTTCAAACCCTTGCAATATCCTGTTTTGCTTCTGTAGTTCTAAATGAAAGTAATGTTGCCTCTTGTTTCTGTAATTCCAAAGGCAGTATTGTCTCCTATAGCCATAGATCCAAAGATAGATAATGTCGCATCCTGTCTCAGTTATTCCAGTGGCAATGCCGCGTGTTGATTCTGCGCTCTCAAAGGCAGTTAATTTTGAGTTTTACTTCCGTAATTCCGAAGGCAATGCCGCGTCTTGTTTCTGTAGTTCCTACGGCCGGCAATGTCGCATATTTATTTCTGCAGTTTCAAAAGCATGCAATGCTGTGCGTTCCTTGTGTAGGTTAAAATGCGTCTTGATTCCGCAGTTCTTAAGGAAGGTTTATAATATAACGCCTGTCTTGCTTCTACCAAATTGCCAGGCGTAAATACGTCAATAAAAAAGCAGCTAATAAATATGCATTATGATTATGTCATTACACTGTATTTCGTTACCGGATACAGAACAGGGAAAGGGTTAAGACACTTCTCAGTAAGATACATTATTAAAGTTTGGTATTGTGATGTCATTTCCGACTAGGACGTCATTGTTTTGCCGTAGGTGTTCCTCTAAAGAGACACACAGAAAGGCAGACGGTAGCTTAAAATGATAGACTCTCATTTCAACGCTTTTTAAAATGCCTAAAATTACATTAAATGACTTATCTATATGCTGAAAGAAAATATACCGCAAGAAAACCGATCGAATAAATACTGAAGAATATAAAACGTGCATGCGTTATATAATGAAGATTATCCTGTCACGTGCCTATTTTCCTGACGGATAACAAGGTGCCTGATAAACTTTTTGTTATTATGTCAGTTGGTCACATGACCTATAGCCGAAACTACTTTTTTACCGAGACTCTTATTTCGTAAATACACAATTTTACGTCAACCGAGTACTGAATAAAAAAGTTTTACAAAGCGAATTTGTTGATTTCAATCGATACGCATTAAACTAAATAGATCTAGATCTAATTCTTTCACTTCATTCTCCCAAACTTATATGGCGCCAACTTATATTCTTAGGCCTAGACTAGATCTAGTAGATCTAGATCTAGACTAGATCTAGTTGTTTGTCGCGAAATTACCGTGTTTAGATAAATCCGCATCAAGAATCATACATCGTCTAGATATCGTCAAGTGACAGGTTCTTCTTCTCACATTTACCGGGGCAACGGTTTTGTTTTGAGCATTTTTAAAGCAATGTGACTTTTTGGAATTCCAGTGACGTACGTAATAACGCCTTTATAGTGACGTCATCAACAGTCTAGTACCAGTAGAGTCGGGTATACGCTGCGGTGCATTTTGTGGTACATTCGGTACAAAATAATAATAGTTATATTTTGCTGTCGTGACAAGGATAAATAGAATATTTGGTTCCTAGCTTTGAATGAGAAATGTTATCTGGCTCGGCTTCTGAATATATCAGGTTCGCCTTCGGCTCACCTGATATATTCATCCGCCTTGCCAGATAACATTTCTCATTCAAAGCTAGGAACCAAATATTCTCTATGTACTATTAAGTTGTTAGTCGCCAGTATATTAGTATTTATTCGGTTTTCGTATTAGTTTCATAAATGTCAAAATAGGTTTATAGATACAACTTGGATGTACAAGTGTCGACGGAAATGGTTGGGTGCGTATCACAGGGACATTTTTCAATATCAATTCAAATTGATCTTCAGTAATAATAATTGAACCTGGTCAATACCAAGTTTCGTGATTTTATTGAAAATATGCGTTTATTGTGGAGACTTTCATTTTAACATCACAATGGAGTTTTATTTTTAAATTACTCTCGTTCTGTATTCAGCAATCAGACAAACGTTTTTTTATGCCTTTGCAAACATAGTAGACCGGTATAACGCGGCTCTTGTAGGAGGTATCTGATCAGGATCTGTTCTATATGCCTATGGTATAATATACTATAAACCCCCTCTAATCCGGACGTTAACATTTTACCAGTGCCAGTATTTTAGATAGATGACAGCTTTATGCAGGTTGAAAGCCACGTAGAAACGTTCTGAATGACCTTCACCCTGCATTTAGCAGGCTTTTGCCTTAAAAGATCGTTCTTTATTAAAACTCCGGTTTAGAAGGGTAGGTATAATTCTACAGTTTCTGTCTGAGTCACAATATCATGTTCTCATACGCCATTTTAAATATCATTCTGATATTCATGACGTTGTTATTTATGACATGAATATTTATGGAGTAAAGACCCTCAGCATTGTTTTTAATTATTTGCTTCAAAATAACCCTTTCCCTTATGTAAGCGTAAAACAGAGCGGACCCCAGATCAGACGGCTCCTTATAGGAGCCGTCTGATCAGGGTCTGCTCTGTTTGCTTATGGTGTAATATAGATCTGAATCTACAGATACTTCCTGAGCCAAACTGCTATGTGTTCATAAGCCATTATGAAACATAATCTTATTAATATTTATGACGTCATTATTTCCTATATGAATGATCTTCGGGGAAAGGGTTAAATAGGTTTTGTTGTAATTACAAGACGATCACATACTGATGACAACAGAAAGAGAATTAACAAGAAATATCTTCAAAAAGATATTCAGCGGCATTCAAATATTGACATAATGTACAAAACAATAATGGTATTTAAACCTCTGCCATATCAATTCAATGTTTGGAGATTTTATAGTACAGGGAACTAGATCTATGAAGGTTGGTTATTATACTAGCAGACAGGCGTGCAACGGAAATGACTTAAACAAAAGGTAATTCAACTACATGTACATGTATATCATTCAATATACTTTATTATGGTTGTGTCTTTTTGTTAGTGAATTCGGGGGCGATGCTATTTAAATATACTGCAATGAGTTATACTACATATTTTGATTTTTAGGCGATTATAATGTTTGAAAAGAATTAGTGAACGTGGAGTAGAAGAAACAATTATTGAAACATTTCAAGTAACTTTTATAGGAAATCACTATTAACTTGTACACGAAATGCAAAAACAACCATAACAGCACTACTAAAAATCTGTGGATGATCGCCGGAAAATCTCAGAAGGACGTTCGGAGTACTAGGAATAAATCATTGCGCGTAAGAACTAATTCATATTTTGAAGCGCGTATATTTATATTGATATTAAGATAACAACTTGAATACACTTTAAAGCATATGAAATGTAGTTTTTGTTTTTTAGAGTCTGTAATTGCAACACCAAAATCAACGCCATGAGACCGTATATCTTAATATCTAGATCTTATGTAAATAAAACGAGAATCAAAATTTTAATTACTGTTGATCTTAATCATTCGACATATATCAGGCATGTCCAACAAATAACTAAGAATGTCTCCCATTTCAAAGAAAGGCTAGATCAATGGATCGGGTGATCAAAGTTAAGCTGGTAATTTATAGGGCATTCCTTTAGGCCGATTAATTCAAGCTTCTTGCTGTATCTACCCTTCGAAACTAAAACAGACTTGTCATTATAGTCAAAGGATATAGTAAATGCCCCTGTGATACACACTTAAACTCCGTGGCTATATACATGTACACTATTGTGTGTGATGATGTAATTATTGTTTAAATCTAAGGGGATTTTTATAGTCAGTTTGAACTCTGAAGTATTTCCTTTTGAAACAAACTAAGTTTTCAACCGTTATGCAGGTTATCGTGACCTAATTGCCAGTTGTACACTGTGTGTGTCGGTCTGTGATCAGGATCCTAGATTTTAAAATAAAACTATGCAAAGCATAGACAAATTGAATATGCATACTTGAATACGCAAACGATTGACCAGGTGACCCTTTTAAATTGAACATGGTACTTTCGAATTCATAGTTGTGCTAGCACAAATGCTGGTTCCTACCTCTAAGTTTCATCGAAATGCATACTTTTGACAACAGGGCTGTATGTTAATATAGCATAATGCTTTGAAAAGTCCATAGCAAGTTTCAAGAGGCAGGCTTATGTTTTATAGTTTGTTTGCTTTAAAATGTATTTAGAGAAAAGAATATCAAAAAATATACAGAACATGAATGAAAATAATATACAATATTTTTCGCAGCCTTTTCCCCTCCGCCGCAGTTTGGGTCCCAATATATAAAGGTTACATGGTTCTATTTATACGCTAAAACAACGCTAATACGTGACAACAACGATTTGTGAACGTACATACTTAATATGCTAATTATACAGACGCACTTTTCTTGAAATCTCCAAGCATAAAATGAATAGATTTATAGTTTTCGAAAATTTGAATAAAATCAATTGACAGCGTCATTATAGCTTAGTGGATATGTCGTAAGCTTCCTGTGCTAAGGGTCAAGGGTTCAAATCTCAGTGAAGTGAATTTTGTTTGGTTATTGTTTTCCCTCAGTGTGAGAAATCGCATTTAAAAATGTGATCTTACTGCATGAGAAATATTACTGTCAACGTCAACTTCAATATTTTATTCCGGTTGATAAATATAGAGTTTTTTCTGTATAATGATATCAACAATGGAGATATGGAGCAAATGGACTTTTCGATGTCTTTGGAACAGTACTGATATTTTTGTAGAAATGTTAAATGTCGATCTGGGTTTGCAAATGCCGGTGAATTCGTTTCCCGCAATCAAGGGGGTAAATTCCGAGCTGTTTCTATATTCAATCTCTTCAAATTTGTTTTAAATTATTGAGATATTACAAACCGGTTGAAATGGGGGCAGATAACGTATTGATCATATCTCGAATTACTGGAAAATGGTTGACCCATGTTTGCCATAAAATGGAAACAAACAAACATCAGACCCAGACACGGTTCCTAGGGGAGTTATAATCATCAGGGTTTGCACTATTCGCTTCCCAATTGTTTTCCAAAGGTCATATTGACAAAATAAATATTTCAGAATACCCGCAAATTCATAACTGGATTGGTTCGTAATAGTTACATGTATTAGACGGCTCCTGTAGGAACCTTCTGATCAGGGTCTGCTCTGTTTGCATATGAATATGGTTCTGCAATTTCTTCCATGACTAAAATCTCTATGTCATGATGTCTTTATTTCTTTCAGTAATAATTATGGAGTCAAGTGTTAAAGTTTAATATTATTATAACACTACTGTTTGTTATTGCAATAATATTAATATTTAATTTTCAGAAGATTTTCAGTACATATCCAGAATCCGGAGGAGCCCTCTGATCTATACACTTTCGTACTGAATGGACTCTATTGCTAGATACTGATGAACAAAAAATGATGCCAGCATTCAAAGCGCTAATGCATTTGCATGGCGGAGAATGTGAATACGGAGAAATGGGATTCAATACATAACAAGTAAACAGTATAGACGGTGAAACTCTGCTTATTTACACATATAGCATGAGAGTGACCGTGACATATGTACTTATTATCAGGGTTTAACCATTTACCTCATGATTAATTATTTAAAGAATATGGCATCATGAATATATAATATCCGAATTTTTGTGATGGTATATATACATATACCTGTTAGCATCGCAGAAACCCTAGAATTATATCTATATAATTCCATCAGCAAACAGAGCAGAACCTTTGAGGGGCCGACTAATTTGGGTCTGCTTTACTTGTACAGGCATGAAAAGGCATGTCTCAAGACCTTAAGCTGAGCTCCGGGGTTAACTTGTCTTTCATATGCTATTTCGGATTAAGTAAAGGATCGTATGCAGAAGTATATGAAGCGGGTTTGATTCGGTTTTTATAAATATTAATACGTTTAGACAATTCGAGGCAGAACGAATTACATGTTTCCAAAGTCTTGTGATTTTTTAAAGAATATTAAAACCATTAAAAGTTCTTTTTTGTGGTTATTACTTCTAATTTCAACTTTATGACGCCTTTAACCTGCAGTTTCATACATTTTACTGCCTAAAGTAAAATTAACAACCTATGTATTCCTATGTATAGGCTAAGCAATAATTTGCCTACAATCATTTAACGACTTTGTTAGTTAGGAATTGTTGGTTTCTGTACATTTACTATATCCTTTGACTATAATGACAATTTTGTTTTAGTTTCGAAGGGTAGATACAACAAGAAGCTTGAATTAATCGGCCTAAAGGAATGCCTTATAAATTACCAGCTAAACTTTGGAACAAAACGATCCTTGATCTGGTCTTCCTTTGAAATGGGAGACATTCTTATTTATTTGTTGGACATTCCTGATATGCCTAATTATTAAGATCAACAGTATGTAAAATTTTGATTCTAGTTTTATGTTAGTAAAATCTAGATATTAAGATATATATGTACAGTCTCATGGCGTTCATTTGGGTGTTATAAAATGTCTTTCTGGCTACTGTACAGTACCGCAACAGATCTAGTAAACGTAGTTTAGAATAGATCTAGGTCATATCAATCTATTTTTTGTTATTTCTTTCAGGAATATTTATGGAGTCAAGTGTTACAGCATAATATTGTTATAACAGTATTGCTTGTTACTGCAAAAATATGAATATTTAATTTTCAGAAGATCAGTACATATCCAAATTCCGGAGGAGTCCTCTGATATATACACTTTCGTACTGAGTGGACTCTTTTGCTAGATACTGATGAACAAATGATGTCAGCTTTCAAAGCGGTAATGCCTTTACATGGCACCTTTTGTCATTTAAAGCCAGGTCTCGCTTAGCATTGGATTGATTAATTACTTCACCTATTAATCCGACATTTAAGCGTTTATAGTACAAGTAATCGTTCAGTGTTTACCAGATGAATATAAATATCTAAAACATGTAAATGTGAACAAAACAGTGAACTGTTAATGTAATAGGAAACTCCAAAACATATTAATTACTCAGTCTTTATCATCGCCGGGTTACAATGGTTTTATTGGATTAAAGTCTAATTCCCAGTGTTTCTTTATCTTATAAATGTTACGTTGTCCAGCACACTATTGCCTTTTCTGACAGTTTGGATCCAGATGAGAATCCGAGTAACTCGAAGTCTCATTAGGATCCAAACTGTTTGACACGTTGTCTCTAGTATCTCAAAAATGAATTACTCGGCACATCACCAGTATTCCAGTATCATAGCAACAGATAAATACTAATTTCTTTGTTTCTCCACAAAACGCTATGTTATGACCACTCATTAAAATCGTCTCTTCGAGACGATTCTAAAGAGTGGTCACAACATAGGTGAAGGTTGAGAAATAAAGTATTCGTGAAAATGTTTTAATTTACGAATCTTATTTGGGCGTCTACTGTTTGTTTGCTAATACCAGCCAGGTTAGCCTAAGGATGGGCGAACACTTCCAAACAATCTGATTACGTATTCATAGACTTGATTACAATGGTGAACCTAGTCTATCAGCGTATATTTGTGTTTGGCTCCTAAATCCTTTGGGGTTTAACCGTGTGTTACAAGATTTAGCATGCCTACTTAATTAATTGGCAGACATATAGATATGGTGTACAAAATAACCATTTAAACCAAGAATATTCATGCCAGAAATAGTGACATCATGGATATCGGTTAGATGATGGTTTATTACGGAATCTGAACATAGAAAAGATGGGACAAGGCAGAAACTATTGAATAGATATATGTACATGCATATGCATTATTCCATAAGCAAACTAAGTATACCCAGATCATATGGCTCCTACAGGAGAGGTCTGATCTGGTCCAATGCGTTTGCAAATACTTTAAAGACGTACACATATATTTAGTACAATATCAATTTGATTTCAATAAAAGATTCTTTATTTACATTCCAAGTTCTGCATTGTGACTACTCGTTAGAATCGCTTCCTCGAGTCACTTCTAAAGCACAGTCATAACATAAGGTTTTGGAGAAAAATGGCAGGTTTTGATGGATTCAACGTTAGTTGAAACCATTTATAGTCACTGTTGGATTTTCCAACCTCAACTTGACGCAGTAATCAACCGCGACTCAAAGTAGTGCATTCAATATCTCATAATCGAATATGTCGACCCTGTCTTATAATTTGACACATGTTCGTTATAAATTGAGAGCCAACCGAAACATATCATATGGAATACAAAATGCATTGGTCTTTCTGTGTGTTTGAATTTTTCATGTGAGGAAGTCGTCCAACTTGCTTATAGTAGGTTGGTATTTCTGCCAAGGTGTTCGTCCAGCACCAAACAATTCAATTTCATCCGTAAAACCCCTGGGGTCTTTTTCTGCCTGTAACTCGCTGGGCGTCGCGATATGACTGAAACAATTGTAAAGCGATGTCAAACTCCGATTCAAACAAACTAACATTTCTTAATCAGATGTACTCATCGAAAAATCACAAACATGCAATGTCGAAATATGTACAGTTAAATCTGCTTTAAGCAGCAACTGAATCGAAATATTTTGGGGGATTTTTAAGGCTTGTAGTAGCTTAATGCAGAACAAAAGTAATGCAGAAATCTCCCATGTGAGTTTTCGTCTTTAGTTTTGCCCTGCATCAAGCTACCACCTACTTTTTTAAGAATGCTATATTTGTTCAGAAAATGGCCGCTTAAAACTTGTTATACTGAATCGAAAAACCGTATACTGAATGTAAAACAAACAGAACAAAACATATATACGTATAGCTAAACTTCGATATCTCGACCTCGGGTAACTCGACCACGCATAACTCAGAGTAAAATTTCGACCATTCCAAGATTTAAAAAATTAAAATACAGAACTGTTCTAAAATTTATCATATGCATATCTAGAAACAAATGTGACAGCTTAATTGCAGCTCGAACGTAATGCTGACAGCTCCCACAATAAGCTGATACTTATTGAAATATGTAAGGTTTAACATTGTAGCGAGTTTAGAAACTAAAAAAACAAATCTATTAAATTGCAGTTGCAAACAAAACAGACCCCGATCAGACGGCTCCTATCTGGGTATACCCTGTTTGCAAATGCGTGAAAATGCGTTTATATTAAGGAAAGCGTTAAAGTGATAGTCTCGGCAATAAACGCATATTTTCAATTAAAATTTGTCCAATTAGTAAAGTATGAAGATTGGCAGTTTGAACTTATATCGATAAATGATCTATGATACAAAATAAATCGTTTTCGACGATATTTTCTGTCGTACAACAAAACGTTATTGACCCATGTTGAACAGTGACGAAACTAAAATGAAACCCGAATAAATACTAATATATAAAAGAAATAGATGTTTTATCTTCTCCAGATTTTGGTCGATCACTTTTCTTGCGATATACATATATACAGCAAAGAAACAATTGGTTTACTTGCCAATAGACACTTTCACTTTAACTCGTTCGGCGCCAATGTCGCCTGTAACATTGAAAACAGGGCAGTCCTAGGTCAGATGCCGCCTTTTCAAAGCGGAATCTGACCTGGGACTTCACTGTTTTCTGTATTATTTTAGCCAATTAAAAACAAAATTTTACCAATATACCTCTATTGTTTGTTTAGAAGTATATTTCATATGAAATTATTATTGCAGACGACACTTTTGAATTTGTCGCCAAAGGAGTTAAGGTTGGTTTTCATATATAGAGGGTCCAGAAAATATGCGTAAATTTATACTTTTTTAAGAATAGTTTCTTTGTTTCTCCATCCAACCCTATACTGTGAGCACTCCTTAAATAGTAGTCACAGTATAGCGTTTAGTGGAGAAATGACGATTTAGTATTTAAGTACGCGCGTTTATCTGTAGTTCTGGACTATTTTAGTATTTGAGCACGCACGTTTATCTGTAGTTCTGGACTATTTTAGTATTTGAGTACGCATGTTTATCTGTAATTCTGGACTAGTTTAGCATTTGAGTACGCACGTTTATCTGTAGTTCTGGACTATTTTAGTATTTGAGTACGCACGTTTATCTGTAGTTCTGGACTATTTTAGTATTTGAGCACGCACGTTTATCTGTAGTTCTGGACTAGTTTAGTATTTGAGTACGCACGTTTATCTGTAGTTCATGATTAATTTAGTATATGAGTACGCACGTTTATCTGTAGTTCTGGACTATTTTAGTTTTTGAGTACACACGTTTATCCGTAGTTCTGGACTATTTTAGTATTTGAGTACGCATGTTTATCTGTAGTTCTGGACTATTTTAGTATTTGAGTACGTACTTCTATCCGTTGCTCTGGGTTATACGTGTTTGTACTCATCCTTGAATGCCACTTTCCAGACTTCTTGAAAAAAAAGGATAGCAAATGCATGTTATAAACCATGCAGAAATGAAAACGGCAATTTAGCTCGACACCAGCAAGGTTTAGATTAGATTTTCTGACCCTTTGCGATTTCTGACGCAAATCAATTTCTGGCTTTCTGCTGTGACAATGCGACTAAATAGAGACCCACAAGTAAACACGCGGTCTGTAGTGACTCTTGTCACGCTTTCAAAAAAGATGTCTGCTGAATTTCTGATCTGCTGCAGGTTGGCATAGTTCAAGATTTTCAGAAACTATTAACCGAGTGTCAAACAGGTTGGATCCAGATCAGAGGCCATGCTACTCGGTGTATGATCTGGATCCAAGCTGTTTGCAAATGTGACCAGGTCATTGTAAGCGGTAGAAGATGAACATTAAATGTTTCTTTAACCGTTTACTCCATAAATACGCGTTTTCGTCGCATTTGCAAACAGAATATACCCAGATCAGACGGTTCCTATAGGAGCTGTCTGATCTGGGTCTGCTCTGTTTGCTTATGATATAATATAGAGATGCATCTACAGTTCCTTCCATGACCAATGATTTCTGTGTCCATGTGCTATTATAACAATGAATCCATTGAATATTCACGACGTCAATGTTTCTTGGAGAAGTTTGGCCATTTGCCTGCCAAGCACTATCTCCTCGGCACTGTTGGTTTTTGTAAACAACTATGATCAAGATGAGACGCCGAGTAACCCTAGACTATTTTAAGACCCGTCCCCTTTTGAATAAATCTACCGAAAAGGAGCATTTACTAGACAAAGGGAAAACTTGTAATCTTTGTGATAACTAGATCATTTGCTAATGCTTTTTTATCACAATGGTTTTAAAAACTGACTTTAAGAGGGGAGTTAAAATGCGTCCATATGAGGAGATCGGTTAAAAGTTTGGACGAATCGGATATAACTAAAATTATAACAGACAGACAGACCTATAAATAGAACTATAAATAAACAGACCTATAAATAGTTTATTATTGTTTCATACATCAAAACGTACAGTCAAACAACATAACAACATAAATCACGTGGACATCCAGCCGCTTTGCGACTTATAGGACACTGAATAAAACAATACATACATCTTAAAATACAAGATAAAATATACACACATACATATGTATGCACAGTCTTTAACATGCAGAAGACACCATATAAGTTGTTTTTTAAAAATGGTAAAATATGCACTACACTAACTGAAACATCGTTTTAACCCTTCTGTTGCTGAATTTTAAAATACATTTCTCCTACTTTACCCATGCCCTGTTCGGCCTGTTGTATAATTACATATATCTTCACTGTGTACAAGTATTTCGCTGTGAAATCACTGCTGTGGAGTGCACTGGTTGCACAATCAACTTGTAGATAGTGCAGACCCTGATGAGACAGGTCATGCAGGAGCTGTCTCATCTGGGTCTTCACTATTTACAGGTAGGTATATTGACGTGAATAGCAAGCGAAGGGTTAAAACGTTTTTAAAACCGTTTTGAATTTAATGGTTGTTATGACTTTAGGACAAACATTTACTCTTTTTAAAGATGTTCGTTACTGTTGTCCCTAAAGGCAGAACTGTATCTTGTTTTACTGCATACACATATATTTTTTCATCGTCATTTAAGTGTTCGAAATGCTGGTTAACAGAGCGTACCTTAGATAAAAAAAATGTATATATCACACTTTAAAACGAGATGTGTTTCACCTTCTATCGAGGTTGTATTGCAAGATTTACACAACCTGTTTTCCAGATGTATTTTTGGTTTACTATAACGACCGGTTTCCACATAAAGCGGTAAATTACATGAACGTAGCTTACAAACAATACGGAGGTGATCTCTTGGCTGTGGTAAAATACAATAGTTGTCCGGAACCAACTCTTTCTTATATTTCATATGTTCTAAGTGTATGATCAGTATTTTGAAGTGATTCATTCCAGGTTTCCGATGCATTCTTTAAGCTTTACTATTCTGTGTAACACGTCAGATTATTAGCCGATTGTTTTTGTGCATGAGTCGGATAGGATATATTGTTAACCCTTTTCAATGCTGAATGTTCAAATTGTAGCAGTCCATCACTGTTAAAACGTAAAGTAAATGTAATATGAAAAAGTAGAATTTGTGAAAGGATTTTGAAAACCAAACAGCAGATCCTCACCGCTCTGATCTGGGTCTACACTGCTTTCAAATGTCAGTACACTCTATTCTCGCACTTAAATATTTAAATCGAAGACAGGCCAACGTTCGAGAACACGGTTGTACAAAATATTCCCAGTTATTGGTGCAAAGCTATCCAATCGTCTTTGAAAGCGAAACTTGTACAAATATTTGGATTATTCTCAGACGGATGTGGTCGAAAGCCAATTTGAAACGCTCACATGGGAGAAATTCGACGACTTAGCGCAACACTAATGCAACTATCATCTATAGGACGAAACGGCGATTGCATCTGCAAGCAGTTTGGATCCAGATGAGACGCCAATAAACACGGCGTCTCATCAGGATCCACACTGTATCATTGCCAATCTGATATGTGCTAGGGGCATGACTAGTATTGAATTTGTAATAACTGCCCATGAACAGACCCGAAAGTCTGCATGTTTCTCTTCTCGCATTGCTTCGTTTGCTCTTGAATATCCTACTTTCAGAATTTTAACAAGAAGTTGGTGTTTTAACTCTGAAAAACTGATTAACCTTTATATTGTTTTATATTCATGTAAGGAATACTGACATAGTGAATATTTATCAGTGGCGTTTTTATGTTGCCATGTGTACATTTGTACATAAGATGTTTTGGCTCAGGCAGAAACTGTAGAATCAGATCTAAATTATACCATATGCAAATAGAGCAGACCTGATTAGACGGCTCCGTCTGGTCTGGGTCTCCTGTATTTGCAGATGCGCAAAAATGCATTTGTATGATGGAAAGGTTTAACCCTTTCCCTCACATAAACGTTTTCACTTTTCTGCAAACAGACTGTATATACTAATCGGACGACTTGCGTAGGAGACATCTGATCAGGGTCCATGCTTATAAAGCTTTTAGTTGAGTCTGAGTTTCGTTCTCAGGCTTTTGATTGGTCAGATTTGAGTTCTCAAGCTTTTTATTGGTCAGATTTGAGCCTTTGGCTCAAATCTGACCAATCAAAAGCTTGAGAACGATCTCAGACTCAACTAAAAGCTTTATAAGCATGGGCCCTGGATCTGCTGTGCTTGCTGGAGAAATAGTATTGATGTTATTCTGCAGTATTCTGTCACAGTCAACGTGAACATCCCTCGCTATATCTTCCATTACCAGCATTGTCGTCTGCTGGACACATTTCTACCTGTGAGAATATATGTAATCATACAACAGGGCATGGGTAAAGAAGGAGAAATGTATTTTCAAATTCAGCAAGAGAAGGGTTAAGAACAATTCTGTATTGCCAATTTGGAATGACCAAAAGTTTACTTCGAATTATCCTGATGTATGAGTTATCCGCGTTCAAGATATATCTAAGTTCAACTATACTCGTATTATACTTGTTAACCCTTACCCTGTTACACACGTCTTCTGAAACCCTTTCAAACAGGGTAGACCAATATCAGGCGGCTACTGTGGGAGTCTGGTCACCAGGGTCGCCATATGGATTCATATTGATCTGATTCTGCTCCTGTCATGGCCACAATATATTGTGTTCAAATGGCATGACAAGTTTACAAACACAATGATAGCATCTCTCGTTTGATGTTATGGCTTCTTCAAAATCATTATTTATCAGCCTTTAAACCTCCATATCTTAACAGGTAAATCGTTCAAAATCAAAATTTAAAACCCGTCCACTGTTCATGTAGGAGGTTTCAAACAAAAGAAAATAACAAAATTGATAACAATGACTGTTATAGCAAACAGTGCAGACTCTGGATGAACCTTCTTACCTGGGTCTACAATGTTTTTCTGTCCCCTGTATGGGAATACGGGTGTTTATGGGTTAAAATTGATTTGCTGATTTTTAAAGAGGAATAGTCCATCGCCGTTAACCATTTTCCTGTTCTATGTTTATTGCAAATTTGAACACCCGCTGAATATACATGGACAAAATAGTTACATGTATAATGGAATATGGAAGGTGGAACTAAAAAAACATATGTATCGAATTATATTAGCAAACAGAGCAGACCCTGATCAGACGGCTCCTATGGGGTCGTCTGATATGGGTCTAGTCTGTTTGCAAATGCGTGAAAAAGTTTATATGACGGAAAGGGTTAACTGATAGAGTCCGTTTATTATGAAAATGTATGATTTGCGTTAGGAATTTCAGTAATAAGCTGCAGATCTTGATATTGTTTGGATTGAGTCCAATTGGAATACATGGGGGATTTCTACGAGCTTGCCGGAAAATCCCGATTGGAAATACAATAGAACTTGCTTTAACCCATTACCTCATAGGCTATTTTTAGACACATCCTCTTTGAATAAATCTACCAAAATGGATCATTAACTAGAGAAAAGCAAACTTTTAGAATTTTGTAGTTTGAAACCATTGTGATAAATAGAGCATTTGCTCCTATAGGAGCAACTGCTCCATTTATCACAATGGTTTCACAAAGTGACTTTTACAGTGTCGTCAAAAGTCGTCAATATCAGGGAATTGGTTAACCCTTTCGCTGCCAATGCCGAATCTGTGATTACCCATGCAAACAGTTTGGATTCAGATGAGACGCCGAGTAACTCGGCGTCTCATCAGGATCCAAACAGTTTGTTACTGTCACTATGTTTTTGAAAAAAAAATGAAGAACATCAAAAGAATGACAATTTGTAGGAGACGACAACGTTAGCAGACGACAGAGTTTGGCAGCGAAAGGGTTAAGCAGCCATCAAAAAGAGGTCTAATTATGGGTCTATAAGGCAGTTGGAAGCGTAATGCTCCTATAGGAGCTTCTGCATTACTGTTGCCCAACATTAAGCAACTATCTGCTTTTTAGGTTTCGGACTACTTTCCGAAACCTAATAGTAATGCATGCCTATGGCATGCCTCAAGCAAATTTATAAAGAAATTCATATCCCATGATGCGCAATCAGACCACTGTTATATTACGAAATATCAATTCATGCTTACAATGCATACGTTCATTAGCCCAAATGCAGAAATTTTGAATCGTTTAACGTTGACAGAATGTTTATCAAGTAGCGCCGATTAAACGATTTAGTTGTCTACGGGTGTATTTCACCCGTATTTCTACTTTCATTTTGCCAAAAATGTGATTTTGATAACACCCCTAGACAAACATATAGTTCCAAGTGCAATGCGTTGGATAAACGATATCGATAATTCTTCATTTGGTATTTGTGTCAATTATTAAAATGCGGATGCAACTGTTTCAATTACCGATAATTTTGCCATGTAAAATGCTACGTTATATGATAAATTTGGTCGCGAACGAATATATACCACAGAGCGCCGGTAAAAATGGCCCAGAAAGTAATCGACTTCTGAAAGTCGGGCGGATATTTTGAAATCTACAAGCATTTCTTGAATTTGTCGGATAGGTACAGACAACGTTACGGAGAAAACAGTAATGAATAATGATCAGAACACCGTCAATCTCTACACATTACACACGAACTATGGGAATGAAGATAACGACTGCTGGAAATTGCAAGATACAGTATAAACACCCGATATGACGGGTATGACTCATATCCGCGGATATGAATTCCACAGACTAAAATCGGCCTCAATTTAAGCATTTTTTGTTTTTAGAAAAACCTTTTATCGAGCTTTTTGGCTAATATTGTCCACTAATATTGTCCATATTTATTATTTGAAATACGTAGAATTAATATTCAGTGCACTGCATAATAAGTATATATAGTTGAAGTTGAAGAAAGCTAAAAAAAATTAAAAATAGTCGGCACCGACCCTTCGGCACGAAGGAGCACGGACCGTAGTGAAACGCCCCGGAGATATATGGATATCCTTGAGTCTCAAAAGCAATCTGTATTCTGAATGCATCAGAAGTAATTATGTTGAGTTTGGAAGATCATAATTATATTTTTACATCATGTGTGACAAACATCGTAAACATTGATCATAGACTTTTCAGTTCTCTAAGATCCATGTTTATAATGTGTGAAATGTCTTAGGAGACTTGGTACCAGGTTGTAAGCATTTAAGGATAATTACTCCAATTATAGAGAGTTAGTAGTTATAAAAGAGATATAGTGGAATTTTTTATTGTATGTTTTACATAATATAATTCTTGACAAATTTGTGTTTTTAGTGTTTTAGTGCTCCCCCCCCCCCTCCCCCAGCATTAATCTATGTTAACATACAAGCATGCTGTTATTTTCACCCCTCGTATTTAATAATATCCCAAAATGAAGTAGGGGGACACTTTGTGTTTGCTCCGTTTCTTTTTCTTATTATTCTTTCTTCCGATTCTGATTCTTCCAATTCTTCTTCCGTCGTGAACCTGTCCAATGCATTTCTCAGTAAGATTAAGTAATTGTCAGATCTTAATGAAACTTCATATGAATATTGCTTGATACATGCATATGTACATCCCACTTTTAATTTTTTGAAAATCACCATAACTAAATGGTTGGCTATAATTGGTTGAAATTAAGATATTGTTTGGCGAAGTTATATATCATTCGATTTTTTGCTGAAAATTGGTATCATGGGATATTTTAGTACTCTAAATCAATTTGTATGGGTTTCGAAAGTACATGTATTGGTTGATTTTGCTAAATATTGGTATGACGGTATATTTTGGCACTCAGGACTAATTTGTAGGTCTTTTTAAAGAATTGGTTGCCATGGTAACTGAATGGTGGCTCTGATTGGTAGAAAATTTAGATCTTTTTCGACAAATTCAGATATTATTCGATTTTGACCAAAATTGGTATGTCGGGATATTTTGACACTCAGAATTGATTGGTATGTCTTTGGAAATGATTTGTTGGTATGGAAACTGAATGGTGGGATCTGATTGGTCAAAATTTTAGATATTCAAATTTGCTGAAAATTGGCATATAGGGGTATTTGGGTACCCCAAACACAGTCAAGTTGTTTTGAAATACTTGTTTGTCATGGTAATGGAGTGGTGTCCTCTGAATGGGTCACAATTTACATATAAGATTTTTCGGAAAAATGGTCAGTAGGGATATATAATTATGCAGTTGTTTCAAAAGTGTTGGTTGCCATGGTAACCAAGTGATCACTAATGGTCTGTTATTGGTTGAAATTTAGATATTTTGCTCACAAATATCAGTTGTAAGTTTCGTTTAGGGGACATTCTGCAACATATTCTGTTATAACTAGATCTTGTTAACTGTATGATATTTAGATACACATGGCATATATAATTTACTCAAACTTGGTTGTAGTGTATAGATGGATAAGTGATTGAACAAAGCCAAATACTGTTTCAATCCACCAGTTAGTAGCAGAAATATGACCCTTTTTTGCTTCAGATAGCCAAATAGGAAATTTGACAGTTAGAAGTCATATCTTGGAACAGTTTGCTCAGATTTCATTAAATTTGACTGGGTATTTACATGGACAGGTGCATGAGGCACATATTATATGACGCCAACTTCGGCCATATAATAATAGAGTAATGGCCCTTTACTACATTAAATTATCATTTTAAGTAAACTTCAGGCACACAGTGGCAAATTGAGCTATTGGAACTGCACTGTTTGCTACTAGTCATCAATTTATTTCTTTAAACAATATCTAAAACACTGACAGGATTTTCAGAAAGTTTCACAGCAATTATGTTCAGATGACCTGTCTATTTTAACAAACAGTTCCATTAAACACCATTTTAGTTCAGGAAATAATGCTTTAGAGGTCATTTTACTATTTTTCAATGGTACCAGTTCTTCCCTACCAAGCTTTTTCGTATTGTATAGTCACAATCGCCATATATATGGTCCGAAACCTTCAGTACTGTCAGTACTTTGATTAAGACTCCTATGTTCAATAAAGGAATGGACGCACAGGGCGTGTTCTACTGCAGTTAGGTATTATATACACGTGATACTTACATAATCATTCACCGGTTGATTTGTTCGGATTTCGAACTTCACATCGTGTTTACAATACAATATAACCCGTATAAAGCGACCACTTAATGAATAGAAACTGGTGTCTTTAATAAAAGGTGGTACTTTATAAATATGCCTCACTAAAGGAGGGTTAATACACGTTTTTTCGGACAATAACATCTGCAGTGTCCCGGGGGATTGTTGTTGGCCCGAGCCCGAAGGGCGAGGGCAGCAACATTCCCAAGGGACACTGCAGATGATATTGCCCGAAAACAAGCGTGTATTAACGCTATTCTTGCATAAACCAATTTTCTGCTTTCCTGCATCAATTTATTTCTTCCAAAAACAAGCAAAACTATACACTTCTTTGAAACTTCCGTTTGTTCGATTTATGCAGTTTCCGGGCCACTCTTTTTTTTACTGACGTCATTTAACGATTGTATCAAATACCGTTTACACGAGATTTCATTCAATATGCCTATCACTAAAAGCAGTTCATTTTCGGTGCCCCTGAAATACTCGCACCGTTCATCTAGCTTAGGCCAAAACGCTTTAGCGTTGGCGTCCAATGTTTACATTAGGCCCCGAATAGGTATAATTAAAACCGGTCAACAACAGCGCGTGAGCACGAGAATCGCCTTGTTAATACATGGTCTAGCGGGACTACAACAGCACGTTTTATGCAAGAATACGCCTTTGTAAACAGAGTAGGCCCAGACCAGATGGCTTCTGTAAGAACCGTCTGTTCAAGATCAGCGCCGTTTGCCTATGAAATAATATTGATATAAGTCTGTAGTTTCTATCATTGTAGAAAATTCCTGTGTTTATATGCCATTATAAAATTTAATCTAATGATTATTCATGGTTTCATTATTTCTTACATGAATATTCATGGAGTAAAGGGTCAATGCATGGCGAAAGTTATGCAGTGAGCTTCGACGCGAGCTTTCTGCATTACTTTCTTCCTGAATCAAGTAGCCGTAGGGCTTACTACCAATAATTATACATCCTTTAGGTTTTCGCTTAAAGTGATCGCTTAGTTTTACTGGTTTTTGTTTTTCAGTATCATCTTATAATACAAAATTAACCCATAATACCCTCTAAAGCGACTGAAAGAATAGAGATCATTGTCTTTTAAAAACAGGTGGTTGCTTAATGCAGGACGAAAGTTATGCAGAAAGCTCATACTTTCGTCCTGCATTCAGCTACCGTATGGCTTTAAAACCAATAATTATGCCACCTTTAGATGTCACTTTATAGAGGTGTTACTGTATGTTGCTTTTCAAGATTCCATGGTTACAAACACAATGAGATCACTCGTCCGGTGTTATGAGTTCATCAGAATCATTCCATTTTAATCATTCGATTGCTGATTTTTAAAGTGGAATGGTTCATCACGGTTTAATGAGTCCATTATTAAAGGGTATACTTTTCGTGAGGATTTTCAATGAAAGAAAACTGTGCAGACCCCAATTGGATGCTTCTTCTACAATCCCTCTTCTCTGGGTCTACACTGTAAGCAAACGTCAGTATACTATTTGTTCCACCATTCAAAGCGCTAAACGATATTACTTTCTGATTTAGTTTGACAAATGCATCAGATTAGTTTGTCATTTAATTTAACGTTTCACAATTCTACAATTTATATTTAAACATTTCCTTTCATGTCGTCAGCATGTTGACTCCTCTTGTGACTACAATTGAACTTCGATATCTCGAACTTCAAAGTACCATACAAATTACTTCCAGATAACAGAGGTTCGAGTCATCCGATTTCTAATCTGAACAATTTCTCAAGTTCGCAGCTTATTGCAGGTCTAAACTAATGCTGGACGCTCATGTAGGAGCGTTCAGCATTACTTTCGACCTGTATTAAGCTGTCACATGTGTTTCTAGATATGTGTAGTGATACATTATAGAACAATTATGTATTGTAAATTTTGGAAAGACCGAACTTTTACTTCGAGTTATCTTTCAGTTGCATATGAGCAAATGCTCTATTTATCTCTAAGTTCAATATGAGCAAATGGTCTATTTATCACAATGGTTTCAAACTACAAGGTTCTAAAACTTTCCTTTTCTCTAGTTAATACACCTTTTCGGTAGATTTATTCAAAGTGGTTTGAGCTAAAAATAGCCTATGAGGGAATGGGTTATTATTTCTCCTTACAGCAGCCATTGTTAAGTTGGTTTGAAAATTCAACCAATATAAAATAAATCTTTTTTAACGGCATCTGCTTTCTAGTTAATAGCAAGTGCTGGTAAACAGTTTGAAACAAATACAAATTTTGATAGAGGTTTCAAATTGTGCGGGATTAAATTAAATGACAATCTGCGATATAATGACGCATTGACTTTGGTTAACCTTTAGACTGTTGCTTTCGGATTAGTGACTACATATACAAACAGTTAAGATCCAGATGAGATGCCAAGTAACTCGGCATCTCATCAGGATCCAAACTGCTTGACAATATGATTGCATTTTAGCAGACACACTTGTTATGGCTCGAAGTTTTGAAAATACAGTGGGTGAAAAAGTGTGTAAAAATTTGCCCAGCAGGCTAAGGGTTCAACTAAACTAGAAAGCTGTATAACGTATCTTTGACCATTAGCAGTTAAACTGAAATGATACATAAACAGGTTGAAATGACGTCATTATATCATGAAATACACACAAAGCTAAAATACAGGTTACGTTAACATTTCCATCACAGGGCACACGTGCACTGTAATTTGCAAACAATACAAACTCAAGTCAGAGGGCTCTTAGAAGAGCTTTCTGATCAGAGTCTTCACAGTTTGTCATTTAATTAAAAACCCCTAGAAGTTTTAAGCCTTTCGAACTGAGTGGACTGTATAGTTAAACACTTATGAGCCATTCCATTCTGATGATTAAGGGTTGAAAGGGCTAATGTCGAGTTAACAATAAACCTTATAAATATGTATGTTAGATACAATGGCATCATGCATATTAATTAGATGCATTTTAACCTGATTTATTAACACAATACTAACCGGTCATGACAGACACTGTAGTACTGAACATTCAAAGCTGCATTTCTGTATAAACAAATGCAGCAGACCCCGATCAGACGACTCCTGCCCGGGTCTACTCTATTAACGATGTATTACGTTATAAAGGTTTTTAATATAAAGGTGTTTTTATATAATATGCATTGACAACAATTGATTGGCCGTTTTCATTTAACCATTTAACTGTTATATATAAGAAATAATAAAATCATGAATATTTATTAGTTGGTGTTTTATAATGACATGTTTACACATGATTGTTTGGTACTGGTACATACATGTATATATCATAATGTCATGAGCAAACATAACACACTGACCAGACGGCTGTCTGATATATGTCTAATCTGTTTGCAAATATTTGAAAGGGTATTTATATGAGGAAAGCGGTTAACCCAAAACAACATATATTTAAATTGACTTCTCCATATCGGTAGTGTAGGACCTGCCTACCGAGACCGTATAATGAATACATATGGAGGTCGATAGGAACAGGAAGTTGCTTAATACAGTACGAATGTAAAGCAGAAAGCTACCAGAGAAGCGTTTAGCATAACGTTCACCTTGCATTACAAATCAATTACAGTTACTTTTTACAATACCCTGAGCATTGTGTAGAGGTTTTGTTACATGTACATAACAAGTCAGTGTAATCCAGGAGATGTAACTCTTAACCCATTACCTCATAAGCTATTTTATACCCAATCTTTTTCAAGAAATCCACCAAAAAGGAGTTTTTACTAGAGAGGGGGAACTTTATTAAGTGTGTAGTGATACATAGGGCATTTGTTCCGATTGAGTAATGCTTTATTTATCACAATGATTTCAAAAAGTGATTTTACAGAGGCGCCAAAAAAGGCGCCAAAATTAAGGAATGGAAGCGTCAAAAAGATGTCAGTATGAGGGAACGGAGGCGTCAAAAAGGCGTCAGTATTAAGGAATGGGTTACTAAACTGGAAAAACTGAGCCAACAATCGAGTCTGTCATTAAACCAGTATATTATTCATCGAAATTAAGGAATACCTTTTCAGATTTCTTTATCAGACATTAATGACTTCTAACCCATTTCACCACTAATTTTATAAATGATATTAAATTCAAATAGGTCTAGATAGCGTTCTATGAGCATTCAGGGGTATTTTCAAGGAAAGTGTAATTTGATAAACAATGCAGACGCTGATGGGAAGGCTCCTCTAGGAGCCCTCACATTGTTTGCAAAGGGTTTTAGTGATTCGTTTCCCGCATTTAAATGGTTAAATATGTTTAATATAAAACCGTTTGTACTTACAAAAAATATCGCAGATGACTGTGATTGTACAGTTTTAACCATGGACAAACACTTTTGTGTTCAACCACTATAAAATAGCATTTAACTGATTATTCATGTATTATTTCTTGCGTGAATATTCATGGAGTAAAGGATGAAAGTACATGTATTTCATATTTCAGGTGGTCTATGTATGTACAGTAAAACCCCTCTAAACCGGACGTTTAATGTAGTATAAATATCGGTCTTGGAGACAGGTGGCAGCTTAATGCAGGGTGAAAGTCATGCAGAAAGCTCCTCTAGGAGCTTTCTGCATGACTTTCATCCTGCATTAAGCAGCCACCTGCCTAAAAGTATCCAAATTCTTCTGTACTAGAATTCAGGTTTAGAAAGGTTTTACTGTATATCGAATTCAGTACAAAACAAATACAATTTAATCCCTCTTTAATGACCACTTTGGAATATAAATTGGCACCATTAAAACAGACGCATGCTTAATATATTTACTAGTCGAAAGTAACGCAGTCAGCTCCTGTAGACGCTTTCTATATTACTTTCGTCCAGAGTTAAGCTACTACCTGTCTTTAAACTCCAGAACAATACCGCGTTACTGCGGCTGCTTTAGAGCGGTTTTACTGTACATTTTGTATATATGCTAAACCATAAATGTTATATTGTTATCAATACATCTAAAACATCAAACCGTATATTAAGCCGATCTCTATTTAAAGCGATTGTCTCGGCATCTGTTGTTTGTCATAGCAGGCTGGTAAGTTCCCGCAGTACTTTATATAATCATAGGTAGAGCACAGCAGAACCTCTGTGAATACAGTATAACCTTTGTAAATACAGTAGAACCATTAATACAGGAGAACCTCTATAAATACAACAGAACCTCTATAAATACAACAGAACCTCTATAAGTACAACATAACCTCTATAAGTACAACAGAACCTCTATAAATACAACAGAACCTCTATAAATACAACAGAACCTCTATAAGTACAACAGAACCTCTATAAATACAACAGAACCTCAATAAGTACAGCAGAACCTCTATAAGTACAACAGAACCTCTATAAATACAACAGAACCTCTATAAGTACAACAGAACCTCTATAAATACAACAGAACCTCTATAAATACAACAGAACCTCTATAAATACAACAGAACCTCTATAAATACAACATAACTGTATAAATACAACAGAACCTCTATAAATACAACAGATTCTATAAATACAACAGAACCACTATAAATACAACAGAACCTCTATAAGTACAACAGAACCTCTATAAATACAACAGAACCTCTATAAATACAACAGAACCTCTATAAATACAACATAACTGTATAAATACAACAGAACCTCTATAAATACAACAGATTCTATAAATACAACAGAACCACTATAAATACAACAGAACCTCTATAAGTACAACAGAACCTCTATAAATACAACAGAACCTCTATAAGTACAGCAGAACCTCTATAAGTACAACAGAACCTCTATAAATACAACATAACTGTATAAATACAACAGAACCTCTATAAATACAACATAACTGTATAAATACAACAGAACCTCTATAAATACAACATAACTGTATAAATACAACAGAACCTCTATAAATACAACAGAACCTCTATAAATACAACAGAACCTCTATAAGTACAACAGAACCTCTATAAATACAACAGAACCTCTATAAGTACAGCAGAACCTCTATAAATACAACAGAACCTCTATAAATACAACAGAACCTCTATAAATACAACAGAACCTCTATAAGTACAACAGAACCTCTATAATTACAACAGAACCTCTATAAATACAACAGAACCTCTATAAATACAACATAACTGTATAAATACAACAGAACCTCTATAAATACAACAGAACTCTATAAATACAACAGAACCACTATAAGTACAGCAGAACCTCTGTAAATACAACAGAACCTCTGTATAAAAACAACAGAACCTCTATAAGTACAACAGAACCTCAATAAGTACAACAGAACCTCTATAAATACAACAGAACCTCTATAAATACAACAGAACCTCTATAAATACAACAGAACCTATATAAATACAACAGTACCTCTATAAATACAACAGAACCTCTATAAACACAACAGAACCTCTATCAATACAACAGAACTCTATAAATACAACAGAACCGCTATAAATACAACAGAACCTCTATAAATACAGTATAACTTTTGTAAATACAGTAGGACTAACAACCAATACAGTATAGCCCCTCTAAATTCAGTCCAACCTCTGTAAATACAGCACAGAACCTCTCTAAATAATTGTAGACAAGCACGGTTTTACGCCAGCGTAAAATGGCTGCCTAAAATATCTTAAAGCAGGATAGAAGAAAAAGATGGAGCAATATTTAGTTTAGCAGATACATGGGGAAAATATGTCTGTATGAAATAATGGCAGAAAAGGGGAAATGTTTTAACGAGTCATGGTGCATAATGTCTGTGTATGTCACCAATAATAAATGTACATATTACGTCACAGATCAGTGTTATTCACCTGCTGAAACCCACTGACGTAGAAACTATTATCAAAGTAAGTTCTGTTCACAAGTAAAATTAGTTTATTGTACATCTCAAATTTCCTAGCACCATACAAAATTTACCACTATTTTCATCAAACACCTCACACAACTACTGCTAAATAGGCATACAAACCCCCATACTTACAGCAAAGAAATAAACGCGCCAGGCAAACTCACAAACCATACACCATAAAGCACGTGCTTTACCGAACAAGCTTTTGCCACATACATGTACGTCTGCATGCGTACCCGCTATACACGCGGCTCGTACCAGAGATAAAGGTCTACACTTTGAACTAAACAACCGATTATTCAAGACTACCTTTAGTCTCAGTTTTAAACCACCGATTCTTTAAGACTACCATTAGTCTACATGGAATTATTCGAATATGTCAACTCAATGTCCATTAGTCTTTTACTTGCATTGCCCCGAAATTAACAACAGGTTAGTGTAAGTTATACATTGAGCCGATATGAAAAGCATGCACAATAGTGAAATATGCAAAATCGGTCACCTGAAAACAAAACCACGAGTTATACATGTAGGTCTCAGCTAAATAACTTTACAAAACCCAAAATGTAAACAAAGGAAAATGGTTTTAAAACATAAGCACGTAAACTTAGGGTGCTAAGAAAAAATAGTTAGTGTCTTCTACCAAGGATCGAACTCACGAATGCAGGTTTTCTATGATTTTGCTGTTATCTAAATCGACTATACCTACTTCACTAGCATTCACTGAAAACGGGACGTGGAAGTAAAGAAAAAATAACCCCGACAAAATATGTGCGCCCGCGGGGAAAATATAAATAAAAATAGATGAAATAAATAAATATAAATAAATAAAAACTAGTCTCGCAGTAAATCATGGTCATTAAAAAGAGTGGCTTTTATAGAAACACAGGATCGCATGCTCAAAATTGAAAACCGTATAATAAACCTCTATAAACACAGTACAACTGTTGTAAATACAGCAGGACCATATATAGAGTAGAACCTATGTAAATACAGTATAACTCTTGTAATTTTGTAAATACCGTATAACTTATGTAAATACAGTATAGCTTTTGTACTTTTGTAAATACAGTAGAACCGTATATACAGTAGCAAAACCTCTGTGAATACGGTATAACTTTTGTAAATACAGTATATTTTTTGTAAATACAGTAGAACCATCAATACAGTAACGGTGGAAACTCAGTAACGGTAGAACTTCTACAATAACAGTAGAATATCTGTATGCACAACAGTACCTCGTCAAATAGTACATACAGTATTGCCTCTGTTAACACAGTAGAACCACGCTAACTGTAGAAAACATGTAACCACTGTAAAACACAGCAGCACTTTTACAAATGCAACAGAAACCTCCGTAAACGAATACTTAGAATATCTTGAATTGATATACATGTATAACTTCTGTAAACAAAAACAAAAGAACTTCTTTGGATACGGTAGAACCTCCGTACACAGTAGACCCTTTGCTACTGCAATACAGCCTCTTTACACACAGTATAACACCTACATTGTTTTTAATTGTACTGTAGGAGTTTTTCTCCGTAATATTTGCACTGCATTAAGGCACCGTTTTGTCTGGTAGACATAACAACTCTTGCAGGAGCTTTCTGCATGACTTTCATCCTCCATTAAGCCGTCTTAAAGGTCGATAATGATACGTAATATGAGTGTTCGAATAATCGATATTTTACTGCTGTGTGAATTTTAACGCAATAATTGAAATAGTTCAATGCATTTCTTCCCGATTTTTAACCTTCATCCCGGTATCCCAAATATCCTGACTTGGCAAACAGTTTGTATGAACACATTCCCTCCTGCTAACTCCTTTTGACGACTCTGTAAAAGTCATTTTTGAAACCATTGTGATAAATAGAGCATTTGCTCTATAGGAGTAAATGTTCTACTTATCACATTGATTTTAAAGGTATACAGTTCTAAAGAAAAACCTTCTAATAAATGCTCCAATCAAGTAAATGTATTCAAAGGGGTTGTTTCTAGAAATAGTCTAGGAGGGAATGGGTTAAGACTGTCTTACAACTGTTCAATAGTTTTTCAACAATTGTGTCATAACTCTTCCTCAATAGTTTCTCGAACACTTGATCGAACCGGAAATAATCACTTTAGCCTTAACGCCTTTGCAAACAGAGAAGATCCAGATTTAACAGCCCTTGTAGGAACTATCTGACTAGAGTCCCCATAATTTGTTTAATAAAGTTATATATGTATACTTCTACAAATTACTCTACGGCCACACATTCCCTCGTTCATATGTCACTATAAAAGCAGTTACATGGTAAAACCATTAGATCTTACAAGGATAATCATCAAGTGAAGGGCTAATGCAATGTAGAAATATATATAACACCCTATTTCCTCATACTAGGCTATTTTTTGAAACCAGTCCTTTTGAATAAATTTACTAAAAGGAGTATTTACTACAAAAGAGGATATTTCTGGTAGTTTGTAGTTTTGAAACTATTGCGATAAATAGAGCATTTTCTACCATGGAGTAGATGCTTCTTTCTTAACAATGGTTTCAGAAAGTGGGTTTTACAGGGACATCAAAATGCGTCAAATATGAGGGAATTAGATATAGAATAAAGATAAATTGACTATTATCAAGTTACAATGAATCTTGCATAAAGAATGAATAAGTCAAGACATTAATGGTTACTTTGTACTAAGCAAATTTATCGCATAGCCTGCGGTTTGGGAGTACCGAAACAGAGTGCCGTCAACAGTGGGAATACACTAGTGCATTTTAGTAAAACTAATTAGTTTTTATCCTTCTGATAATGAATGTTAAAGAAAATACACAGAGCCAATGCATGGGTTCACTCGTTTACTATAATAAATATGACACTCGCTAAAGTTCGTATCATAAAAAAATATTGTTATAGCAACTCGTTTCATAAAAACGTTATGTAATGAACACTCGTGTAAGATCCTCAATATTCGTTATACCAGAGTTCAATATAAGTGGGTGCCTCTGTATCAGTTTCTACGTAGATGAGATCACAACTCTTGATTGAGTGTTATATCCTGGGTGTTTGTTTTCGTTTGCCTGGAATCCCAATACATAACAATCAATCAGTTTAAGTTATGAGGTTTATGTTAACAAAAACATTTTCCTGGGCGAAAGCCAATAAATTAAATGTTATCTGCATTTTCTAAGACGTTTCATTATTCAGTTTTAATTTAGTTTACACCAAATTCTTAGAAAATGTGTCAGTGAAAATGTTCAGCTATACATTTAATGTCTGTTGTACAGTAAAACCCCGCTAATGCGACCACTTAATGAATAAACATGGGTGCCTTTATAAGCAGGTGGTTACTTAATGCAGGTCAAAAGTAATGCAGAAAGCTCCTCTACTTTTGTCCTGTATTAAGCTACCACCTGCATCTAACACCCAGAAGTATACCTCTTTTAGGTGGTCGCATTAGCGGAACTTTATTGCATTACTGTTGACCCATATCCTGCTGTAAAAAATGATGTCAGCTAAATCTCTGATCTGGGATAATTGTCACATACTTCCGATTCGTTCAAGCCTTTGAAACAAACTATTGATCGAGTGTCAAACAGCTTGGATCCTGACGAGACGCCGAGTTACTCGACGTCTCATCTGAATTCAAGCTGTTTGTAAATGCGAGTCATGTCGACCTAGCACGCAAAAGGTTCAGAAAAATATTCGCATTCTGTTTGTTAGCATTGGAGCTAAATAATATTTGGCAGTTGCCGTTGTCATAATGAGCAGTATGATTTGCTTCAGCAAACAACATGGTTCAGGAAGTGACGCAACATTACTGGACATCTCTTAACCAGATATATAGATAGATACCTTTATTTCCTTCTTTACAGAAGAACACAACATGTTTCTATAATGACATACTGTATATACACAAATATGTTTCTATAATGACATACTGTATGTACACAGATATGTTTCTATAATGACAAACTGTATATAATGATATACTGTATATACACAGAGATGTTTCTATAATGACATACTGTATGTACAAAGATATTTTTATAATGACATACTGTATGTACACAAATATTTTTCTATAATGACATACTATATGTACACAGAGATGTTTCTATAATGACATACTGTATATAATGATATACTGTATATACACAGATATATTTCTATAATGACATACTGTATGTACACAGAGATGTTTCAATAATGACATACTGTATGTACACATAGATGCTTCAATATTGACATACTGTATATACACGGAGATGTTTCTATTATGACATACTGTATGTACACGGAGATGTTTCTATAATGACATACTGTATGTACACGGAGATGTTTCTATAATGACATAATGTATATACACAGAGATATTTCTATAATGACAAACTGTATATACACGGAGATGTTTCTATAATGACATACTGTATTAAAACAGAGATGTTTCTATAATAACATCCTGTATGTACACAAACATGTATCTATTATGACAAACTGCATGTACACGGAAATGTTTCTATAATGGCACACTGTATGTACACGGAGATGTTTCTATAGGGCATAATGTACGTACATAGAGATGTTTCTATAATGACATACTGTATGAAAACAGAGATGTTTCTATATTGACATACTAAATTTACACAGAGATGTTTCTATAATGACATAATGTATGTACACAGAGATAGTTTGGTATCGATAGACACTCTAGAGAGGTATAACATAAGGGGTCTATTATGATTTCATAATCAAGCAGAGTGTATCCTGATCAGCCGGATAATATCTGGGTTTATTCTGTTTGCAAAGGCATCCTTGTATGAAGGAGGGAGTTAAGTAAACATGCATCAAAACAGATATTTTAGCAAACATAATTTTCTACTGCAAGATGTGGAGTAATCTTAATCAAACGGTATAAAGATGTCTGCTTAAATGTGGACATGTGTACAAGATTTTGAGAAACCAATGACCAAGTGTCATGGCGTAAGCTTTTGAGAAACCATTGACCAAGTATCATGATGTAAGCTTTTGAGACATCATTGACCAAGTGTCATGATATAAACTTTTGAGAAATCATTGACCAAGTGTCATGATATAAGCTTTTGAGAATTCATTGACCAGGTGTCATGATGAAATCTTTTGGGAAATCATCGACCAAGTGTCATGATATAAGCTTTTGAGAAATCATTGACCAAATGGCATGATGTAAGTTTTTGAGAAACCATCGCCCGAATGTCAAGACATACGTTTTTGAGAAACTGTTGACCAAGTGTCATGATGTAAGTGTTTTCAAGACACTATTGACCCATCGTCACAGAATAAGTTACAGCATAAATACTTAAGAAACCTGATCAAATGTCATGCATGACATAACGTTTTAAGAACCTATTGACTTAATGCCATGACATAAGTACATGTAATGAGAAACTATTGACTTAATGCCAAAACATAAGTATTAAGAACTATTTACCAGATGTCACGACATAAGTATTAAGAATCTATTGACTAAATGTCATGACATATGTATTGACCAGATGCCATGACTGAAGTATCAAAAAGCTATTGACCATATAGCATTACATAAGCCTTGATAAGGAATAAGAAACTAACCGGATGTCATGATATAAGTATTAAGAAACTATTGACTAATTGTCATAATATAAGTACATGTATTAAGAAACTATTAACAAATATCATGACATAAGTATTAAGAAACTATTGACCATAATTATGTCATTACATAAGAAATAAGAAACTTTTACCCAGATGTCATGATATAAGTATTAAGAAACTATTAACCAGATATCATGACATAAGTTATTTATCAAATGTCATGACACACGTATTTAAGAAACTGTCGAACAAGTGTAAAACATTTGGACATCTGGTCAATGAGATGCCGCGTCATGGATATGGTTCTACAATGTATGTCATGGCTAAAATCCTATGTCCATATTATGCTATCATAACACTTAATGTAATTAATATTCATGAAGTCTTTATTTCTTTCAGGAATATTTATGGTGTCAAGTGTTAAAGTTTAATATTATTATGACAGTATTGTTATATTACTGCTAAAATAGGAACATGTAATTTTCAGAAGATCATTGCATATCCAGATTCCAGAGGAGCCCTCTGATCAGGGTCTGCACTCTTTTCCGTTTAAGACACGTAAAACTATACACTTTCATTCTGAACGTACTCTATAGTTAGATACTGATGAACCAATACCCTTTTCAGCATTCAAAGCTTTAATGTGTTTACATTGTGTAGACTGATAATACGGAGGATTTGGATACAGAGCATGGTTCAAGTAAACAATGTAGATGGTGGAGCATATTTACCCATACAGCATGATGGTGACCGCGAAGCCTAAGAGTATTATCAGGGGTTAACACTTTACCTCATGATTATTTATATAAGCAATATGACATCATGAATAATAATATATGTTATCCGAATTTTCTCATGGTATATGAACATATTCCTTTTGACCTCGCAGAAACCCTAGATTATATCTATATTATTTCATCAGCAAACAGAGCAGACCTTTTGAGGAGCCGACTGATTTGGGTCTGCTTTGCTTATACAGGTGTCAAAAGGCATGTCCCGAGACCGATAACAGAGCCCTATGGTAAACTCGTCTTTCATATGCTAATTCGGATTAAGTAAAGGGTCGTATGCAGAAGTATATGAAGTGAATTGATTTTGATTCAGTTTTTATCAAAATTAATACGTTTAGACAGTTCGATACAGAACGAATTACACGTTTACAAAGACGTGTGATTTTTAATGAATATTCAAACCATGAACAGTTCTTTTTGTGATTATTACCTCAAATTTCAACTTTTTATGGCTAAAATTACTTTCGCATAAAATTTACCTGCTGTATGTGAGATTTCAAATGACATTTAGCGGCAGTACAATTTAATGCGACAATTGTCGTTACAGGTGCGAAACATAACGCCAAGAGGTTTTGCGACATTTAGCGTTGGTACCGACATTTAGCGTCAACCTTGCGACATATAACGTCAAGTGCGACATTTAGCGCGTCGGTGCGACATTTAACGTTACTACATGCTGTCCATTCATTCACCCTTCCCTTGTTGCATAATTATCCATGTAAGAAGTAATGACGTCATGAACATTTAATGACTGATTTTTTTATGATGGCATTTTAGTATCGATGGAAACTGCAGTCTGATAATAATTAATTGCATAAGTAAACAGAGCAGACCCTGGTCAGACGGCTCATGTATGTACACAGTGATGGGTTAGTTTTGGTACAAATTGTATTCTATGAGCATACAGAGCAGATGCTGATCTGTCGTTTACTCTGTTTGCAATGGCGTGAAAATTGTTTATAAAAAAGAAAAGGGTTATTTTAAAAACAATTCATACAAATGAACTGTGCTCTTCCAGATTCTTTCCAATAAAGGTCATCCTTACTGAATTTCTGTTGCCATGGGAAACAATTTAACAGAACACCCTGTCTTCTAAAACACTATCAGTTCGATTTCAAAACAAATTTAGAGACACGATCCTTGGTTATTAATCTGTCAAATTCGTAGAAAATACTTTTGTAAAATAATATAAATGGCCGCCATAGGCGGGCTAGTTTTCTATAGCGAATGGCCATATAACGCTTGTTCTCAGAAACTATCATTTTGATTTTAAATTAATTCGGATCTGCCATTTTCCTAGGGAAACTTAACCAATTTGAATTCAATGTCTCTTAAAAAGGATATAGACAAACAGTGTAGCCCTAGATCAGAGGGTTCCTTCATTAGCCCTCTGGGTCCATGCTTATAAAGCTTTTAGTTGAGTCTGAGTTTCGTTCTCAAGCTTTTGATCGGTCAGATTTGAGTTCTCAAGCTTTTGATTGGTCAGATTTGAGCCAAAGGCTCAAATCTGACCAATCAAAAACTTGAGAACGAACTCAGACTCAACTAATAGTTTTATAAGCATGGATACTGATCAGGGTCTGCTCTGTTTTTAACCCATTAATGTCAATGACTTATACATGTACCAGCCAATAGTTTGTTTACTGTGGACCCTCAACATGGACAATGGACGGGTTCCAATAAAACATCTGAGCAGGTTTTCCTTAAATAATACCGGTATTCGGGTAAATTGGTTAACCCATCCCCTCATACATGTAGGCTATTTTTAAACCCATTCTCTTTGCTTAGATCTGCCGAAGAGCATTTATTAGAAGACAGAAATTATAGAAGTATAGAACTGTGTTGTTGTGAATCCATTGAGATAATGAGAGGACAATGGTTTCAAAAAGTAACTTTTACAGAGGGGTCAAAAGACCTCAGTATGAGGGAATGGGTTAAACATCTAGAAATATATCTAAGATAACTATATATTATACCTTCTGATCCTTCGAGATCATGCATTTCAGTACTTCTTGTTCTGAAAATTGAATACCGCTTAAGCCGGTGCTAGGGGGCGTGAGCAGTGTTGCACTTTCAATTACTGTTCATGAACAGACTCAATAAAACCGAGTCTGCAATTTTCTCTTTTTGTGTTGCAATTTTTGCTCACGGGGATCACCCCCTTTCAGAATTTATATAATTTCACTTTCGCAGATTTTGTTTTGCTCATGGTTAATCATCCACTGATATCCTAAGTTTACATGGGGTAAACACTATGACTTTCAATTATATGACCGAGATCCCTGTGTAAAGCAAGAAAACAAAACAACAAATATAGGACCGAGATCCCTGTGGGAAAAAAACAAGAAAACAAAACAAAAACAACTAGAAAAACCTAGCTCATTCACTCAGCTTCTCGGCCAAATGCTGTATATATGTTTTAGAATCGTCTCTTTGAGAGGCCACAACGTAGGGTTTGATAGTGAATTAAAGGAGATATTTTAATCTACACATATTTATAACCAAATTTATGCCTCTAATCTGGATTTGCTAAAAATAAGTAATCTTTGAGCCTCACGGACCTGTATATCTGTAACATGCTCCTACGCAATTTAAATGCAACAATACACGACGGAATTTAGTGTGTTTATTAAACATAGAAAACCGATATAAGATAAACAATCCTTTTAAACTTTCTCTAGCTCACCGCTACCTAACTCGCATTTGCAAACATATTCTATCCAGATGAGACGCCGAGTAACTCGGTGTCTCATCAGGATCGAACCTGTTTGACACTTGGATTCTGAAATGTTTAATCCACTCGGAAGTAGTGGTAATTGCATTAGAGAAACATTTAAGCCGACATTATGGTTTTCACGGCGGGATAAGTGTAAACTGAGACAGATCTATAGTCTGTTCAATCCATCACATGCGATTTAATGAAATTGGGATTCTGCAATATGCATACAGGGAATCCACACTTCAGCGACTACTTAGAATATATCTAACTGATGTTCTTTAAGAAATGCGTTGCTTAAAGATGTAGTCAGCTCATGTTCTCAAAAATTGTGTGCAACAAAATGACTTCCGAATCTGAATTCGTGTGACTTGAAACTAAGTTAGCGCTAACAAACAGCCGTGGTAAGGAACTAGTTATTTGTATAAGAAATAGATCTTAGATGTACGAGAACATGTAGGTAAACTACAACAGAGTACACATTTGACTGACATGTCGTTTTTCAGTTTTTGTTGGGAACATCTATTTAATATTCTAAGCGTTGTTCCGAAATAGAGTTGGAGTCAATCGGAACATCGACGAACAGTTTCCCGTCTCTTTATTATAATCCGTCCATTTCTCATATTTACAATGTATAAATCAAACAGCACCAATCGTTGTACACATGCTCATATCATTAAAATAATGGTTACAGCGAATTTTCTATCAGTTTATATATATTCAGCCATCATATATTAATCGTATCTGAATGCTTCAAAATCCTTAGAAAACCGCCGACGTTTTAAGAGACTGAACACTTCGTTGATTACACGGAAATCAACGAACACATACGGCCAATTTCTGACGTCGGAACAAAACTGATTATTAAGTGGGACAAACGAAAATAGAATAGCTATTGTGTAATACTTTACCTACATGTATATCGAATATATCCAACACACATAATTGTTTAAACGACAAACCCGGTTTATGGCGGAAGTGTTTCCGTTGGTTTCCGCGTTAATACAAAAATTCTCTTACGACTTATTTGTCATGTGCTTTAGCACTAACTAATATTCAATTTACACAGACTCCGATTCTGAACTGATTTTGTTACGTAAAATTGTCGCAATTATACGCAGAGGACATTCTTAAAAAGTGGGCGTGTTTTTTTTTTAAAGATTTAACAAAATTAGAAATTAGGCATTGGTCATACTTATCTGAATGCATAAGTATATTTTCGGAAAATGGGTCCAAAGCATTAGTTTCATGATATTTTATTGTGTAAAACGTTTGGTTTAACTTTCAATTGATTAATAACAAACCTGGGTAGAATATAATTTGAATGTACGACGAAAATGATACAGGGTGCTTCTGTATGAGCGTTCTGCATTACTGTATTAAGCAGCAATCTGCTTTTAAAATGCAGTAAATGCGGCTCCTTTTGTATAAAGGTAAAGTTTGTGATATCTACAGTAATAGATGAAGAACATACACCGTTGAAGATAAATAAGTTTGACGCACCTAGGGCTATCCGTACCTATTAACCGCACCATTTAACCGCATTTTATCATAATATACAAATACAAACACCCCTTCAAAAATTAAACAATAAATCAATATTACTTTTTTTTCTCAAACGACATTATTATGATTGATTTCATTATATTGTAACGTTTGTTAATTTATGTAACTATTTTACTTACAATAAACATGACACAATGCTACTAACCTACCAAAAATTACTGTAAGGTATGATGAGGGATGGTCCTCTCCGACCTTCACGTACCTATGACGGGGAGAATAAAGCATTTGAACGATGAAAAAAGGAGAGTCAATGGGTCTGTACATGGCGAGTTCTAGAAGTCTTAAACATGGAACAGAATCATGGTATGTTAACCCATTACCTCATAGGCTATTTTTAGACCCAACATTTGGAATAAATCTACCGAAATAAGGCAGTTATTAGAGAAAAGGAGCATTTTTAGATTTGTGTAGTTTACAAACCACTGTGATAAAAAGAGCATTTGCTCCTATAGAGCAAATGCTCTATTTATCACGATGGTTTCAGAAAGTGACAAAGGGTATCAAAATGTGTCAATATGAGGGAATGGGTTAAATGAAATGTAGTAAGATCAGGGTCCCTGCTTATAAAACTTTTAGTTGAGTCTGAGTTCGTTCTCAAGCTTTTGATTGGTCAGATTTGAGCCTTTGGCTCAAATCTGACCAATCAAAAGCTTGAGAACGAAACTCAGACTCTACTAAATGCTTTATAAGCATGAACCCAGAGATCCAGATAAGACGCGTAAATACAAACATTTTGAAGAGTGACTTCTTTATTCCTCCACCAACCCCTGTGCTCCGAAAACTCATAAACAGCGATCACAACACAGGGTTTGGCGGAGTAACGACGATTTTAGTATCTGGGTACGCACGTGTATATGTTGCTCTGAGTAAAATGGGGAACAAATTACAAATAATTACTTAAAACATTACAATATCCATGTCGCCGAAGTTATTTGCTATTCTTTTAGACAAAACTCGCGTGCGTAAACTGTTTTCAAAATTGCAATATTTTGTTCTAGAACAGAAAAAATCTACGATTGAAGATTTAAACATTTACTAATTATTTGTTTTACAGTATAAATTACTCAGGGTAAACGTCACAAAAAGTGGACCAAGTGCTATTGTTTGTGCGGTTAAGATATAGCTTTAAAACCGCACTACTTAAAGAGATATTATGTTTAACTAGTGTTAATTGTCGTCTGCAACATTTTCAAAACTATTAATTTTCTTTCTGAATATTTGCAGAAGTTGAGTCTGAGTGACAGTTTGGATCTCTGATCAGACCCATATTTGTGGGGCCTGATCTGGATCCAAACTGTTTGCATATGTCGTAAATGTTAGGAAAATTCGCAGCTAGCGCACACAGAATTATCTCATCTTGACTTTCTGTTAAAGTCACTTTTGAAACCATCGTGATAAATAGAAAGTTGCCCCAATGGAGCAAATGCTCTATTTATCACAATGGTTTCAAAACTGCACAATTCTAAGGCCCCCTTAGTTTTATTAATTGCTCGTTTTCAGTAGGTTTATTCAAGATAAAGGTTGGGTCTAAAACTAGCCTATGAAGGAGTAGTCTAAAATACATGAGGGAATAGTCTAAATAGTCCATGAGGGAATGGGTAAAATGAATTTCATCTCATTAATGTGTAATACAGTGTAATAAAATCTAACAACAATGTGTGTAGTTCCAAAAACTAAACTTTAGATGCAGACACATCATACCATTAGAGATATCGAGGACTGAGTACAAGACTCTGATTCACGTTTCACGAACGATCGTACGACCATATTAGTCGTGACACCAACCTAGTCGTACGACACACACCGGTCGTAAGGTTTCATGAATGATAATAATTACTATACACATAGACGCACTGACCGCATATTCTAGCATGTAGTACTTTAAAATGACCCTATCATTGTTGCATTATTCATGTAAGAAATACAGTAAAACCTCTCTTAACCGGCAATTAAATTTAGTATAAATATTGGTCTTGGAGACAGGTGGCAGCTTAATGCAGGGTGAAAGTCATGCAGAAAGCTCCTAGAGGAGCTTTCTGCATGACTTTCACCTTGCATTAAGCAGCCACCTGCCTAAAAGTATCTAAATTATTATCTACTAGAATTCCGGTTAAGAGAGGTTATACTGTACTGACATCATGAATATTTATTGCCTGAATTGTATACAGCATATGTGAACAAGAGTAATGGTACTGACAGAATAAGAGTCGGTTCTATTGTAATTTCATATGCAAACAGAGCAGACCCAGATTAGACGGCTGTTACAGTAACCGTCTGATCTGGGTCTACTCTGTATGCAAAGGCATGAAAAGCCGTTTATTTGAAGAACAGTGTTAACTACGTACAATATGTACGTTATAATTTATCGTAAGCACTGTAATTTTCTTTTATTTAACCCTTATAACCCTTTCCTCCATAAATACGCCTTTCTACGCCTCTGTAAAATCATTTTGTGAAACCATTGTGATAAAAAGAGCATTTGCTCCATAGGAGCAAATGCTCTATTTATCACACTGGTTTAAAAAACTATACAATTCTAAAAGTGTCATTTTCTCTAGTAAATGCTCCTTTTTGGTAGATTTTATTCAAAGAGATTAGATCTAAAATTAGCCTATAAGGGAATGGGATACCGGTAAGCATTTTCAATTAAAAAAAAATCAAATGTTTTTATGGTGCAGTTCCATTGTACTCTATCAGAATATCAACAAGTATATGTCAACGAGCTTTAACCAAAATAAGGATGTACTTTCCGTACATTAGCGCATTTGTTTTCACTCAAGTATCAAAAGCTTGGAACCGAACGTCACAACTAATAACAAGCGAATCATAAATAAACGAAACACAGAAACGATTTGTTTACCAAGAAATAAAAAATCGTACAGCTGGACATTTAACTGTAACAACAGCACGAGCAATATATGAACAGCTCCAGCAACATATTGTTTACCTTTCTCACAGGAATCTCCATTTATCAACATTCGGAACCTTAGTCGGAAATCTTCGTCTTATTCCGGCGATTTTCATCTTATTCCGGCAAGTCGATCAGACCGCGTGGTAGAAAATATACTCATTTTGTTCGCAGTATACTCCAAATGATAAGTAACATGTATATTTTAAAATCATGATGCTTTACATTGTAATGTGTACTTACACACCACACCGCCCACCAAGTGCGTTCGTTTTGATTAGACAAGATACAGAGACGATGGCCTTATTCTGTGTCATGAAAATGGAACAAGAAACAAAACATTTGATAAACAAAATAGCAAGCGCCTTAGCTAAATACAAAAACAAACCATGGCAAGGGTACATTATCATTAGCATCGTAAAATTTCCAAGAAGTACACAAGCACTGCAAAACCCTTAAAACTAATACCTGTATAATATAACCTTAAGCTTTCTACCGGCGACTTTTTGATAACGTGCCAGCCTGTTTGGATCCAACTGATACGCCGGGTAAATAATCGTCTCATCCGGATCCAAACCGTTTGTCATTCTGACACTCTTTTTGATAATATGCGGAAGAAAAATGTTTAGAATTGAAGCAGATGACGTTATTTGCAGAAGATACTTGCTCAAAGAGCAGAATGTTATACAGAAAAACTTCTTTATAACGGTCACTAAAGTGCATCAAGCATTTTGTGTTAAAGGCAGGTGGCTGATTAAAGCAAGGTGAAAGTAAAACAGAACGCTCCTATAGGAGCGTTCTGTTTTACCTTCACCTTGCTTTAAGCAGCCACCTGTCCTATATACCAACTATTTAACACAAATTAATGGTCGTTATAGAGAGGTTTTAGACTGTATAGTACACACGACTTTAATGTTATTTATCCTTGTCGTGACAATTGAGATCTGACTCGCATTTGCAAATAAATTGGATTCAGTTCAAACATCGAGTAACTCGGTGTCTCGTTATGACCCAAGCTGTTTGACACCCAAACTGTAGTTACATGTACTCGTGTACTATACATGTACAGTAGGCCAGTGTTTAGTCCTCTTGCTGATTTGGTTTGTGTTGATTAGCGTCCGTTTCTGTCAGCTACGGGCCACTTGGACGCCCCCGAGAGAGGGAAGCGGATACAGAGAAACCCGGGTACGATGCTCTACCCTTATCATCGACAAAGTTTCTCTGTACCTTGTAGATGCCAAGTTTATGAAGTTCCATCCTGTTGAATATTCATGTAAGAAATAATGGCATCATGAACATGTATTAGCTGGGGATTTATCATGGAATTTGCAGGCAGGAATGTTTGGTATTGATAGAAATTGTAGAATTAGATCGACATAAGTTCTTAGCAAACGGAACAGACACTGATCAAACGGCTGTACATTAGAAGTCTGATCTGCGTCTACTCTGTTTGCAAAAGCGTGAAAAAGTCATTGTATGAAGTAAACGTTTACCATGTATAAGACTCTGCAATTATACATGTAGCGAAGTATAAAATGGCGACATGCTGTAAAGAGCATGACATATAATGCATGTGTCGAGTATTCCAGGTGTACACATAATAATGCATGTGTGGGGATTCTAAGTGTACACATATAATGCATATGTCGAGTATTCAAGGTGTACACTGTTTGGAAAGCCACCATCATACCTGTAGACTGACGTCAGTGTCACATGCACCGAAGTAACTTTTTCTTTTGTTTTATCTATATATCGTTTTGTTTTACGTCGCTTTATTAATTCAGTCACGACGTCCGGCTAATTACAGATGGAGGAAGACACCGGATGGAGAAAAAAACCTGCATTGGTTCGCGTACAGAACAACCGGGTAGAACCATCGACCTACCGCAAGCCAGTTTGAAGGCATCCTCATATCAAAATCCAAATGTCGAGACCGTGATTCGGACAATCAGTAGCTAATTTTTATAATGACTTCGTGGACAATGGGGATTTAGACCAGGACCGGAGCTGAAGAATCAGATTAATAAACGGAGTAGATATATTGATGGAAACTCGCATGATCTTGGTCTACTCTGTTTCCAAAAGTGTGAAAATGCGTATCTGGGAAATCAAATGTTACTTGCATGGCTATTACTATTCATGACATACAGCAGTATGACCCCGAATATAGCCTTTGGCTAAAACGCCTTTTTTCGAATACTAATCCGGATTAAGGGTTCATAAACAGAAGTATAGGCCTATATATATATTTGAAATAGATATAAAGTATTTTATCAAAGTAAATAAGACCAGGCAATACTATTCTGAAAGGATTACATGGTTATACAGAATTGTAGTTTTCATTGAATATGCAAACACACCAGTTTCCAGGCTATGTTTTATTGCTTCTATTTGCATGATATTATAGGTTTATCATATCTTTAAACTGCATGTATCACACCTTTACATTTGTAACTGTTGAAAGTAAAATTGTTATCGTATATAAAGGACACGCGGTATATCAGTTTTCCAATGACATAATGGCAAACCAGACGCCTTGGTTCACACTGGGGTCTTTTTTTTCAACAGAATGCCGATATAAGGTCGTCAGATTCTGAAAGCACCTTCCTCTTCCTCTGTGTCTTACAGAAGTCCGATATATGGTCGTCGGATTCTGAAATAAATTCTCTTTGTTTTTCTTTCTGTTTTCGCCCTTTCTTCCTTCTTTTTCTTTAGAGAGAGAAGAGAAAGAAGAGAGCTCCTTTGTGAACTGCGTTTTCTCTCATTTATTTCTAAGTCCAGGATAGGACTAATCTTAATGAGACGCTAAGTTCTTATGTGTGTTTGTTGTCAGTCGTTTAGGAGCATGCATTCATTCACTAATTCACCTCATGCATTCATTCACTTGCGCTCATATTTTACTTACTTATTTATCAACTGTTGGTAAACACAGTTCTCCCGCTTTAGGCATTATCAGACATTCAGTCAAGCAAATGGAATTATACCAATTTCGAGACATCAAGATATTGCAATATTTCTCAATGATTTATTATTCTCTGTCACCGATTCTATTATTTGCGGAAATGATCGATTTCTGATATGTATGAGAAATAATAACCCAGACGGCTATGCTTGTCAAAGTCTGAGCATTAAGAATTAATCTTGTATATAGATTATCTTTGTCCTTAAAATGTTAGTCGCCACCGGACACACATTTATAAACATTTTGGATCCAGACGAAACGCAGAGTAACTCAGCGTCTTATAAATTTTGATTTCAGTTTTTTGACATTCGGTCAGTATTTTTCTTTAAAGCTGAACCATTTCCTCCATAAATACGCCTTTCTACGCCCCTGTCACTTCTTGAAATCATTGTGATAAATAGAATATTTGCTCCTATAGGAGCAAATGCTCTCTTTTCCACAATGGTTTCAAACTACAAAATTCTAAATTTTTCCTTTTCTCCAGTTACTGCTCCTTTTCGGTAGATTTATTCAAAGAGGTTGGATCTAAAATAGCCTATGAGGGAATGGGTTAAACGAAGCCAAAACGGGAACTATACTGCTCCAGGTCGGAATTTGTGCAGACACATGCTTTCACCATCGTAAAAGGATAAGAGCAATGATACCTCTTTCAGATATTCTTTTGGATAGAAAAGGACATCGATCACAACTTAACTTGAAGTGCCTTTCTTGAAAAGTAACAATATTTTGTACTGATATTCGTAAAAGCGCGCCTTCGTGTTCATTGATCATTCTATATATTACTATGATCAACACCAATAAAAAAAACAGCAACAACACAATAACACTAATCATACTAACTAGTGTAAGTATTAGTACATACTAACCCCTACCTTATTTGCAAACAGTTTGGATTCAGATGAGATGCCGAGTAACTTGGCGTCTCATCAGGATCCAAGCTGTTTGACACTCATTAGTCGAATCAAAAGTAGTCAAAGTTGCACTGGTTAAGATTTTAAAGTAGACATTTCTTCTTACACAATTTAGAGTAAACATTTCTTCTTACACATTCTAGAGTAGATATTTCTTTTTACAAATTCTAGAGTAGACATTTCTTACACATTCTAGAGTAGACATTTCTTCTTAAAAAAATTACAGTAGACATTTCTTACACATTCTAGAGTAGACACTTCTTCTTACACATTCTAGAGTAGACATTTCTTACACATTTTAGACTAGACAAATCTTACACATTTTAGAGCAGACATTACTTTCACATTTTAGAGTAAACATTTCTTCTTACAGCTGGGCAATGGTTAACATATAGGATTCGCTCTAACAATGTACTTCATGAGTTCTAGGTCAAAGTTTGGAAAGGCAGCCAGGATCGATACAGACTAGGAAGCAGCAAGGGAAGATATGTCTAGTCTAGGTCCACATGTTGTACAATGTTAAGCTCGATATTACACAAACTCATCGCCATAAAGACAACTGTAAAGAAATCTCATTCTTGGTAGTTATTGAAGGTGGTAGCCTATTGTAGCATGAACATTGCGTAGAAAGCTCACTACTCACTCAGGGCATTTAAAGCAGGTGTTAGCTTAATGCAACTTGGGCGTTGAGCTAAAAGTTCATAATTCAGGGTCTTTAAGACATGTGGTAGCTTAATGCAGCATGGACGTTGCGTAGACAGCCATATGTAAACACTCACTGTCTTTAAGACAGGTGGAAGCTTTTAGATGCGAGAAAGCTCCACACTCCGGGTCTTTTAGAAAGGTGTACCTAAATGCAGCATGAATGTTGGACAGAAAGTTCCACACTAGGTGTCTTTATGACAGGATGTAGCTTAATGCAGCATGGATATCATACATAAATCTCTGCAGGAACTCTCTGTATCACGTTCGTTCTGCATTTAGCAACCGCCTGCTTTTAAAGACATGAAATAGTGACCATATAGAGAAGATTTACTGTAACAAGAAATTAAAAGATTTGATATGTTTTAACAAACCTAGGTAGGTCTTGGATATACATGTACCCAAGATCATGATATAGTTATACTTTTCTACGACGAGTACTCAATGAAACTTACGAGTCTTAGAAACTGTTATGAGTAGTAAGCGAGCCTTGGTATAATGTCAATTTGTACATAATGACTACGAACATTATATTTTTATCACATAACTTATTTCGACTACAAATTCCGTTTTTGACAGGTTCAACACGTTACATGACGTCGTGGTGTTTCTACATGACGTCACTGCTTATATTAAACGTGTGTAATATAGAGAATTATATATATTTTGATATTCATGGGCACATATTCACTAGTGAATAACATTCGAACGACCGATCTGTATTCACACGCGCTGTCAAAACAAACAAACTGGCGGATGGTGACTTACTTGTCAACGGTTGAGTCACGATAGATGGAAAAGAACTGTTGGCAATTGCGCTTTAATTGCGATAAAATAATACAAATTGTAATCGCTGTCAGTAAATATCTACAAAATGTATGCAATAAAAAGACCCACCAGCTACTCTGACCAAAACCATCCATTCTACTAAAAACAATTGCCTCCTCCACTTTACATTTTCTTCACCGCATGTCCTTTTGTTTATGCAGATTTCTAGTCATAAAAATATCTCGTCAATCAACAACTATAGTCATCTAAATCCAGCACAGCACGAACATATTTCAAATATGGTAAATACTCCAAATCAGCTGATCGCGAAAATCTTCCTCCTATTCCAACACATTTTATGCAGCAGTTCGTACTGAATCTTTTGTCCATTTCAATAAACTTTTTCACGGTGGAAATGTCCATGTGTATACACCACTGATGAAGGGCTTAATATACCAAAACGAAGACGCATGTTGAATACCATTGACAGCGAGTGTCAAACGTGAAGACGTACTGTATGTAGTCTTCATTTAAACTATCTGCAAATGGCGCACTTTACACAGACACATGTTGTGTACAGTGACGTCATAATGTGACGTGTTTGTATATCGAAACTGTAACTCAAAAATTATTTTGACGTGTTTCTGTAGGTTTTTGTTCTCATAAACTATCACAGTTAAATTGAATATCAGAGAGGTCTAAATTAGATCCTGGTAACTATGACAGTAAGTAAAAAAAACAGTTGGAAATTTTGGACCTACTTTGTCCCAGTTACTTAGCGAATCTAATAACACATTTCATTCATCATTTCTATATGTAAGGAGAATTTATAACAATCCATCTTACTGCTGAAATATTGGCTGCAAAAAACATGTGTGTTTGTTCTGTTATAAATAGAATCTTGCATTCTTGTTCATGATTATTGGATTTATTAAATTCGTCTTTTTAAAACGATAAAAAATTCGCTAACGCTCGTTTTTTATCGTTTTAAAAAGACTCATTTAATAAATCCAATAATCAAGACCACTCATGTAAGATCCTCTATACATGTGATGGCTATATTAACTCGAATACAGAGAGAGTTTTGTGATAAAGAAACAACATGACGAATGTACATAAAGCATCCACTTTCACATTAAACAGTTTAAAAATACAATACGGAATTGTTCTAGAATGTATTACTACGCATATCTAGAAACACATGAGTTTCTTTAACGCATGTCGAAAGTAATGTTGAAAGCTCATACAAGAGAATTCAGCATTACTTCAGACCTGTATTAAACTGTAAACTTGGGAAATTATCGAGTTCAAAAAACGGATGTCTTCAACTTCTGTTATTTTGAAGTGATCCATATTGGCCCATTGAAGTTCGAGATATCGAGGCGCCACTGTACACCAGATTAAGGGTTGTACATAAAACATTGTTTTTTAACCACTTCCTTGTTCTATATCTAGACAAAATCTTAATACCTAGTGAGTATTCATGGAGAAAAGTCTAAAATGATATCTGAGAGGTGGACCATTGTACTCATTTTAGAAAGTAAAGAAACAGATCTTTCAAAATCAATTAGCAAACAGAGCAGACTCTGATCAGACGACACCTATAGAAGCTGTCTGATCTGGGTCTACTCTGTTTGCAAATGCATGAAAAGAGGTTTATATGAAGGGAAGGGTTAAACAGAATGTTGTTTCCAGCATTGGTTATTTCTGCCACACCGTTGGGGAGTGTGTCTTACATTAATGCAAGAGTATGCTGCTTTTAACCCTGAATATTCATGTAAGAAATAATTACATTATAAATATAAATTAGATATTTTGTTTAATAATAGCACATTAACAAATATAGTTTTGGACATGATAGAAAATGTAGAATGAAATCTGTATTATTTCATAAGCAAACAGAGCAGAGCCTGATCAGACGGCTCATATAGGAGCCGTCTAATCTGGGTCTATTCTGTTTTCAAAGGTGCAGAAAGCGTAGGGAGCAACCTTTGACGTAACTATGACGTATATATGGAGTAAAGGGTGAATGTACTCTTCATAGTCTCTATTTTCTATTAGATCTATTTATTTTTGTATCCTAATTCAGGCAAACTAAATAATAAACATTCTCGCATACCCTCCCACTAGATATATGCGAGGTGTGGCCGGCCTGTCGGAATCATACGAAGCTTTCCGATTGAATTTGAGCTCTATAACTCATGGTTCCCTGGAATGGAAGAAAAATGTGGACAAAACCCTAGACTATTCATTGGACAATGGAGAAACAAACACTGTTGAGCGAAGGGAACTTTGTATTCATCATTGTAATCAAATCTACAGACAAGTAATCAGATTGAAAGGAATGATTATCAACCGCCTGTCCCACCTCAATCGATGCAAACGTATGACCACAAGGTCTAGTGCTGGGAAAATAGCAGTTCGCAATTTGATGACTTTGTAAAAATTCCTGGCATACTACTTTGACAGATGTTATTGCGAAATGTATGATGTCCAATCCAATCTAATTACCATTTGCTTGAAGTGATCAGAAACGATGGGGTTTTTGACACAGATGGTTATTTAATGCAGCACTAAAACACATGCATAAACCACAGGGGTCCAGATATGATGCGTAAATATAAACATTTTCAAGAATAGCTCCTTTATTTCTCCATCAAACCCTACATTGTGACTACTCTTTAGAATCGTCTCGGCGATTCTGAAGAGTGCTCACAGTATAAGGCTTCGTGGAGAATTGACGTTTTTAGTGTTTGGGTACGCTCGTTTATCTGTAGCTCTGCAATGAAAACCTCTCCTGGAAGCTTTCTGCAATAGTTTTGTTTATCATCTATTTAGCCCATTCGGCTATACATAAAGTTCGTTGGCTACGATCATTGTCTGATTCAAGCTTCAAAGTTGAGTTCTTTTTAATATAGTGTCAAACAGTATTGTGTCAAACAGTATATAGATAAACAGTATAGAGTCAAATAGTAAAGAGTTAAACTGTATAGAGTTAATAGTATAGCGCCAAACAGCACATACTCAAACAGTATAGAGTTAAACAGTATAGTGGCAAACGATATAGAGTCAGATAGTATATAATCAAACAGTATAGAGTCAAACAATATAGTGCCAAACAGCATAGAGTCAAACAATATAGTTTAAAAGTTAAAAAGTACAGTGTCAAACAATATAGAGTCAAGTGTAGAGTTACAAATGTAAACAGTATTGAGTTAAACAATATAGAGTCAAACAGTACATCTTCAAACAGTATAGAGCCATACAGTATATAGTCATACAGTATATAGTCGTACAGTATAGAGTCGTACAGTATAGAGTCAAATAGTAGCATCATCATCATCAATATCCTTATTATTATCATCATCATCACCATCATCATCGTCATTATCATCATCATCATCATCATCTAAAAAGCGACTTAAACACAATCTCAACAACGACAATATACTCATTAGAATAACAAGTGCTTAACTTGCTTAAAATTAGACACTTAGCTTTAGAAATCGCTTTTCCAGATTGACTTTGTCTCGGTCGCTTGCTGCATTTTGTAGCTGACTTGATAGATTCATCTAATGTTTGTTCAACATCAGTCTATCATCAGTATCACATATTTTACATAGCATATTGGCAGCATATTGGCAATAAGAATCTTTAGTTCACCGTGTCCCCTGGAGATGACATAGGCAAATAGTGTAGACCCAGATCAGAGGGCTCCTCGAGGAGCCCTCTGATCAGGGTCTGCACCGTTTGTTAAACCCACCAATGTCAATGACTTATTATTGCACCACATGTGTTGTTTTGTTGCCCCTCCACGTGAAATATGGACGGGTTCCAAGGTAAGATCTGGACGAGTGTTCCTTAAATAATGCGGGGATAAATGGGTTAAACATTAATCTACTGACATCAATGTGTCAGTACAAACTTTGATCTGCTGCAATTTGTATTAACTTTTGATTGGTTAAAACGTTTAAGAAACTATTGGCCGAGTGTCAAACGGTTTGGATCTTGCCATCTAGATTGTACTTAGCTGGAGAATGATCTTGAAAAGACTCCAGATTAATCCGCATTTCACCTGAATCCAAACTGTTTGAATTGCCATCTAGATTGTACTTAGCTGGAGAATGGTCTTGAAAAGACTCCAGATTAATCCGCATTTCACCTGAATCCAAGCTGTTTGAATTGCCATCTAGATTGTACTTAGCTGGAGAATGGGTTCAAACCTGTCTCGCGTATCGCGACTTGGCGTGCATTTGCAAACAGTTTAGATCCAGATGAGACATCGAGTAACATGGCGTCTCATATGGGTCCAAGCTGTTTGATACCCGGTTAATAGTGTCTCAAAAGATGGATCAAATTGGAAGTGCAGTTGAACTTTGATATCTCGTACTTCAAAGGCACCATACAAATTACTTCGAGATAACAGGCATTTGAGTCATCGGATTTCTAATCTGAGCAATTTCTTAAGTTCACTGGTTAATGCAGGTCTAAAATAGAAGTCTAATTCTGAAAGCTCTTGTAGGAGCTTTCAATATTACTTTAGACCTGCATTAAGCTGTCACATGTGTTTTTTGATATGCATAGTGATATATTTTTAAAACATTTTGGTATTGTAAATTTTGGAAGGACCGGACGTTTACTTCGAGTTATCCTGAGGTTCGTGTTATCCGAGTTCGAGATATCGAAGTTCAACTGCAGTCAACTTTCTCAAAATCCAAATTTAAGCAGAAATAATGTTTCTTTTACAGCGAGCTAAGGTTTAACACGGAACGCAATAGATTACAGGGGAAACGTATCAACACATTCCCTCATAGGCTATTTTAAGTCAATTCCGTTATAGGCTATTTTGAGACCATTCCCTCATAGGCTATTTTAAGACCATTCCCTCATAGGCTATTTTAAGACCATTCCCTCAAGTCTGTTTTAAGACCATTCCCTCAAAGGCAATTTAAAGCAATTTTAAGACCATTCCCTCATAGATTATTTTAAGTCGATTCCCTCATAGTTTATTTTAAGACCGTTCCCTCATAAGCTAGTTTAAGACCATTCCCTCATAGACTATTTTAAGACCACTCCCTCATAGGCTATTTTAAGACCACTCCCTCATAGGCTATTTTAAGCCAATTCCGCCATAGATAATTTAAGTCAATTCCCTCATAGGCTATTTTAAGTGAATTACATAAAGTCTATTTTAAGACCATTTCCCCATAGGCTATCTTAAGACCCTTCCCCATAGGTTAGTTTTAGACCGAACCTCTTTGAACAAATACACAGGAAAGGAGCATTTACTTTGAAAAAGAACATTTTAGGCTTTTGTAGTTTTGAAACAACTGTTACAAAAAGAAAGAGCATTTGCTCCTATGAATCAAATGATCTATTTATCACAATAATTTCAAAAGTGTCTTTTACAAATGCGTTTGAAACTGTCAATATGGAGGAATGGGTTACGCAGTTTCGTCTAAAACCGCAGATCCTTTTCTCGGCACGTTTTCCACGTTTAAAAACTGCACTGTCCATTGATTATAAGTACAATCTATGCAGTAATAAATTATTAGAATTTCGAATGGTAAAGTGTAGATATTTAGGTCCCCGCGGTCCTTTGATATGGCTCTACTTTATTTCCAAATGCCAATGTAGCCCGCATTTCAAAGATTGAACAATTCTGATGCGTATGTTTCCTAGCAAGGTACGCCAGCCTAGCTACCTACCTTCGTATGTTAAAAGAATGCATACGCAAACTATATTTTGGCTACGTTTTCCCAGCATCGTTTAAGCCTTATCGTGCTGGGAAAAAATGGTATGCCAAACTTTCGATCTGTTGCATTTTCATATGCATGTGCTTCTAATTCGTTAAAACGTCGAACCCTTTCCCTGTTGCATATTCATGTAAGAAATAATGACGTCAGGAATATTAATTAAATATTTTTGTAATGGCATATGAACACATGACATTTTGTTCCAGGCAGAAGCTGTATAATCAGATCTATATTACACCATAAGCAAACAGAGCAGACCCTGATCAGACGGCTCCTATAGGAGCCGTCTGATCTGGGTCTACTCTGTTTGCAGATGTGTCAAAATGCGCCAACATAAGGGGAAGGATTAAGAAACTGTTGATGAAGTGTCAAACAGTTTGGATCCTGATGAGACGCCTAGTTATCTAGTTTCTAATCTGGATACTGGCTGTTTGCAAATACGAGTCAGCGTACGTTTAGTATGATAGGGATCAATCTGCTGTCGATACTTGGTCGACTACGTTTGTTGTATGTCAATCTGACAAGATATAAAACAATGCAGCAAATGAATTATATTTATTTTTGCACAGCCTATAAAATAGTGTAGCAGATATATCTGTTTCTATACAGCCTATCAAATAATTGTTTACTATTCACTCTAACCTACTAAGCGTGACACCATTCCTGTTTACAAACAGCTTGGATCCTGAGTAGCCTGGCATATTACCGGTATCCAAACTGTTTGACACTTGGTCAATAGTTTCTCAAAAGCATCAACTAATTTGAAGTAACAAAAAATACACCAGATGCAACGGGGTTAAGAATTAAACGGCGAGTGTGTTTAGTTTCTATTTTATTTGTTCTTTAATACAATTCTTGTCCGATTACTCTGATCGGTTTTCTGTTAAAATATTGAACTTGCCAAGTACACTTTTAATTTGCCATCAGTTTCATACAGTAAGGAATCTTAATAAAAAGTTCACAGCGTTCATTGTAACACTATACAATAGAACCTTTCCTAACTGGTCATTCCTTTATTGAACATATGAGTCTTACAAAGCAGGTGGTTGCTTAATGCGGGGAGACATGATGAAAATAGCTCCTATAGGAGTTTTCTGCATTTCATCTGACCTGCATTGTGCTACCACTTGTCGTACAGACCCATAATTAAAATCATTTTTGATGGTCGCTTAAGACAGGTTCTACTAAATATACAAACTCAGTGGGTTCCTTTGGTGCATACGTAGATTGATAACACTTCCTGGCTGCTAAAAGTCTGCACAGCTGTGGATATGGTACAATGTTGACTTAATTCCGATTAAATTAAACTTTCGCGAATCTATTGACAGAGTGTCAAACAGCTTGGACCCTGATCAGACGTCGAATTACTCGGGGTCTCATCAAGACCTAGAATGTTTCCAAGTGCGAGACAGGTCGCGGACAAGGTTGCTAAATAAGGGTTAAGGTAGGGGGATAAGATCTAAAGTAGTGGAATAAGATTTAAGGTAGCGAGATAGGGTTTAAGGTAATTGGATAAGGGTTAAGGTAGCGGAAAAAGGGTTAAGGTAATGGGATAAGGGTTAAGGTAATGGGATAAGGGTTAAGGTAGCGGAAAAAGGGTTAAGGTAATGGGATAAGGGTTAAGGTAGTGGGATAAGGGTTAAGGTAATGGGATAAGGGTTAAGGTAATGGGATAAGGGTTAAGGTAGTAGGATAAGGGTTAAGGTAATGGGATAAGGGTTAAGGTAGTAGGATAAGGGTTAAGGTAATGGGATAAGGGTTAAGGTAGTAGGATAAGGGTTAAGGTAATGGGATAAGGGTTAAGGTAATGGGATAAGGGTTAAGGTAGCGGAAAAAGGGTTAAGGTAATGGGATAAGGGTTAAGGTAATGGGATAAGGGTTAAGGTAATGGGATAAGGGTTAAGGTAGTGGGATAAGGGTTAAGGTAATGGGATAAGGGTTAAGGTAGCGAGATAAGGGTTAAGGTAGTGGGATAAGGGTTAAGGTAGCGAGATAAGGGTTAAGGTAGTGGGATAAGGGTTAAGGTAGTGGGATAAGGGTTAAGGTAGTGGGATAAGGGTTAAGGTAATGGGATAAGGGTTAAGGTAGTGGGATAAGGGTTAAGGTAATGGGATAAGGGTTAAGGTAATGGGATAAGGGTTAAGGTAGCGGAATAAGGATTACGAGCTAATGAAACGTCTCCCTTTTGTGGATCATACTTACAGCGAACTCTGATTAATAGTAAAACATCGCTATTTGCAAAGTGTTAACCATTTACTCCACAAAAATACGCCTTTCTACGCTTATGATATAATATAGATCTGATTCTACATTTTATGCCATGGCCAAAAATTCCGATGTCCATAATTATGCTGTTATAACGAGCAATCTGATTATTATTCATGATATCATTATTTCTTACATAAATATTCATGGAGAAAATGGTTTATAACGAAGAACTGACAACTGACGAGGCAGGTGACTGATTGCGGCAGTGTGAACGTCATACAGGAAACTGCAAGAGGAGCTTTCTACTTGACCGCCACTCTGTATGAAGCAATCACCTGTCGAAAATACCGGTAATTACACATGATCTGTGACTGTTCGAATTAGAGCGCATTTACTGTACATGGATATAACGCATTGTGGATATAGTGACGCAACCTAAATTACAGTCTCCAGGATTACGTTATAAGCAAAACAGACTCACCAAGTCAAGATCGTCATTACTTCTTAGGCAATTGTTTCCCCACGATTGTTTTTCAACATTGTAAAATCATTGCTCTAATTTGGTCGAAACTTAATTGTTTCATCAAAAGGTTGGTTTTGTAAGCTTAATCATACGTCCATTTTAACCCTACTCATGCTACTAGATTATTGTTTTGATCTTGCAAACAGTTTAGATCCAGATGACAATACCGTGTAACTTGACGTCTCTTCAACACACAGCCTTGACACTCGGTGAAGAGTTTAACAAGGGATTGGGCGAATCGGACGTCATGGAAAATGTCAGAAATTCAGATATTGGACAGGCATTATTTGTTTCACCAAGTGAAGGGTTAATTTCAAAGTGGAAGGAGGATTACATCAGCTTCGGAATCTAATGTACGCCAGTACTACATATTGGAATTTCAAAACTGATTACGTGAACGTAAACTAAACCTTTACAACGCTGAATTTTCAAATGTGTCATTCCAAAAGTGAAACAGGTCAATCTTATAGTGACTATTTAGGGATGTTTCTAAAGAAAAGTATAACATGATAAATAGTGCAGACCCTGATGAGAGGGCTCCTCTAGGAGCCCTCTCATCTGGGTCTACACTGTTTGCAAATGACATAAGTGATTCGTTTCAACATTGTAAAAGCTAATCTTTCATCAACTCAAATTACAAAACTGAAGAAAGGAATTCAGCATAGTTACATGAATAAATATCAGAATGTAGAATAGTGTTAACCTTTTACTTCATGAATATTCATGAGAGAAATTATGACGTCATTGGTATTTATTAGCTCAGTTTTTATAGTAGTGATTTTGGTATCAGGTTTATATAATGAGCAAACAGGGCAGATCCTGATCGGATGGCTCCTAAATGAGCTGTCTGATCTGGGTCTACTCTGTTTGCAAATGTATGAAAAGGTGTTTATATGTAGGAAACGGTTAACAATGTACGTCATGAATAATCATGTCAGAAATAATGACGTCATGAATTATAATTAGAATAATTTTTGTTATGTAAAAAGAGATCAGAAATATTTGGCTTTGCGGAAACTGTAGAACCGTATCTATATTATTTCTTAGGCAATCAAAATGTTCGGACCCTGATCAGACGGCGCCTTATAGCAGCCGTCTGGTCTGGGTCTACACTGCAAAGGCATAGAAGAGGGTGTTTATATGGTGTAAAGGGTTAAAGGTGTAGGCCTATTCTGCTCATGTTTTCGCCCACTTTACTTAACATATTAACTGAAGAATCGCAATCCATATAACTTAAAACTTAAGTAGTGCTAATAGACAGAATGTCAACAAGATGGCTGTTTGTAACGATAAAATGGGATAAGCGGATTGCTACGGAAAAACCAACGGAAACGCGTCCGTATATCACCGGATTTGTCCTTTCTTATTTTCTTCAAGGATTCGGTCACAGTAGACGCTCTCGCTTATGATTTTCATTATAGTTTTGACTAACCAATGATAACTCGTGCAGCGAACATATAATTGATATTCATAACTTTATTTCGAAATCCATCCGTAGCCACTCTGTGTTTGACCGATCCTGTCCGTTAAATTCCGTACAAATGTATGTTGTTTTCAATCTTTTAAAGTTAAGGAATACGAAGTATTCGTATATCGTAACTATTTTATTGAAGGAATACATATAATGTGGGGAAATGAGCGGTAAGAATTTCATGTATTTTCTGTGAATATGTGTACAGCGTTTGGTGTTGATCGGTGTAAGTTACACAATGAACAGACTATATAACATTTTGAATACTGAATTTTCAAAGACGAATTATCCAGTATTGTTCAATTATAGAGTCCATTCAGTATGATAGCAGACTTGAGCTATCAACAATTCAAATTACGAACCATCAAAAAGAGGTGTTATGCTGGGTCATTAAGGCAGTAGGTAGCTTAATGCAAGTCAAAAGCATGGCAGAAACTGTAGAATCATATCTATATCATATCATAAGCAAACAGAGAAGACCCTGATAAGACGGCTCCTGCAGGAGCCGTCTGATCTAGGTATATTCTGTTTGCAAAGGCATGCAAACGCGTTAATAAGAAGGAAAGGGACAAGACATCCCTAGTCGTTAACAACTGTATGAAAACAATACACGTACATGTTCTTGCATAAAACGTGCTGTTGTAGTCCCGAATACACATGTATTAACAAGCGGTTTTCGTGCTCACGCGCTGTTATTGACCGGTTTTAATTATACTGTTACGGGGCCTACGTAAACAATGGACGCATAAAACAAACAAATCGTCGAAGAAATAGCCGTGTGTAGTTTTGGCTTCATTTTGAACAAATAAATGAACAAACAAAACAGAACAGGGTTAGCGATAATACACGTTTGTTTCGGGCAATAACATCTGCAGTGTCCTTTGAGACTGTCCTTTCCCTCGCCCTTTGGGTCCGGGACAACGTCAGTCCACCTAGACATTGTAGCTGTTATTGTCCCCAAAACATGTATTAACCCTCTATTCGTCTCATTCACATGCAAGATGTCTGTTTTTCTTTCAATTATTTTACCTCTCTTTCGTATTGTCACAGTGATAGTGTTGTTGATACTGATTATAATATCCCGTGATGTTCACCTTGACTTTACTACTTTTTCATTAACACAATCCCTTCTTTCGTTTCATTTACTACTCTCGGCAACAGATAAAGGATCGTGCTCAAGTAGTACTCAATAGACGATTCTAAAGAGTGGTCATAATATAGAGTTTGGCGGAGAAACAAAAAAGCTATCTTATCTGGGCCTTCTGAGTCTACTAATACAGATTCCTCCTTAAATTCCAACAAAGTTGACACTATAGATCCTTGTAGACATTTATCTTTCGTGCATTACAATGCTTTTGTAAACTTGTCGTACTGAATTACACGTTTTTGATATTCTCGGAAACCTGGTTTGACAGTTCATTTTCAACGACCGATCCTTTGATTGAGTCCAATCCTGGGCTCGTATTATTTAAAATCAAAAGTTTTGCCTCTTTTATTGACTACTTAACGTACATAGTAACTACGGCAATACTATTGATGATTCCTTCCATATTATTTTTGATATTAATTGTAAAGAAAAAGAATACCACTGACTTTAATTATGTTTTATCAAATGAATATTCTTACGAAACAATAAGCTCTATGTATACGTAGTATCCTTCAGTACAGTGCATATCGGACCTACTTTATAACACAAACTCCTCCTCTAGTATCGACGTCATTCTGGTAAATAACAGTGAAACTTTAATGTTATTCAGTGTTGGAGACCCCGTCCAAGACCTAAATGTTCGTTACCAGTGTCCTGTGTGAGGCACTTAGCCATTTCCATGTTGCACACTCATGTAAGGGATGATGGTATCATGGTTATTAATAAGACTTGTTTTATACTGGCATATGAAAACAGAACATTTTGAGTCAGGCAAAAACTGTAAACTCAGATCTATATTATTCCGTAAGCAAACGTAGCAGACCCTGACCAAACGGCTCCTAAAGGATCCGTCTGATTTTGGTCTCCTATGTTTGCAAAGGTCCACATAAGTGTTCATATGAAGGAAAGGATCAAAAGACGAGTATAGAATACTGATACTTGGTGGTATGTTTAACTGAAAGAAATGACCGACCTTTTCGTCTGGAACTCCCTGATCTGTCCGACCTGTTCTTTACACAAATACACACGCAACTAAAACTGGTGACCACTAAATGAATATTTCCAAACAATGAATATTTGATAAAATTGTACTATCAAATCAAACGATTTCTGTTAGAAAAATAAGAGACGAATCAACATCTGTGATAAGAAAGTGCAAATCAGAAAACCTAGACAATACACGGAATAGAAATTGGTAACCGCTCTTCAAAATGCTGGTGGAATATCCCCCAAACTATTTATCAGTCACCATAGTAAGAATAGCATACATGTACCCATCGAAAAGAAATACATGAAATAATGAATTATGGTACCATTTGAATGATTTCTTTCAAGAAGAGACACAAATGCAGAGGTCAAGATAAGATGTGTAAATTAAAACATTTCCAAAATAACTACTTTATTTTGCCACCAAACCTTACGTGGCCACTCTTTAGAATCGTCTCGAAGAGTGGTCACAACACAAGGTTTGGCGGAGAAATGGAGATTTTAATATTGAATATGTTGCTCTATAGATGACACACACACACATACCTGTCTTCAATATTTGCCTGTTCCTGATTTAGTATGTCGTCCTTTGTGATAACACATGAGATACTGAATCACTATGAATGCTATTTCATCACATGTATACAGTGCAGCAGGCATTTAAGATGTTTTAGTTTGAATTACATGTAGTTATATGCAGTGAAATGGTAGAGGAGGGTCGAAGTGAGAAGCGAGCACTACAGCGGCAAAAATGCAAGGCATCTTCAACAGAGAAAGACGTCTCAGCCTTTATCTGCGCTGACTGTTAAAATATTTATGTCCAAATATGCCCGTGTCTATTTGCCATTATAAAAAATCGTCTAATTATAATGTCATTATTTTTCAGATGAATGTGCAAAGGGTTAGATTTACACAGAACTGTGATAAATATCTTAATAAAATAAACCCTGCAATCCATCCATTAATCATCTCAATTGTCTGAAATCAATTAATATACTAATAATAAACTAATATTTTAGTTTGCTAGTTAGTAGTTCAGTTATGGACAAGACAAATGCTTTTTGTACAGTTCAATAGCCAGACAGAGAACTGGCTCTAGCATCTAATTTTCATTATTTATTGCAGTCTTTATGTCAAATTCGAGACACATTTATATTTCTGTCTTAAAATACAAAATTAGAATATGTTTTTGGAGTACCGTATTGATCTATGAACATATTAGTCTTGTCTGGACGTTGTACCCAATGAAGAGTAATTTAAGATTAATGACTTTATGGATGTTAGTACTAATGAAATAATGAAACAAAATTCATTGACACTGGCAGAGACTGTTGAATCATATTTCCGGTAACTCACACACAAACAGAAAATACTCGGATCAGGCAGCTCCAACACGAGCTGGGATGAGGCAGCTCCAACACGAGCTGGGATGAGGCAGCTCCAACACGAGCTGGGATCAGGCAGCTCCAACACGAGCTGGGATCAGGCAGCTCCAACACGAGCTGTCTGATCTGGGTCTGCAGTAGAACCTGTCTTCAAATGTCATCAATTGTCATCTGATTAAGGCATGTGGTAGCTTAATGCAGGTCAAAAGTGATACAGAAAGCTCCCATGGGAGCTTTCTGCATTACTTTTGACCTGCATTACTTTTGACATGCGTTAAGCAACCACCTGATTTTAAGACTCCTATTAATGAATGGCCACTTAGGACAGGTTCAACTGCACTCTGTCTGTAAATGCGTACATTTGTCGTCATCAGGTAACGGGTTACTAGTATTGCTGCATAATCATGCAATTTGTGATTCAGACAATGTCTTCATTAAGTTGTAAAACGCCATAAAACCGTCTATATTCCATTTAGAGTGAAACATTAAGTAAATATGCAGTTTCCATGGAAACCTCACTGTCGACAGAACGGGTTTTAGTTTCACATGTATGTATTGTCCTTTTACCTTTGCAATTTTTACCTGTAAGTCGTTTATGTATCATTATTATTAACCCTTAGTCTGTTTAAACTCATTTTTTTTTATTTTCTTCCTATTCATTAAAATATTTTGAGAAACTGTTAACCAATTGTTCAACATATTGAATCATGTTGAGACGATGAGCTTCTCGACGTCTCATCTCGATCCTCGGCGTCTCATCTGGATCCAATCTATCAGAAAATGCCATGCAGGTCGCGCTTAGCAGGCAAATGGTTCAGCAAAGAAAGAAATTCCTGTGCAGTAGTTGTATCGTGAATGGATTTACTTTTCATACATGCAATGTAGTTTTCGATTTTCTTAACTCTTTATCGTTGTTAACCCATTCCCTGATATTGACGACTTTTGACGACTCTGTAAGAAACACTTTGTGAAACCATTGCAATAAATAGAGCATTTGCTCCTATAGGAGCAAATGCTCTATTTATCACAATGGTTTCAAACTACAAAATTCTAAAACATTCCTTTTCTCTAGTTAATGCTCTTTTTCGGTAGATTTATTCAAAAAGGTGGTATCTAAAATAGCATTGAGGTTAAAGATGTATTCTGCTCATATTGACGATTGTTTTGCGAAACAAATTGACAAATCTGGCTCTATGCTATTTGAAACTAACTAGCTCTAACTAGCATGGAAAGGTAAGAGTTGTTTGTATCGAACATATTGAACATTTGTATTGTCACGGAAACCAGCGAAAACGCGTCCGCCATTCCCCGGAAAATCGTGAATAAACTCAAATCGATGAATGCGTAGGTACATTTCTCTTATGTAACCCATTACACAGTAGAGTTCTCTTTCGTGTTTTGTTTTAAATTTCAACTTAACGTTTGTGACAGCTTTGGTTTGAACAAAAATGCACTATTCTACGCATTGTTCCAAAATAGATTCATAACTTCGCCTACCATGTCCGTGGATTTCCGCAGTTTTCCGTCTCTTAAAAAGTCGGCGGTTTTCTATGGATTAAGCACTATTCAGATTCATTCTGCGGGGAAATGGAGCGGAAGCATTATTGTCATGATATGAATATGTGTACAACTTTTAGTGTTAATTGATTTTCACAAAAAAACAGGCAGAATATAATTTTATTGTAATACACAGTCGCCCATTTGAGGGCCATGCTCTGTACATAAGTTGGTATGTTTTATTTGCAAAAGACATACATGTCCATCAGCATTATATAATACATAGTAAAAATCAAGTAATGACGGGCAGTCATTCATAATATGTAATGCTAAAATGTGCCTTATTAACAAACACTACAAATGACAAACATTGCGGACTCGGACCAGAGGGCTTCTTAGGAGCCCTCTGATCTGTGTCTACACTGTTTGTACACCAAGAGTGTGCCAATTAAGGTCTTATGTGCACGGTTTAACACTGTACACCCAAAAAGACAAACAGTGCGGAACCAAATCAGGGGGCTCCCCAAAAGCACTCCGATCTGTGTCTACACTGTTTGTACCCTGCAAGTGTACTAATTAAAGGTACATGGTTTATAACTGGCGAGCACACCCTAAAGACAAACAGTGCGGAACCAGACCAGGGGGGGGGGGTCAGGAGCCCCCTAATCTGTGTCTACACTGTTTGTACATTACGAGAGTGGCAATTAAAGAACTTAGACACATGGTTTAAAACTGTATACCCAAAAAAGACAAGCAGTGCGGAACCAGATCAGGGGGCTCTTCAGAAGCACACCGATCTGTTTCTACACTGCTTGTACTTTACAAGTGTACCAATTAAAGGTACATGGTTTATAACTGGCGATCACATCCAAAAGACAAACAGATATGTGTCTACACTGTTTGTACCTTACCAGTGTACCAATTAAAGGTACATGGTTTATAACTGGCGAGCACACCCACGCCCTTTACATATAAAGAAATTAAATAATGGTTTAGGCTTTCCCCTTTTTAGCCGCCATTGACAGTTATAGACTAGTACATCTCTGTTAACAACGGAAGTCCTCCAATATAGCTTGCTTGAACACGTTTTAACTATTACACTGACATGTGTTATAGTATGTGGACTTATTGTAAGATATGAATAAAACGCTTTTACCTGTCGAATATTCATAGCAGAAATAATGACATTATTAATAGGAATTAAATTATTTTTCTTAATAGCATATGAACACGGAACATTTTGGTTCAAACAGAAACTGCAATATCATATCCATATATGCTATTCCATAAGCAAACAGAACAGGCCCTGATAAGGCGGCCCCTATGGGAGCCATCTGATCTGGGTCTTGTCTGTCTGCAAATGCGTGAACATTCGTTTATCTGAAGGTTTGGCTTACAGTCATAACATCAATTAGTTTGGATTCTGATGATTCGCCATCTTACTATGTGTCTCATCTAGGTCTACACAGTTTGCCAATGAGATTACATCTTTGCTGAATACAGACGGTTTTGCTAATAATGAAGTCTAATGGAAACACTCGCGGCGATGTCGGCTACCCGCGCCTGCCTGATCGGCTTGCAGGACTTAGTCAAAGATTTCAAAATGGAGTATAGAAGAGTGGTTCTTTAACCTTTAGCCTGCTATGGGCAAATGTGTGAATACGTTTGCAAACAGTTTGGACCCAGATGGGACGCCGAGTAACTCGGCGTCTCATCAGGATCCAAACTGCTTGACATCCTTGTTGCATTTTGGTAGAAAAATTGATCATAGCTTGAATTTTTAAAACGTAATAGGTGAAAAATTATTCAAAAATAATTTGCTCAGCAAGCTAAATGTTAATCACTTATCTCATGAATATTCATGTGAAAAATGAATGTAACAGCATTATGAATATTTATTGTGAATTTGTTTTATACCGGCACATGGAAACATTATTGGTTTTTGCCATTACAGTATCTGCAAACAGAGCAGACCCTGGTAAGACTTCAACAGGATTTAATCACTTTAAATTTAGGTATGGTATACATTATTAGTATTTATATACAGAACAATCGGACCTAAGCAGTTATCAAAAAGAGGTCTACGTATAGGTCTGTAAGGCAGGTGGTAGCTTAATACAGGTTTGAATTATTGCAAAAAGCTCCTGTAGGAGTTGTTTTGTATTATTTTTACCTGTATTAAGCACCCACCTGTTTTAAGACTCCTATGTTCAATAAATGAATGGCCGCTTAGGACAGGTTCTAATGTATCAATATTGTCGGCCAAAATCATGGGCGGGACAATATGGTGGGAATGTAACACATGACCCATAAAATCAACTGCTAGTGCCCTGTCATCTATGGCCGAAACCCAAATTGATATCGTATTACAAAACTACAGGGAAATCCCGATAATTCGAACACTTAACCAAGCACAAGTTTTAGTAAAATCCATGATAGATGGAAAACTAAGTCGAGCAAAAGATAAAGACCGATAGCTCGAACATATTTATCAGTCTGTAAGACGGTTGACAGATTAACCCATTCCATCATAGGCTATTTTAGATCCTGGTTTAATGAATCTACCGAAAAGGAGCATTAACTCGAGAAAAGGACACTTATAAAATTTTGTTGTTTTGAAACCATTGTGATAAATAGAGCATTTGCTCCTAGTAGCAAATGCTCTATTTATCACAATGGTTTCAAAAAATAACATTTATAGAGGCGTAGAAAGGCGTATTTATTGAGGAAAGGATTAATACCGGGTGAAAGGCATGCAGAAAACACATCTAGGAGGTTTCTGCACGACTTTCATCCTGCATTAAGCAGCTACCTGCCTAGATAGACATCAATTCCTGATAACTAATATTTCGAAGTTTCGTGTTTTTATTGAATGTAGCCTACAATAGAACCTGTCTTAAGCAGTCGTTCATTTATTGAGCCCTGGAGTCTTTAAAACAGGTGGTTGCTTAATGTAGGGCAAAACCATTGCTTTTAACCTGCATTAAGCTACCATCTTCCTTATATAATCATAATTAGATCTCCCTTTGATTTCTGCTTAAGAGAGCTTCTACTGTATACAATACGATAAATTACTTGATTGGGGTAGGAGTAATGGTTTAGCCTGTTTAGTTCTTTCGTGACTGCAATTTCTTGAATAATTTCGCAATATCGGCATGCCTTTAAAAATGCAATTCACTTTAAAAGTAACAAATCATTTAACCTCTTACCTGATGGAATTTATTTTTAAAGTCTTTGCAAACATAGCAGATCTAGATCCGACGGCTCCTGTAGGAGTGTTTGAATTTTATAGAACCCATACAACATACATGTATACAACAGTTCCTTTCGAAACCAAAATAGCCTTGTTAATTTGACAAGCCAGTTATCATGAATAGTTATGAAGTGATGTATTGTTACACTAAGGGTTACTTTTAACCCTTTCGGTGCCAGCAATGTCGTCTGCTGGGCAAAGTTTCGTTTACTTTTAGTGTAAGTGTGTGCACTTCTTCCATTTTCTTTATAAAACAGTAAACAGAGTTTCAAACAGTTTGGATCCTGATGAGACGCCGAGTTACTCGGCGTCTCATCTGGATCCAAACTGTTTGCATGTGATATCACAGACCCGTCATTGTGGCGAGGAAGGGGTTAATAACTGCTTTGAATCAATCCCATGTTATATGTCTCGAGCATTTGTTAAACCAAATAGAAACCTGATTATAATTAAAATGGGTTACTTCTTGTGCATTAATTACATTGGTTGACAAAACTGCAATTTTGTGTCTAATTTGTCATCTTGTTGCTTTGGTTATTTTTACATTAACCATTTCCTGCATATAAACGTCTTGTCATGCCTTTACAAACAGAGTAGACTAAGACCAGATGGCTCCTATAGGAGCTGTCTGATCAGGGTCTGTTATGTTTGCTTATGGTGTAATATAGACCTGATTTTATAGCTTCTGCATGAGCCAAAATGCCCCGTGTTTATATAATATTATAAAAAAATATTCTTATTACTTTTCATGACGTCATTATTTCTTACATGAATATACAACAGTGATGATGTTAAAACAACAACCAAGTTAACTGCATTGATATATTGTGGATACGTCCGGTAACAATACACGAAAGGTAAATGCACGTTCATCATATGCCACGTGTTTAAATTAATACAATAGAAACCGTTCATATTGAATTCTGTACTCTCAGCAATTGTTGTCTGCAAATAGTGTCGTCTACTTATATTCTAAGAATACACATTTCTTCAAAAAGAGTCTCAGAATGACAACCAGTTTGGATCTTGGTGAGACGCCGAGTTATTCAAGTGATTTTATAGCCATTATTGGGCTATGTTCCCAGTGGCAAATAGTGTGTTTTTCCCAATTTTGATTGAAAAGGTCCCAATTCAGAGGTAGAAGTGTTTAGCAAAACATTGCAGGAGCTGTCTGATCTGGGTCAGCTGTTTGTTCATGAAATTTAGAGGTTTAGACCTGACTGTGTCTATTGTGTTTGCAATGGACATTCATAGGAGGGAATTTGTTGAAATATTCTTTTAGCTAAAAGATTTCTAAATCAGTCACATTTCCCGATTTCATAAGGGTATGCTTCATCTTCCCAAAATGGTGAAAAAAAGCCTTGTAGCCTACCATACGTACACACGATATTCCATAAGTGGTTCTACCCGGATGTTCTTCTGTGCACGAAACAATGCAATTTGTTCCATACACAGAGGAATATCTGGGTTCTTCCTCTACCAGGTCCTGTTGTAATTAGCTGGACGTCGCGATATGACTGAAACCCGATAAAAACCAAAACCAAACAAAACCATACGTGAAATGTGGTGTTCATTGGTGACCACTACAATTATGTTAACCCCTGCATCGCTTTGAAAAAAAAGTCTGCTAAAATTTGGCACCACTACAATGTACCAGTCTGTAAGACATGTGGCAGCTAAATGCAGGGTGAAATTCATACAAAAAGCTCACAGAGGAGCTATTTTATGTAGTAGCAGCCATTTGCCTAAAAGATCTGAATTCTTCTTTACTGAACGTTCGGCTTAGTGGGGTTTACCGTACATGTTTCCAAATTCCGTGTCAGTGTAACGAATATTCCGTTATATCGAATCTCGTTATAACGAGTGTTCGCTGTATCGAGTTTTTTTGTCATGCTTCGTTACTGTAATTTATTGAGTAATTCCGCAACATCAAACTGTGATACACGTCTTTAATTAAACTTGGCTACAAGACTAGTTTTGTTTTGTTTTCTCAATTAGTCATCCTGAGCCCCCGATTATTTTGCCAAGAGAAATAAAAACATACAAACTAAATTGTCGATGAATTGGTTTAACCCTTTCCCTGTTCAATATTCATGTAAGAAATTATGACATCATGAATATTTATTAGCTGAAATCATGAATAATTATTAGCTGAAATTTTAAAATATGAAAGTTTCAGGAACTTGCCGAAATTTAAAAAAATATAACGTTTTCAATGATCCTGTTTGCTTTGCTAAAAACTGTAGAATCAGATATATACCATGTCAAAAGCAAACAGAGCAGATCCTGATCAGACGGTTCCTATAGGAACCGTCTGATCTGGGTCTACTGTTTGCAATGCGCTAAAATACGTTTATATAAAGGAAAGGGTTTAAACTCTCTGCCTAACGCGACTCTGTGCACACCTGTGTGCACATTTTGTTTGGATACAGATGATACGCTGAATTGCTCGGCGTCTCATTAGGATCCAAACTGTTTGTTATAATGATTGTTTTATTAAAAACTTTAAAATACACAATAATTGACACAATTTTGCAGACGACAATGAAATTAATGGTTAACCCTTAAGGTGCAGGAACCGATTATATGAGATCACTGCAAACAATGTAGACCAGATCAAGGACTCCTAAGGGAGCCACGTGATCGGGGTCAACATTATTTGTCATAATAATCCTTTTATTCAGTGATACATTTTGACAAAACTCTTTATTTAGTTAATATTCAGAAAGGCCGGGAGCTAGTTTTAATTAATCAGCAGATTAACGCATTACCTCATAGGCTATTTTTATAGTGAGCACAGCTCGCAAGAATGGCCGAAGGCCATTCTTGCGAACGAAGTGAGCTCTATGGTAACGCGTAGGATATAATGTTGGTCCTCTAGGCTGTACATTGTTAACCTGGAATCGGTTCTATGGATTTTTCGCTTCCGGTTTGGTCCATTCAGCAATCGGAACACCTCGAAATAGCCGAGGTGTTCCGAGTGATTCCTATATTCCGACCTCTGACGGAATACGGCGAGTAGTTACGATTTGTCCATGGAGATTACCGGAAGTTGACGGGTTACATTTTATTCAATGTCAAATGTATCAACTCAATACCCGACAGTCCACACAAATCGCAACAACGTTTGTCTACGAAGAAAATCGATTTTCTAAAACTTACTAAATTGTAAATTGCATTTCGTTTCGGTATAGATTTAGATTTAACTAATTGAATCGCTATTTATTTGCCAGAAAATTAAATGTAATGTTTCCGTTCGGTAAACATCTCCGTCCGAGATCGAGTTAGCGGGAAAGGCCGAGTGTATGTGTGTCACTCTGTTTACATTTATCGTCTGCAGTGCATTTTGTTTACATACAACGCTCAACTGTTTTACTCTTCCGATTCCTACTGTCAATAACTTTGTATGTGAGTGATTTAGACATTTATTCTTAAATTTTCTTTCATTTGAATCAGTTGTGTTTTGTTATTTATTGACATTTAAGGTCAACTGCATATATACAAAACACACTAGAAAAGTAAAACATATCACAGCAATAAATAAGACATCTAGTTAAATAATGGAGTATTGACTAAAAGAAATCTAATAGGATTAAAATATTGCATACTTTTAACAAAACTGATAACTTGGTATAATTGATGAATTATATCAGATCATTTGTCTAAATTTATAAAGACAAAAACCCTAATGATAAAGAACTACATTTAAAGCATGTTTCTGAGAGTTTTGTGCTTAAAGGGGGCTGAGTAGCTTGAATGTTAGTAAAACTACTGGTTTAGATGGCATGCCTGCTAGGTTTTAGAGAGACGGTGCAGATGTTTTGAAGATTCCAATTACTTTTATAACAGTTAGACAAATGATCTAATCTTAGACAAATGATCTGATTCAATTCATCAATTCTGAAGGTGTCGTTCCTGACGATTTTAAGCAAGCTAGAGTTAAACCTGTACACAAAAAAGCAGTGCCCTGGATGTAGATAATTATAGACCAGTGAGCATCTTAAGTATCGTCTCGAAAATCTTAGAGAGGGCTGTCTATACACAGCTAGAGTCTTACTTAGTAACTAACAACATTATATATGCCTACCAGTCAGGTTTTAGAAAATCTTACTCTACAGATAGTTGCCTAATCCATTTGCTGGACACTATTAAATGGAATTCTTCCAAAGGCCCATACACTGGGATGATAACGTTGGACCTACAGAAGGCATTCAATACAGTTAATCACGAGACCCTGTATGGGAAGTTGGATTTAATGGGCGTTCGGTCAATCCCATGGTTTAGGTCATACTTATCTGATAGAAACCAAGTTGTCAGTGTTCTTCCAGTCACTGGCGGCGTACCCCAGGGTAGTATATTAGGACCTCTCCTCTTTCTCTGCTATGTGAATGGCATGGTTACTAGGATTGATAAGGACTGCAAACTACTACTATATGCTGATGACAGCACAATAGTGTTTAGCCATCAGGACCCTGATTGTATTCCTGTCAAACTTGGTCATGTTTTAGAAAACTGCTCAGAATGGTTAGTGAGTGGGGCAGTCACTTATATAAGTCTGTAACACACAACATCAGCCAATAAGATGTCACAGTCATGGACCAAAAGTAGATCAACAACTTTACGACTTGGATATTTATAAAAGAAAAGTAAGAGATTGTTGCAGTCATGGACCAAAAGTAGATCAACCACTAAACTACGACTTGGATATTTATAAAAGAAAAGTAAGAGATTGTTGGTTTAAGTTTGTTATTTGAAGTTGTGCTTTATTCGTTTATTGTTCTGTTACTTTTAGAGAGATATAATTGCTGTTACTAATTTCATCTGTATCTGATGTATAAATCATCAAATTCATCAAATTCACCGTGTTATGCTTTCACTTTATTTAGTTTTGCTTTTGGCAGCTGTGCTCGCTTATAGGCTGTGCCTATTTCATATTATACAACCTCTTTGAATAAATCTACCGAAAAGGAGCATTAACTAGAGAAAAGGAAATTTTTAGAATTTTGTAGTTTGAAACCATTGTGATAAATTGAGCATTTGCTCCTCTAGGAGCAAATGCTCTGTTTATCACAATGGTTATACAAAGAAACTTTTACAGAGTCATCAAAAGTCGTCAATATGAGGGAATCGGTTAAGGGTTAACCCATTCCCTCATAGGCTATTTTTAGACCCAACCTCTTTGAATAAATCTAATGAAAAGGAGCATTTACAAGAGAAACCATTAAAATTTTGAAACCATTGTGATAAAAAAGCATTTGCTCCTATGGAGTAAAAGCTATAACAAAAGGGACTTTCGCAAAGCCGTCAAAAGGTTTTAGTATAAGGGAATGGTTTAAAAATTATATCATGAAATTTAGGTTAGCTCAGAATGTCATAGCAAATTACACGTATTACTACCAGAAAGTAACTGATCATCATATAATTTATTCTCCATTTTGCTATTTTTCGGGATATTTGTATGAATTGCTCGTGCTTACACGTGCTTAAGATAGTGTATGATACTCTGAACTACAACAACATCCCTCTAAGGACATTTCCAAAACGAAGCTTAAGACTGGGTCTTGGTGTCATTATTTCTTACATGAATATTCATGGACGAAAGGGTTAAAACATTTCTCCATAACGAAGCTTAAGTCTGGGTCATAAAGGCAGGCAGCAGCTTAACGCAGAACAAACGTTGTACAGGTAGCTCCTGCAGGGACTATCTGTAGCATCTTATTTTGGGACGCCGAGTTACCCAGAGCAATCTTAATAGTTATAACCGGTTTGGTAAAACTATCTTTGGACCTTTTATAATAGAACCTACTGTTATAACAATTAATGTGTTGCTATGGCAGCCCGATTTCCACGAGCTCTTTGGCGGGATAGATCAGTGAAAGAAACAATACGTCAAAATAGTCATGTTATACCTGTCAGTCATTTAAATTGCCAAAAAAAGGACATTTGCGGTTCTGTTGTAGAGCAACCATTGTGTCAAGGAATTTCATTATTTTTATGAGGACTACATATGTGCAACGCACTCAAAATAGACAAAAAACAACTGGGTCACAACTGGGTCACGAAAAGTTGCCGCATTATATGCAGGCGGGCGGGGAAGGTTTTTTTTAGGTAAGTGTGTATTTGGTATGTTCCTCTTTCTGCTTAAACTTATTAGTTTTGATAATCTATCCAATTCCCTCCTACTGACACCTTTAGACATCTCTGTAAATGTTAGTTTTTGAAACCATTGCAATAAATATAGCATTTTCTCCAGAGGAGCAATTTCACTATAAATTTATCACAATGGTTTCAAAACAACACCACTAAATTTTCCTTTTCTCTAATAAATGTTCCTTTTATTCACTAGAATTTGAAATTTTATCAATAAATTACAATAATATATATCATACGAGAGCTAGTGTTCACATATATTCAATCTCGATGTGATTTATTGATAAAAATTCAAATTCCTGTGATTCATTCAAAGAGGTTTGGTCTAAAATAGTCTGGGTTCCGTGCCCAGTTCAAATAATGTATATATACATGTGTTAACCAACATGTCACAACTTGAGTCTTTATAACACCAATATCATGAAATAGCCTGTATGTTTTTGTGTCAATCTGTATTATTTGGCAATTACATATCCATATATATGTTCTTTCTGTTGTGTCATTCCAACGTGTGTAGCATAATTTCTAAAAATAGACCAAAATTCTGCTAACATATATCAATGTGTTAAAAATAGCAACAACTATCCGCATGTGGTATCTCTTCAAACAGAGAGATTGAAATGAAACAACTTAAATCAGCTTTAACCCTTTCCTTTATTCCGGTGCCATTTCACGGATTTACAAACAGAGTAAACCCAGGATGACTCAACAGTTCTACGAATATCAGACCAAACATTAATGTACATATATGCCACCATAAAACTATCCATGAAGTCATTAGTTCTTGTTATTCACGTCAATATACTTACCTGTAAATAGTGAAGACCCAGATGAGACAGCTCCTGCAGGAGCTGTCTCATCAGGGTCTGCACTATTTACAAGTTGATTGTGCAACCAGTGCACTCCACAGCAGTGATTGCACAGCGAAATACTTGTACACAGTGAAGATATATGTAATTATAAATGTATTTTAAAATTCAGCAAGCGAAGGGTTAACCCTTTCCCTGTTCTATATTTATTCCAAATTTTAATACCTATCAAATGTTCACGGACAAAATAGTTATAAAGAAACATGGAAGGTGGAACATTGTAACCATTTTAGAAACTAAAGAAACAAACCTTCATATATAAAAGAAAGGTTTATTAAACCCACACACGTGAACGTTAATGCGTTTTGATGAATTACAATATCCAAACTGATTGCAGACAGTTAATGTGGAACTATCGGGGACTTGTAGACCATTCTAGTACTCGGTCTTATCTCACCATGGAATAAATGCTACTTTAGACCAATGTTTAATTTCGTTTGATTCTTTAAATGTGTGCAGTAGCTGTACTGGCAGTTGCAAACAGTGCAGGCCCAGATCAGAGGTCTCCTAAAGGAGTCATCTGACCAGGGGCCGTCTAGAGGAGTCATCTGACCAGGGGCCTTCTAGAGTAGTCATCGGACCAGGGGCCTCCTAGAGGACCCATCTGACCAGGGTCTGTACTGCTTGGCCCAATCTTCTAGAAAAGTGTTTCATAGTGAATTGGTCCTTACTCTAAACTCTATAAATACCATGTCTATGCCTATTCAAGCAGAATATACCCAGATCAGATGGCTCCTCTAGGAGCCATCTGATACGGTTCTGCTCTGTCTGCTTATGACATGATATAGTTCTGATTCTATACACGTTCTGCCTTAGTTAAATATGTTTGTGTTAATGTTATTATAAAAATACAGCTAATGAATATGCATGGTTTCATTATCTTTGCACGAATATTCATGCAATGAAAGGTTAACCCGTTACTTCATAAATACCCTTTCTACGCCTTTACAAATAGAGTAGAATCAGACCAGACGACCTCTGTAAGAACCGTCTGATCAGGGTTTACTCTGTTTGATAATGATATAATATAGATACGATTCTATAATTCATGATCTGGCCAAAAAAACCTATGTCCATGTCCTGTCATAAAAAATTATATTATAAATATTCATAATGTAATTATTTTTACTAGAATATTCATGGAGAGTAGTGTTTATCAGTAATTGGCCCCTCGAAAGTCACTTCGAATGGTCAGCTTTCAACGGGTTACGTTGCAAAATATATCAAAACCGAGAGGATGTGTACATACGTGGCCAGATGAATCGTTTGAGAAACAGCTGACCGAGTGTCAAACAGCTTTGACCCTGGTGAGACGTCGAGTTACTCGGTGTCTCATCTGGATCCAATCTGTTTTACAAATGCGAGTCGGGTCGCGGTTAGCGTGATACGTTCTTAGGGTTAAATACAGTTGAACTTCGATATCTCGAACTTCAAGGGACTATACAAGTTTGTTCGAGATAACAGAAGTTCGAGTTGTCCGCTTTCTTATATAAACAATTTCTCGAGTTAACAGCTTAATATAGGTCTAAAGTAATGCTGAAAGCTCCTGTAGGAGCTTTCAGCATTACTTTAGACCTGTATTAAGCTGTCACAAATGTTTCGAGATATATGTAGCAATACATTTTAGAGCAATTCTGTATTGTAAGTTTTGGAAGGACCGAACGTTTTGTTCGATTTATCGCTTAGTTCGAGTTATCCGAGTTCGATATATCGAAGTTCAACTGTAATTTCTATTGTAATGAAAGGGGTTCGTAAATATTTCTAAATCTTTGTATGTAGAATCAATTTCGGATATGCTTTTAAGACTTTAGATAAAGATGACTTTAACATTTAATGGGATTACTTGCAATCTTGAGTAGCTATTGTGTTCACGAGCAGGGAATAATTTCTATTATAGTGTCGAAAACATTTGGGACAAAGAAAGTTGAGTCTGGCCAAAATTACAAATACGAGGAACGCTGTCTGTAGCGAAAGGTTATTTAGATAAGGACTGAGCCCTGACAGTCGTGCCAACAGATACGTTATGTAAGGCGATATTGCCAGCACCAATCGATGATGAAATAAGAATGAAATAAGAATGAAAGCTTAGCTCAACACCAGTAAATTGAGATTAGTCCATCCGACTGCATGTCACTTACAGACAGTTGTGCTCTCTACTGTTTAAGCACAGTCAGAAAACACCAGGAATACAAAATATCTGGAATACCAATGTCACTTTTAACCCTTTGCTTTGCGGTCAGAGTAGACCCAGACGAGACAGCACCTGAAAAAGATGCATGGTCATGGTCTGCACTGCTTTTAACCCTTTTCTTCATATAAAAGTGTTTCACATTTGGAAACGTATAGTAGATCAAGATCAGATGGCTTCTATAGAAGTCGTCTGATCTGGGTCGGTTCTGTTTGCTAACAGAATTTAATTGATCTGTTTCTTTACTTTCTAAAATTGCTACAATGTTCCACCATCCATATTTCTTCATACATGTAACTATGTTGTTCAGGAATATTCAGTAGGTATTGAAATTTGGAATAAACGTAGAACAGGGAAAGAGTTAAATGTCATTGTTTATAATGACAAAATAAACTATCTGCTGGACCGTGCCGGTTACTACTCATACTGTTATTATTTCTTACATGAATATGAATGAGGTACACGAAACATGTAAATAAACTGGTTACCAATCAACAAAACCCAAATGTATTGTAGTGTGCATTGGATTTAACACTTACAGCGCCAACTTTCTAATTGTCATCTGCAAACCACTTTTGTTAAACCATTTGTTAAAATAAGGAAATGAGATAAATCAATGTAAATTTCAAAGGAATGAAGCACAGATATAGAAATAGAGTTTGAGACAAAAAGTAAAGTCCCTGATCAGACGCCGCCTTGAAAAGGCGGCATCTGATCTGAGACTGCACTGTTTGTCGTGGCGCATTTATGCGACATTGGCGGCGAATCTGTAAAATTCGAATAAAATTGTACTCTTTATTAACCCTTTCCTTCATACAAACGACTTTGTTCGCGCCTTTGCAAACAGAATTGTTCCAGGTCAGACGGCTCCTATAGGATCCGTCTAATCAGGGTCTGCTCTGTTTGCTTTTGATATGATAAAGATCTGATTCTACAATTTTTGTCAATGCAAAATATTCCCTTGAAAAGTTTTCAAATTCAGCCAATAAATATTCATGATGTCATTTTTTTTCAGGTAAAGGGTTAAACTGAATGTCTATTGAAATAACGAACGAGCAATCACTCAAACTTGCGAAAGTATGGAACGCCATTCTGCCATGCTCATTGCTAAATACAAAATGCGAAATGCTTTATGCCAATTGTGCCAATTGCTAGGGAATGTTCCAAATAATGGATGTAAATGACAAATGCGAAGTGCGAAATGCTTATTGCTAAATGCGTGTTTGCACTACTGGCATTGAACAGCGTCATTTTTAAAGTGACTGTACAGTCCAAATTAGATCTTATGGCACTGTAGGTACAAGGACACAATCAAAGTTGTTTAAACCAGTCTCTACAGATATGGTGTCTGTGTAACCGAGGGGTAATATCAGTTGCAATAAAGTGACACAGAATATTGAAATATTTTGATGGTTGTTGGTTTCGAATCTCACTGAAGGCAAAACTTTTGTCTTGATGTTTTTTAGTTTTATATTTGAAATTGTGTTTTCATTTTGTTTTCATTTTATATTTTTTTGGAGTGGATGTATACATTTGTTTAAAATCATGCTGGGTTTGTGCCTTGTGGTAATTCTTGAGATAACACATTTAACTTGCAACTATGGCCAAGCACACTCACAGAGAGCCGTTCTGAATACACAGGAAAAAGAAATAAAGATATAAAAAGAATGAAAAGTAAACTTAATAAGTAATAAAAAAGAAATAAAAAAGTTTTTGCCTACAATGAGATTCGAACCAACAACCACAAAAATATTCAATATTCTGTGCCATCATAACGACTGATATTACCACTCGGCCATCATAACGACTGATATTACCACTCGACTACACGGTCACTATAGATGTAGAGACTGGTTTAAACATCTTTGATTGTGTCATTGTACCTACAGTTTTTATACCTGTAGTGTTTGGAAACGCTGATATAGTCCGACAAGGAATTCCTGACAGTTATTCTCTTATATTCTCTTATATAGAATATACGAAATTTCAGCTTTGTCTTAAAACGCCCCAGGCTTTATTTTTCGGCCCCTAATGATACAAAACGTCAATTTAGGGACATTTTAACTTATTTTAGACATATTTCATGAGCCCAACGCCTGTGATTCATATAATATATTGAGGAAACCCCGTCTATTTTTAGCTTTGTTATTGTGCTGACGTAACTGCCAGACCTAGTTTGTTTATCTATAACAATAGGTGTGCCATAAGATCTAATTTTATTGTCCTATTTTATTAACCTGTCAAATTATACGCTTGCTGAACACGCCATATATAGCCTCGGTTGATATCGATCGTTTCCGTTAATAAAAGCTTTCTTACTTGGCTCATTCGAGTACTTGTACATTTATTGTGAATTTCGTGAAAAGCGTTTGAAGCATAGGTTTCAGTGACGTAGGAATATTCACATTTGACAGGTCAATAAAACAGGACAATACCTGTACATTTGCTAAATGCATGTTTATTTACATTAAAGCGTATTGCTTCTTGCACTAATAAATTAAAAATGGCGTTGTTCAATGCTAGTAGTGCAAACATGCATTTAGTAATAAGCATGTTGCATTTCGCAAATGTCATTTACATCTATCATTTGGAACATTCCGGTTCTTTCCCTGCCAATTTCCATACATGTAATTGGCAAAAAACATATCGCATTTTGCATTTAGCATTTCGCACTTAGCATTTAGCAAATAGCATGGCAGAATGGCGTTCCATACGAAAGCTTGTTTTAAAGTACAGTTATCGTTGTCAACGATGTTAGTTCCGTATCAATCGTAACTGCTCGGCGGTGTTCCGATTGGTTTCGATTGGTTTACCGGTGTATTCCGATTAGTTCCGAATGTGTTCGTCATATCGCAATGCTGTTGAATTTCATATCTCGAACTCGGATAATTGGAACTTCTGGATAACCCAAAGTAAAATTTCGGTCCTTTCAAAATTTACAATACGGAATTGTAAAAATGTATCACTACGCATATATAGAAACACATGTGAAAGTTTAATACAGGTCCATAGTAATACATAAAGCTCCTGCAGGCGCTTTCGGCTTTTCTTTACACCCACATTACGCTGTGAACATAAGAAATTGTCCAATATAGAAATCGGATGGATTTTACTTCTGCTATCTCGAAGTAACTTCTATGGTCCCTTGAAGGTCGGGATATCGAAGTTCGGTTGTAATGATTTGTTCTAGAACAATTAACATATTACGAGTTTTGATATGAACCGTTATTTCTGATTCACAATATGCATTTCATGATAACGTTGTTCAAGAAATCTTCAGTATTATTTAAATTGTTGATGGGTTCTTTTCATGTTAATAGGTTATTTGTTGACCTATCATATCGAGGGCTTGGTGCAAAACTATTCTAACTCCTTCACTTTGTGAAGGAGTTAGAATAGTTTTGCACCAAGCCCTCGACATGTACACTAACGCTTCACTCCGTGAACATTCATACAAGAAATAATGGCATCATGAATATTAATTCATTATAATGGCATCATGAATATTAGTTCATTTTTTTTATAATGGCACCACGGACAAGGATTTTTATTATAACGGAAACTGTACATTTTCAAGAGCAAACGTCTCTAGGATAAAATTTGATTTTCAGATTTTGATGAGAAGTTGAATAACAAGGCGTTTCATGTAAAACACTATATTAGTCCATGAGCCGGTAGGGTTGGTCGGTACCATCTCAGGGGAATAATTCCCATTGTGATTTTTTACATCATATACATCTATAGAGTTAGAAAATATGTGATAGCATTGCATCGATGGTAGCTTTCTATGTGTTCATGCGTTTTATATTATGCTATACAATATCCGCATTTCGAGACAAAATTATCAATGGAAAGTAAAGCTAGCGATTTCAGATTTACAACATTTGGTATCATACCCCAACAACGAAATTATGATGGTATACCTGAATCAGGTTGTCAGTCTAACTTTCCTTCCATCTGTCCACCCCATATGTCTGTTCCTCTATCTGTCCATCCATTCATCCGTCTGCCTATCTGTCCATTTATAGACGCAAGTGTCCCAATGTACAAGTTTGCTTAAAACCAATGCATTTGCTAGTTATGCCCAACCCCCAAGTATACTGGGGGACATGTTGTTTTTGTGTGCCGCGTTCGTCTGTCCATCCGTATGTCTGCAGGTCCCCTCCACAAACACACTTCCGTCCGTCCGTTCTTCTGTCAGATTTTAGTTAATCCGAGCGGTTTCTCCAAATCCTTTGATCTGATTTTCATGAAAGTTCATAGGATTGATCAGCACTATGCCTTGTTTTGTTTATCTTATTTATGTTCCGGTTCAATGATTTTCTGCAGAGTTGTGGGACTTTGATTTTTATGCATCCCAACGGCGGGCATATAGTAATCGCATTGTCCGTCATTCCGTCTGTCCGTCCTTCCATCCGTCCGTCCCAAATTTCTTGTCCTCTCTATAACTTTTTTTTTTTATCTGTGAATGGATTTCAAAATAACCTGGCACAAGTGTTCACCACACAAATCTGATGTATCGCGTTTAACTCCCTGGTCAATGGGTCAAAGGTCAAGGTCATCATTCAGTGTCAAAGGTCGGGGCATAGTGTTTCACAAACACATCTTGTTTTACATTGAAATTTTGTCCTCGCGGTTTCTCCAAGACATGTTGTCCGATTTTCATTAAACTTAATAAGATTGAACTGCACTACGCCTAGTTGTGCTTATATTATTCCTGTTCAGGTTCGACGATTTTCTACAGAGTTATAGGACTTTGAAAAATTGTATACGGGAAACTTTGTCCGCGCGGGGATTGGGGACATCAATTTTTGTATAAAAAAATTCTAGTTTCATTTGGACCTGATCATTATTTATTTATTGGTCCAGTTTCCACTTTATCCCGAAATAAATTAGTAGCCTGTAAGATGGGATGTGGCGGGGTGAGAATATTTATTAGCATTAGCATTCGTTGCTTACCATTTTAGTTAGACCGTATTTAGCTCTAAATTGTTTTATAGTCATTATCTTTTGAATTAAAAGAGATTAAAATATCCTCAAACTTTCTGTCTGATGAAGATATGTGGGTATGGGTTTTCGTTGTGTTCATATTTTTCTTGTGACTGAATGTATATGTAGTGTCAAACAAAATACTCAGTAGTATGTTATTGAAGCACGTGGATATTGTCTTTCATTTTGAATCTGCCACATTCAAAAAATCACCCGTATTGGTTCGTACACAATTACATGTTCCTAGGTGAACACTGGGTCATTCTTGATGGACATCTGTGTCAATCTAACATACATGCTTTTAGTGATTTCATTGTCGCACGGAGGTATCCAATACCCAACACAATACAGATCAATTACAGTTTTGCATCTATGATCAGGAGTTTAATATGTAGGATGGAAAATGGCACATCTGAATGACATGTTGTTTAAAATTAGAACAAGGGGCATTTGAGTTAAAAAGTGACCCAAACCCCCTAGTGTCCTTTCTCTGAAAACGTTTTTTTTCTCTGACTGTGCATGGTCACTGACACATAACTTACAGAAAGAATATTATCATATTATTGTTCTGCCAGATTTTCTTCAACATGATTCCCATCAGACTGAGGTTGAAGGGATTGCCCTAAAGGTTATTACAAAGGTTTTAATATGATTCAATATGGAAAAATAGTCAAACAGGGAGGGCCACATATGAAATGGCACCGCACCAAACACCATCAAACAAGCAACGGTATAGCTACAAGACAAAACATAACATGATGCATATCAAGACAAAAACATCAAACATTAAGCATATTAAACAACAAAGTTGGCCATAGGCTGAAAGCAGGAGTACCGTCTTGGAACGGTCAGAAGCCAAAACAGCAAAAAGTTTCACATTTGCTTTGCACTTGGCATATGAAGGTAGCTCTAAGATGTGCTAACCTGGTGATAGGATAATGTATCGATCTGCTAATAGTAATTTTGACAGGGAATGTTGAAGAACCAGCAATAAGAGCGTTCTTCTGCTCTCCTCCAATCTCTCCTGTTGGATCATTGATTGCCCTATGTGGCAAATGAATGATAAAACTAACGTAAAGCAAATATACATAACAAACAATCGCCCTACTTACAAATACATGTATTCTCACCGGCTACTGACATAAGTGAAGAAAGTCATTATAGGCATTCACAAGTTTAAAAAAAAGACATCCCAATAATTCAATACTGTTCGAAAGTTGGTTGCCTGACCACCCATCCAATGCACAAATAACATTGCCTAAGCTATAATAATTTTGAACATTTGGGTTCTGAATTACAGCCTGGTCGTTTGTATTTTTGCGAGCCCTATGCAAAGTACTCGCTGTATAGTTGTTGAAGATTACCCTTCATCATCGCACAGCAAAGGTCGCATCTGGCATGACCTACACATTATGGTGAATGTAGGAGACAGACAAATGGCTGCACTTCATGTAACAATTTGAAGCAGATGCCTTACTATTATAATTAAGGCTGTGCCAATGCAAAGTTACACACAAACTTATATTTTAATAGTGATGGTAATCTTCCTGATATCATGTAGTCATTGCTCCAGTCCCGCATTTCTAATATAGTGGGACTCTGGTGTATGTATCAGCATGAAAAGTCAAATACATTACAAAGTATCCTGTGTTCTCTGACCAGGTTATAAAAACTTGATTTACTACTTCAGTTTCATGGTCAGACGCTCATCTACTTCATCCAGTTTGCACTGAAGTGCAGGGACATTCTCACTGTCATTAAATGTGTTTGCTGTATCTTTCTATTGTCAATGCAATGGTTGACTCTATTTATTTGGAAACCTCCCCAAATGCTTCCTGATCTATTTAATTGTTATGCTTAGAATTTAATGACCAGACTCCACTTCAATGCCATCACCACAGTTCTTGATTATTTTTTCCCTTTATAATTCAAACATAATGTATATTCTATCATGGCCAAATATTTTATACCACATTGATAATTAATTTCTGTTCGAGCAAACTCTATCCTATCTACTATTGCAGCACAATAACATGTACTTGGACATTGTTTACACTAGTCAATTTCTTGTTATTGTTGCTTATGTCTAGCATATCATGAATTCCTTTAGCCATTATGTTTCAAATGGATAACAGATTGTTAAACTTTGTTTTGGAGGTTCCCTCTCATGTTTTGTCACTGCTTTTTGATTTTGAAAAATCCTAAATATCACATTCTTTGAATCCAAATGAATGTCGTGCAATTCTTTTAACCAGAACACACCTGACTAAAATCTGCATTACTTACTGATAACACAATGTTTTAATATATTTTCACTACTTTGTCTTTACTGTCCAAATGTATCACCAGTACCCGATGATTATTAAGTCCTTGACCTTTGCCATCTTGTGCTAATATATGCATTAGAGACAGAATTGGATACAGCAACTCTGATTTCATTGATTCTTTAACGTGTTTAGTGTATAGAATTGAAAACTGCAACCCATACCCAGTAACATTTACCTGACATCGGGCCAACCAGCCATTAAGTACCATTTTGAAAGTCTTTGGTATGACCAGACCAGCGATCATACTCACAACGTCCTGCCCGAAAGCGAACGTTGTACCATCTGAGCTAACTAAAATGCTGACCTTAACATGTACCAATGGACAAACTAACGGATGGTCAGACAAAATACGTTTTACTTCAAATTACCTTGAAGTGAAAACAGAATGTCTACATATAAGCATGCTAGATATGGTAATCACCATTTTATGCTCCTATATATATCTCGCAACGTTTATGTTTCCAACTCCTCATACACCAATGGGGGCTTCGCTTCAAACTTTCGCAAATTGGCAACCTTGATGTGAAAATGACCGTTAAGAAGGAAATGTTTATTCTGACCATTTTATCCAGAGTTACAGGTCTTGGCAAATGTCTTTACCATAAAGCATATATAGACATAAAACTTTCACAGATAAACAACTTGATGTGAAGATGGGGAATTGTGTAGTAAGCAAAACTACGGGACTTTGTTTTTGTTTTTTTCTCACTAAAATGAATACTTGACTAGAGACAATACCATCATAAGGAAGGAGGGGAGGGGATCCATTTCCTATAATTCAAGTTGTAATGCTTATGATGAATCATAAATATACATGTACAAAAGTATATCATGAATTAGCTAGCTCTGGAGTGGTTGATCGGATATTTATAGTTTACCTGTTACATACAAGTTTCATAAAGGGACATAATTTGGCCTAAACAATGACTGGGTTCTGGCTTAAAGGGTTCTCATCGTTAATTTGGTTGTTTATATAATGATAGTGAAATGCTGGTGAACTTTCATGGGGCCAACTCTTAAGATATTTCAGTTTTGGCATAATTTGAGTGTATGGAAGATTTAAAAGGGACATAACTCTGACAATTTGCATTAAGAGATGCTATGTGTAAGGCTTCTAGTCTGAAGTCAATTAATTGCCCTCATTACTGTGAATATACATATGAAGTTTTATGAGCCTAGTTATAAAGATGATGAAGGTATGCAAACCTCCGGAGAAATTTTACTTCTGCAAAATACATAGAATGTAAACATAATTCCGTGTACGTATGAGCAAGAATTTACATTATATGAACCACTTTTTGTGAAAAAATAACAACATTAATGAAACGTGTGTAACTACAGCTACAAGCCTTTCAATTTTCAAGTAGATACAGGAAGTAACAAGAGAGAAACATCAGTTTGAAATTTAATGATTTCTTTTCTTTAATGTTTGATTTAGAAAACACTATTTTTACAATAGGGTTAAAATTGGTGAAAAAAAATACAAAAAGCTACCACCGATTTACTGCTATCACATATTTTCTGATTCTAGATACTTATATCTTATCAAAAAGCATTGATAGCATTATTCCCCAAAGATGGTACCGATGGCCAAATTTTGGGCCTCTGGCTCATGGCCTATATCAAATATGTTCGCTACGAAATCCCTGCAAAACGTTCGGTCTCTAGTGGACTTCCGTAGTGTTACGTCAGTGAGTGAAAGGCACAGTAGTGGCGAATTCATAACATCCTGTATTGACAACTTCAGCGCCAATAGATGTCGTCTGCTAAGATTATCGTCTGCTTCAGTTTCCATGCTTATAAAACCTTTAAGTGGAGTCTGAGTTTGTTCTCAAGCTTTTGATTGGTCAGATTTGAGCCAAGTTATCACGGATTCGCGAAAAAGTCAAATATGACCCTGACCCGAGGAAATGCCGAGTAACTCGGCTCTTCATGAGTATCCCAAATATTTGGCACTCTGAAAATAAGAATAAAAATTGCGTTTTAACTCTTTACCCCATAAATACGCCTTTTAACGCTTAAATACAAACAAAGTAGACTTCTGTAGGAGCCGTCTGACCTGGAACAGCTTCGTTTGCTTTTGAAATGACATACAGAGCTCTCTCCCTACAACGGCCCTCTCAATAACGATTCCCTCCTTACAACAGCGTATGCCACTGTTTCCGAAATAACAAGGCTCCAGAAACAACTCTTTGCATCGTATTTTCTTTATGCCTCCATCAAACCCTATGCTGTGACCACTCTTTAGAATCGTCACTTTGTGACGATTCTAAAGAGTGGTCACAACATAGGGTTTGATAGAGGCATAACGGTTTTAGGTCTCGAAATATACCTTATCTGGTGATCTGAAAAAAAAAAATTATGCTTGATTTTCCCTCCCTATAACAACTCCCTCTGAACAGCATATACGTTCTTCGTATCCTAAAGGATGTCGTTGTAGAGAGGGAGCACTGTTGTATATTCTATATTCTGTAGCACTGACAAACATGTCCGTGTTAGAATATTTATGAAGTCATGGATGTGTGTGTAAATATTCACGATGGAAAGGGTTAGGAAGATGTAACAAAATGCCAGCTTGGCATGCAAGCAGTTAAAGACCTTAATTACCACAACAAAATTAATTGAATTTAACAGACGCCATTGAGACATTTATAACATCAGACTTAATTGGAGCAGTCTTTCGTTCAAAATGACGGATATTCATGGCAACAAATATTACATAGAAACTGCAGAATAAACGGAATGTGCATGTAGAAAATAATGACACATTGAATGCAGTAAAACCTCGATTATTCGAATACTTAAATATGTTTCATTATTGATATTTAAGACAGGTGGCAGCTTAAAGCAGGGTGAAAGTCATGTAGAAAGCTCCTCTGGGAGCTTTCTGTATGACTTACACCCTGCATTAAGCAGACACCTGCCTAAAAGGTCTAATTTCTTCTGTACTTAAATTTCGAATTATCTTGGATTTACTGACAGTAGATTGTAATCAAATCCATATTATTTCATAAGCGAACAGAACAGTCCCTGTAACAGGGGCATAGCTAACGATACAGACTTACGCACGTGTGTAGCACCAGTCTTATATCGACAACCCTTCCATGCCTCTGTAAAGGTCAACTTTTGAAACCATTGTGATAAATAGGAACAAATGTTCTACAGTGGTGTAACGACTTTCAAAACTACACAACATCTTCCGGTCGAGCATTCCCTGACATCTCTACCCACACTGCGTACGTTGCAGTTAGATCCAGCTATGCCCCTGACTGTATTACTTAGTTAAATTTTATAATAGCTCATGAACACAGTAGGTTTTGTCAGGGCAGAAACTGAAGCATCATATATAATAAAACAAGAAATATCTTTAAAAAATATATTCAGCGGCATTCAAATATTGACATAATGTACAAAACAATAATGGTATTAAATCTCTGCTATATTAAATTCTATGTTTGGATATTTTATAGTACATGGAACTAGATCTATGAAGGTTGGTTATTATTACACTAGCAGACAGGCGTGCAACGGAAATGACTTAAACACAAGTTAGATCAACTAGTTCATTCATTATACTTTATGGTTGTGTCTTTTCGTTAGTGAATTCGGAGGCGATGCTATTTAAATATATTGCAATGAGTTGGAGCCTTGGTCTGACTGCATATTTAGTTTTTAGGTTTAGTTTATAATGTTTGAAAAGAATAAGTGAACGTTGAGTAGAAGAAAGTATACAAGTAACTTTTATAGGAAATCACTATTAACTTGTACATGAAATGCAAAACAACCATAACAGCACTGCTAAGATGTCTGTGGATGACCGCTGGAAAATGTCAGAGGAACATTCGGAGCACATGTGCCCTTTGCAAACTATGCCTCAAGAACAACAACAACTCCATCACAAATAGATACATTATTTGTTTAATCACATGTCTGAAGTATCTAAAACATACCAAAAAACAATGAAAAACAATATTTCTTTCGCGAACACCCCTACTCTATATAATAAATAAAAAGTATTCAACTCCGGTCGAAATCAACTCAAAAATCGATGGGTTCATTCAATTCGATCGTCCTTGAAAGCTTATTTGATCATCGATTTCCATAAACTGTGCCTCAGTTGTCAAAGAAATCATCACTCTTGATGAAAAGTCATCTATGTTTTCTCAGAATATCAACACGCTTTTACGACGACTCGCCAAAGTGACAAACAACCTCTCTGTTTTCTAAAATTCCCTACAAGCTTGATATTGATATTGTTGAAAGTCACTACTTTCGGTTTGAAAACGAAAGTAAAGACTTACAGACCGAAAGTAGTGACTTTCGTCGATATCAAGATCAAGCTTGTAGATATTTTTAGAAAATATTATTTGAAGAAATTATGAAAACACGATATCCATGTATGTTATCAGACCGGGACAATGCCTTATAGACCAGTTATATGGTGTTTAGGCTTGAAGTATAGCGTATTTCTATTTCGAACCTCAGAGTCAACCTGTGTCCTAGAGAGGTTGGTTGTCACTTTGGTGTGGTTAGTGTTTCGAAATAACTACTAGTTTATAGAAAAGTTCTGTATATAACAGAATACATTATATTGGTGTGGTTAGGTTAATATGGATTGATTGCATGGATTTCGGCTTGCGAAGTAGCTAATTATCATAAGCATGGTGATTGAAATAACTACTAGGTCGTAATAATGACCCCAGGATTTTCATCACATTAGCTGGCTGTATCTGGGTTTCGTACTTCGAGTTTGTGAAGGGGCATTGTAAAAAGGCTGTATGCCAATCTAGGCATTAACTAATGGAATCAGTTTACTACATAATACTAGAATGTCATAGCAAATTACACGTATTACTACCAGAAAGTAACTGATCATCATATAATTTATTCTCCATTTTGCTATTTTTCGGGATATTTGTATGAATTGCTCGTGCTTACACGTGCTTAAGATAGTGTATGATACTCTGAACTACAACAACATCCCTCTAAGGACATTTCCAAAACGAAGCTTAAGACTGGGTCTTGGTGTCATTATTTCTTACATGAATATTCATGGACGAAAGAGTTGTCTCATCAGGGTCTGCACTATTTACAAGTTGATTGTGCAACCAGTGCACTCCACAGCAGTGCTTGCACAGCGAAATACTTGTACACAGTGAAGATATATGTAATTATAAATGTATTTTAAAATTCAGCAAGCGAAGGGTTAACCCTTTCCCTGTTCTATATTTATTCCAAATTTTAATACCTATCAAATGTTCACGGACAAAATAGTTATTTAGAAACATGGAAGGTGGAACATTGTAACCATTTTAGAAACTAAAGAAACAAACCTTCATATGCGTGGAAACGCGTTTATATAAAAGAAAGGTTTATTAAACCCACACACGTGAACGTTAATGCGTTTTGATGAATTACAATATCCAAACTGATTGCAGACAGTTAATGTGGAACTATCGGGGACTTGTAGACCATTCTAGTACTCGGTCTTATCTCACCATGGAATAAATGCTACTTTAGACCAATGTTTAATTTCGTTTGATTCTTTAAATGTGTGCAGTAGCTGTACTGGCAGTTGCAAACAGTGCAGGCCCAGATCAGAGGTCTCCTAAAGGAGTCATCTGACCAGGGGCCGTCTAGAGGAGTCATCTGACCAGGGGCCTTCTAGAGTAGTCATCGGACCAGGGGCCTCCTAGAGGACCCATCTGACCAGGGTCTGTACTGCTTGGCCCAATCTTCTAGAAAAGTGTTTCATAGTGAATTGGTCCTTACTCTAAACTCTATAAATACCATGTCTATGCCTATTCAAGCAGAATATACCCAGATCAGATGGCTCCTCTAGGAGCCATCTGATACGGTTCTGCTCTGTCTGCTTATGACATGATATAGTTCTGATTCTATACACGTTCTGCCTTAGTTAAATATGTTTGTGTTAATGTTATTATAAAAATACAGCTAATGAATATGCATGGTTTCATTATCTTTGCACGAATATTCATGCAATGAAAGGTTAACCCGTTACTTCATAAATACCCTTTCTACGCCTTTACAAATAGAGTAGAATCAGACCAGACGACCTCTGTAAGAACCGTCTGATCAGGGTTTACTCTGTTTGATAATGATATAATATAGATACGATTCTATAATTCATGTTCTGGCCAAAAAAACCTATGTCCATGTCCTGTCATAAAAAATTATATTATAAATATTCATAATGTAATTATTTTTACTAGAATATTCATGGAGAGTAGTGTTTATCAGTAATGGGCCCCTCGAAAGTCACTTCGAATGGTCAGCTTTCAACGGGTTACGTTGCAAAATATATCAAAACCGAGAGGATGTGTACATACGTGGCCAGATGAATCGTTTGAGAAACAGCTGACCGAGTGTCAAACAGCTTTGACCCTGGTGAGACGTCGAGTTACTCGGTGTCTCATCTGGATCCAATCTGTTTTACAAATGCGAGTCGGGTCGCGGTTAGCGTGATACGTTCTTAGGGTTAAATACAGTTGAACTTCGATATCTCGAACTTCAAGGGACTATACAAGTTTGTTCGAGATAACAGAAGTTCGAGTTGTCCGCTTTCTTATATAAACAATTTCTCGAGTTAACAGCTTAATATAGGTCTAAAGTAATGCTGAAAGCTCCTGTAGGAGCTTTCAGCATTACTTTAGACCTGTATTAAGCTGTCACAAATGTTTCGAGATATATGTAGCAATACATTTTAGAGCAATTCTGTATTGTAAGTTTTGGAAGGACCGAACGTTTTGTTCGATTTATCGCTTAGTTCGAGTTATCCGAGTTCGATATATCGAAGTTCAACTGTAATTTCTATTGTAATGAAAGGGGTTCGTAAATATTTCTAAATCTTTGTATGTAGAATCAATTTCGGATATGCTTTTAAGACTTTAGATAAAGATGACTTTAACATTTAATGGGATTACTTGCAATCTTGAGTAGCTATTGTGTTCACGAGCAGGGAATAATTTCTATTATAGTGTCGAAAACATTTGGGACAAAGAAAGTTGAGTCTGGCCAAAATTACAAATACGAGGAACGCTGTCTGTAGCGAAAGGTTATTTAGATAAGGACTGAGCCCTGACAGTCGTGCCAACAGATACGTTATGTAAGGCGATATTGCCAGCACCAATCGATGATGAAATAAGAATGAAATAAGAATGAAAGCTTAGCTCAACACCAGTAAATTGAGATTAGTCCATCCGACTGCATGTCACTTACAGACAGTTGTGCTCTCTACTGTTTAAGCACAGTCAGAAAACACCAGGAATACAAAATATCTGGAATACCAATGTCACTTTTAACCCTTTGCTTTGCGGTCAGAGTAGACCCAGACGAGACAGCACCTGAAAAAGATGCATGGTCATGGTCTGCACTGCTTTTAACCCTTTTCTTCATATAAAAGTGTTTCACATTTTGACACGTATAGTAGATCAAGATCAGATGGCTTCTATAGAAGTCGTCTGATCTGGGTCGGTTCTGTTTGCTAACAGAATTTAATTGATCTGTTTCTTTACTTTCTAAAATTGCTACAATGTTCCACCATCCATATTTCTTCATACATGTAACTATGTTGTTCAGGAATATTCAGTAGGTATTGAAATTTGGAATAAACGTAGAACAGGGAAAGAGTTAAATGTCATTGTTTATAATGACAAAATAAACTATCTGCTGGACCGTGCCGGTTACTACTCATACTGTTATTATTTCTTACATGAATATGAATGAGGTACACGAAACATGTAAATAAACTGGTTACCAATCAACAAAACCCAAATGTATTGTAGTGTGCATTGGATTTAACACTTACAGCGCCAACTTTCTAATTGTCATCTGCAAACCACTTTTGTTAAACCATTTGTTAAAATAAGGAAATGAAATAAATCAATGTAAATTTCAAAGGAATGAAGCACAGATATAGAAATAGAGTTTGAGACAAAAAGTAAAGTCCCTGATCAGACGCCGCCTTGAAAAGGCGGCATCTGATCTGAGACTGCACTGTTTGTCGTGGCGCATTTATGCGACATTGGCGGCGAAAGGGTTAAAGGCAGTGTGTCGATAAATGTCGCGTTTTAGAAATCTGTAAAATTCGAATAAAATTGTACTCTTTATTAACCCTTTCCTTCATACAAACGACTTTGTTCGCGCCTTTGCAAACAGAATTGTTCCAGGTCAGACGGCTCCTATAGGATCCGTCTAATCAGGGTCTGCTCTGTTTGCTTTTGATATGATAAAGATCTGATTCTACAATTTTTGTCAATGCAAAATATTCCCTTGAAAAGTTTTCAAATTCAGCCAATAAATATTCATGATGTCATTTTTTTTCAGGTAAAGGGTTAAACTGAATGTCTATTGAAATAACGAACGAGCAATCACTCAAACTTGCGAAAGTATGGAACGCCATTCTGCCATGCTAATTGCTAAATACAAAATGCGAAATGCTTTATGCCAATTGTGCCAATTGCTAGGGAATGTTCCAAATAATGGATGTAAATGACAAATGCGAAGTGCGAAATGCTTATTGCTAAATGCGTGTTTGCACTACTGGCATTGAACAGCGTCATTATTAAAGTGACTGTACAGTCCAAATTAGATCTTATGGCACTGTAGGTACAAGGACACAATCAAAGTTGTTTAAACCAGTCTCTACAGATATGGTGTCTGTGTAACCGAGGGGTAATATCAGTTGCAATAAAGTGACACAGAATATTGAAATATTTTGATGATTGTTGGTTCGAATCTCACTGAAGGCAAAACTTTTGTCTTGATGTTTTTTAGTTTTATATTTGAAATTGTGTTTTCATTTTGTTTTCATTTTATATTTTTTTGGAGTGGATGTATACATTTGTTTAAAATCATGCTGGGTTTGTGCCTTGTGGTAATTCTTGAGATAACACATTTAACTTGCAACTATGGCCAAGCACACTCACAGAAAGCCGTTCTGAATACACAGGAAAAAGAAATAAAGATATAAAAAGAATGAAAAGTAAACTTAATAAGTAATAAAAAAGAAATAAAAAAGTTTTTGCCTACAATGAGATTCGAACCAACAACCACAAAAATATTCAATATTCTGTGCCATCATAACGACTGATATTACCACTCGGCCATCATAACGACTGATATTACCACTCGACTACACGGTCACTATAGATGTAGAGACTGGTTTAAACATCTTTGATTGTGTCATTGTACCTACAGTTTTTATACCTGTAGTGTTTGGAAACGCTGATATAGTCCGACAAGGAATTCCTGACAGTTATTCTCTTATATTCTCTTATATAGAATATACGAAATTTCAGCTTTGTCTCAAAACGCCCCAGGCTTTATTTTTTCGGCCCCTAATGATACAAAACGTCAATTTAGGGACATTTTAACTTATTTTAGACATATTTCATGAGCCCAACGCCTGTGATTCATATAATATATTGAGGAAACCCAGCTTTGTTATTGTGCTGACGTAACTGCCAGACCTAGTTTGTTTATCTATAACAATAGGTGTGCCATAAGATCTAATTTTATTGTCCTATTTTATTAACCTGTCAAATTATACGCTTGCTGAACACGCCATATATAGCCTCGGTTGATATCGATCGTTTCCGTTAATAAAAGCTTTCTTACTTGGCTCATTCGAGTACTTGTACATTTATTGTGAATTTCGTGAAAAGCGTTTGAAGCATAGGTTTCAGTGACGTAGGAATATTCACATTTGACAGGTCAATAAAACAGGACAATACCTGTACATTTGCTAAATGCATGTTTATTTACATTAAAGCGTATTGCTTCTTGCACTAATAAATTAAAAATGGCGTTGTTCAATGCTAGTAGTGCAAACATGCATTTAGTAATAAGCATGTTGCATTTCGCAAATGTCATTTACATCTATCATTTGGAACATTCCGGTTCTTTCCCTGCCAATTTCCATACATGTAATTGGCAAAAAACATATCGCATTTTGCATTTAGCATTTCGCACTTAGCATTTAGCAAATAGCATGGCAGAATGGCGTTCCATACGAAAGCTTGTTTTAAAGTACAGTTATCGTTGTCAACGATGTTAGTTCCGTATCAATCGTAACTGCTCGGCGGTGTTCCGATTGGTTTCGATTGGTTTACCGGTGTATTCCGATTAGTTCCGAATGTGTTCGTCATATCGCAATGCTGTTGAATTTCATATCTCGAACTCGGATAATTGGAACTTCTGGATAACCCAAAGTAAAATTTCGGTCCTTTCAAAATTTACAATACGGAATTGTAAAAATGTATCACTACGCATATATAGAAACACATGTGAAAGTTTAATACAGGTCCATAGTAATACATAAAGCTCCTGCAGGCGCTTTCGGCTTTTCTTTACACCCACATTACGCTGTGAACATAAGAAATTGTCCAATATAGAAATCGGATGGATTTTACTTCTGCTATCTCGAAATAACTTCTACGGTCCCTTGAAGGTCGGGATATCGAAGTTCGGTTGTAATGATTTGTTCTAGAACAATTAACATAGTACGAGTTTTGATATGAACCGTTATTTCTGATTCACAATATGCATTTCCTGATAACGTTGTTCAAGAAATCTTCAGTATTATTTAAATTGTTGATGGGTTCTTTTCATGTTAATAGGTTATTTGTTGACCTATCATATCGAGGGCTTGGTGCAAAACTATTCTAACTCCTTCACTTTGTGAAGGAGTTAGAATAGTTTTGCACCAAGCCCTCGATATGTACACTAACGCTTCACTCCGTGAACATTCATACAAGAAATAATGGCATCATGAATAATAATTCATTATAATGGCATCATTAATATTAATTCATTTTTTATACATGTAATGGCACTACGGACAAGGATTTTTATTATAACGGAAACCGTATATTTTCAAGAGCAAACGTCTCTAGGATGAAATTTGATTTTCAGATTTTGATGAGAAGTTGAATAACTAGGCGTTTCATGTAAACCACTATATCAAATATGTTTGCTACGAAATCCCTGCAAAACGTTCGGTCTCTAGTGGACTTACGTAGTGTTACTGAGGTGAGCGAAAGGCACAGTAGTGGCCAATGCCTAACATCCTGTATTGACAACTTCAGCGCCAATAAATGTCGTCTGCTAAGATTATCGTCTGCTTCAGTTTCCATGCTTATAAAACATTTAAGTGGAGTCTGAGTTTGTTCGCAAGCTTTTGATTGGTCAGATTTGAACCAAGTTATCACGGATACGCGAAAAAGTTAAATATGATCCGAGGAAATGCTGAGTTACTCGGCTTTTCACGAGTATCCCAAATATTTGGCACAAAAATTACGTTTCAACTCTTTACTCCATAAATACGCCTTTTAACGCTGAAATACAAACAAGGTAGACTTCTGTAGGAGCCGTCTGTCCTGGATCTGCTTCGTTTGCTTTTGAAATGATATGAGTGCTCCCTCCCTACAACGGCCCTCTCAATAACGATTCCCTCCTTACAACAGCATATGTCACTGTTTCCGAAACAACAAGGCTCCAGAAACAACTTTTTACCATCGTATTTTCGTTATGCCTCCATTAAACCCTTTGCTGTGACCACTCTTTAGAATCGTCACTTTGTGACGATTCTAAAGAGTGGTCACAACATAGGGTTTGATTGAGGCATAACGGTTTTAGGTCTCGAAATACGCCTTATCTGGTGATCTGAAAACAAGCAAATTATGCTTGATTTTCCCTCCCTATAACAACTCCCTCTGAACAACACATACGTTCTTCGTATCCTTAAGGGTGTCGTTGTAGAAAGGGGGCACTGTACTATTCTATATTCTGTGGCACTGCCAAACATGTCCGTGTTAGAATATTTATGAAGTCATGGATGTTTGTGTAAATATTCACGATGGAAAGGGTTAGGAAGATGCAACAAAATGCCAGCTTGGCATGCAAGCAGTTAAAGACCTTAATTACCACAACAAAATTAATTGAATTTAACAGACGCCATTGAGACATTTATAACATCAGACTTAATTGGAGCAGTCTTTCATTCAAAATGACGGATATTCATGGCAACAAATATTACATAGAAACTGCAGAATAAACGGAATGTGCATGTAGAAAATAATGACACATTGAATGTAGTAAAAACTCGATTATTCGAATACTTAAATATGTTTCATTATTGATATTTAAGACAGGTGGCAGCTTAAAGCAGGGTGAAAGTCATGTAGAAAGCTCCTCTGGGAGCTTTCTGTATGACTTACACCCTGCATTAAGCAGCCACCTGCCTAAAAAGGTCTAATTTCTTCTGTACTTAAATTTCGAATTATCTTGGTTTTACTGACAGTAGATTGTAATCAAATCCATATTATTTCATAAGCGAACAGAACAGTCCCTGTAACAAGGGCGTAGCTAACGATACAGACTTACGCACGTGTGTAGCACCAGTCTTATATCGACAACCCTTCCATGCCTCTGTAAAGGTCACCTTTTGAAACCATTGTGATAAATAGGAACAAATGTTCTACAGTGGTGTAACGACTTTCAAAACTACACAACATCTTCCGGTCGAGCATTCCCTGACCTCTCTACCCACACTGCGTACGTTGCAGTTAGATCCAGCTATGCCCCTGCCTGTATTACTGAGTTAAATTTTATAATAGCTCATGAACACAGTAGGTTTTGTCAGGGCAGAAACTGAAGCATCATATATAATAAAACAAGAAACATCTTTAAAAAATATATTCAGCGGCATTCAAATATTGACATAATGTACAAAACAATAATGGTATTAAATCTCTGCTATATTAAATTCAATGTTTGGATATTTTATAGTACATGGAACTAGATCTATGAAGGTTGGTTATTATTATACTAGCAGACAGGCGTGCAACGGAAATGACTTAAACACAAGTTAGATCAACTAGTTCATTCAATATACTTTATGGTTGTGTCTTTTCGTTAGTGAATTCGGAGGCGATGCTATTTAAATATATTGCAATGAGTTGGAGCCTTGGTCTGACTGCATATTTTGTTTTTAGGCGATTATAATGTTTGAAAAGAATAAGTGGACGTTGAGTAGAAGAAAATATACAAGTAACTTTTATAGGAAATCACTATTAACTTGTACATGAAATGCAAAACAACCATAACAGCACTGCTAAGATGTCTGTGGATGACCGCTGGAAAATGTCAGAAGAACATTCGGAGCACAGGTGCCCTTCGCAAGCTATGCCTCAACAACAACAACAACTCCATCACAAATAGATACATTATTTGTTTAATCACATGTCAGAAGTATCTAAAACATACCAAAATATAGTTTTCTGACTAAAAGACAATGAAAAACAATATTTCTTTCGCGAACACACCTACTCTATATAATAAATAAAAAGTATTCAACTCAAAAATCGATGGGTTCATTCACTTCGATCGTCCTTGAAAGCTTATTTGATCACCGATTTCCATAAACTGTGTCTCATTTGTCAAAGAAATCATCACTCTTGATGAGAAGTCATCTATGTTTTCTCAGAATATCAACACGCTTTTACGACGAGTCGCCAAAGTGACAACCAACCTCTCTGTTTTCTAAAATTCCCTACAAGCTTGATATTGATATTGTTGAAAGTCACTACTTTCGGTTTGAAAACGAAAGTAAAGACTTACAGACCGAAAGTAGTGACTTTCGTCGATATCAATATCAAGCTTGTAGAGATTTTTAGAAAATATTATTTGAAGAAATTATGAAAACACGATATCCATGTATGTTATCATACCGGGGCAATGCCTTATAGACCAGTTATATGGTGTTTAGACTTGAATTATAGCGTATTTCTATTTCGAGAGTCAACCTGTGTCCTAGAGAGGTTGGTTCTCACTTTGGTGTGGTTAGGTTAATATGGACCGATTGCATGGATTTCGGCTTGCGAAGTAACTAATTTTCATGAGCATGTTTTTTTTTCAATAACTACTATATCGTAAGAATGACCCCAGGACTTTCATCACATTAACTGACTGTATCTTGATTTTGTACTTCGAGTTTGGCAATGTGAAGGGGCATTGTAAAAAGACTGTATGTCAGTCTAGGCATTAACTAATGGAATCACAGTTTACTACAAAATACTATTGGGTCATATGTAAATTACAATGTAACATAGCTCCGGTTTGTTGGACAACTAGAACAAGAATAAAAATAGACAGCTAGTCGCTGAAAAACAATCTTAACATAATTTATTCATAAACACAATCGTGTATAAATGTTCCAACTGGTATTTCCTGTGTTTTTGTTATTTCACTTTCATGTTGTACCATCGTATATAAAGGTATGGTGACATCATCAAAGTTCCGTGTTCTGGACAGGAGTAGACAAGAGCCTACAAATCATTCCTCTGACATTTAGTGAAACTCCAGTCAGTGGTTTTGGAAGAATTTAAGAGCCGTCTAATCTGGGCCTACTCTGTTTGATATTGTGTGAAAAAGCGTTTATATGAAACAGAGGTAAACCTTGACCCGATATCTCATCATATACACATCATCTGTCCTGGGTCGACACTGTTTGCAATGGACTAAATATCTCTTTCTCAGACGAGTGTCTCATACTTTGAATGCAGAGAATGCACATAGATAAATAGAATTATTTCAATATCAAGCAACAAGACAAAAGTTAACAACACATACATATTTTAAAATTATAACAATATAAAACCAAGAGCTCCATACGTCGGAGCATTATATGCCAAAGTATGTGCTGTCAAAACATACACTATGTTAATGAATATTGGACCGGGTGGTTCATGCCATTAAGATATTAAACGAACAATGTTTTTGAGTTGATGGTCAGTGTGACCTTGAACTTTTACCGACTGACCTCAAAATCAATAGGGGTCATCTACTTGCCATGAACAACCAACCTACTAAATATGAAGACAGCACACACACTAGTAATCAAGTTATTGAGCGGACAAGATTTTGAGCTGAAAAATAGCCTATGAGGTAATGGATTAATTTACATGTATTTAACAAGTTACATACACAGACGTTTGTTTCACTGAAATATGTTTCCGTTCTACATGCAATTTACCACTGAATTTGCCATCGCGATTGTTGTAGATTAGTCGGAGAGGGGATACGTTTACTTACATTGTCTTTTAGGATGGGGTGGAATAAGTGTGAGGTTGGTACCCCTTGACCGGTTTAAACCCCCAGTGACTATTGTCACTGACCGTTCCAAGGCGGTACTTCCATCCCTATTGTTTGTTTGTTTTGACTTTGATGTTCGGGTAGCTATTTGTTTTGTATGTGATGTTTCCTGCTTGACTCATATTTGTACATACATTATAATATACCAGTTTAACTGCATGCATATACATATATACACCAAGGCAATCAAACATTCTTATTATTCTTTACTAACAGTTGGGTTTGGCAAGGTTTTGTCTCGTCTCAAATACAACAATCATAACAGAAAAGTTAGAGGCAACTAAGTTGCACGTGCGTACACGTGATTGGACAAATCCAAGAATTCAAGGTGCCAACAATACATTAAAACTTGATGCCTAAGTAAGGTAAAGCCCTAGATCTAGACATTCTTATACTTTTCAAATCAAGTCTCCTGCATGGATCCATTCCATTTGCGCTCCGTGTCTATATACATGTACTTTTTAAACTATTGTTTTTGAGGATTTAGTTATTGTTCAAATCTCAGGGAATTCTTCTATAGGTAGTTTGAACTCTGGAGTATTTCGTTTTGAAACAAACCATGTTTTCAACCGTTATACAGGTCATCGTGACCAAATTGCCCGTTGTATACTGTGTGTGTTGGTCTGTGATCAGGATCCTATATGTTTAACAATTTCAGAATAAAATTATGCAAATCATAGACTACTTGAATATACATAATTCAATACGCAATACACAAAAAGATTGAGCAGGTGACAATTTTAAATTGAACATGGTACTTTCCAATTCATAGTTGTCCTAGCACAAATGTTGCATCCTACCTCTAAGTTTCATCGTAATGCATACTATTGACACCAGGACTGTATGTTAATATAGCATAATGCTTTGAAAAGTCCGTAGCAAGTTTCAAGAGACAGGCTTATGTTTTCAAGTTTGTTTGCTTTAAAATGTATTTAGAGAAAAGAATATCAAAAATTATAAAGAACATGAATAAAAAAATATACTAAAAAGTTTCTATTTACATTTGGTTTTGACGGGATTAGAACCAAGGATCCCGGGCTGCATAGTCGCAGCTCTTTCCCCTCCGCCACAGCTTGGGTTCCAATATATAAGGGCTACATAGATCTATTTATACGCTACAAAGGTGTGATAATGCAACAGCGACTTATGAACGTTCATACTTGATGTGCAAATTATACAGACTAACTTTTCGTGAAATCTCCAAGCATAAAATGAATAGATTTATTGTGTTCAGAAAATAAAAAGTGAGATTTCAAATGACACACTGTCAATCCAGACGCCTTTGTTCAAACTGGTGTCTTTTTACAACAGAAGTCGGACTTAATGTCTTCAGATTCTGAAAGTCCCAGACCCTTCCTGTGGTATTTACAGAAGTCCGATATATGGCCATCGGATTCTGAGTTAAATGCTCTTTTTGCTAGTCACTAATACCTTTTGCAAACAGAGAAGACCCATGTAAGAAGGCTCATATAGGATCCCTCTCATCAGGATCTGTACTGTTTGTCATGTTACACTTTTGTTTGAAAAAGACCCTAAATTATCACCATAAGCTCATTTTGCCATGCCTTTTTTTTAATTTTGGAATAGTCCATTTGAAAATGTTGTAATGATTAGGTAGCCCAAAGTAACATATGTTAGGTTTTTCATGTGTACTCTTGCTGAACCTGATACAATTGTTGGAGGTACACGAAAAGTCACATAGCCGAAAAGAATTATTTGATTATAATAGCCACTGTTGACATTTCGATACACTTTCAACATTTTTGTGAACTACTATGAAATATCGAATATCAATGGCCGGTGTACTATTTCTGGAATAAAACTAAATTTCAAATGCAGAAATTCGATTCCATTGCGACATTATGATGTTTCCTGATGTATTTAATCCATGGTCGTGCGACGTTGTTGCTAAGATCTGGTTTGAAAGAAATAGAATTTCAAAAATACATGTACGGTAAATTCAGTATAAATATCAGCCTTGGAGACAGGTGGATGCTTAATGCAGGGTGAAAATCATGCAGAAAGCTTTCACATTAAGCAGCCACCAGCCTAAAAAGTATCTAAATTCTTATCTACTAGAATTTGCGTTTGTAAACAGAGTAGACCCAGATCAAATTGCTTCTATAAGAGTTGTCTGTTCAGGGTCTGCTCTGTTTGCTAATGGCATTTGAAAGATCTATTTCTTTACTTTCTTAAATGGCTACTAATTTCCACTTTTATATTTCATTATGACTATTTTGTTCATCTTGCATTTTTTATGCTTACATCTGACCAAGTGTCAAACAGCTTAGATCAAGATGATACGCTGAGTAACTCACCGTCTCATCTGGATCCAAACTGTTTGACAATTAGTCATTATAGTTTCTATCACGTTTGAACGAATCGGAAATAGGTACAAATACAATAGGTCAGACTTATTTTAGACAGAATGGTAAGGCTTAACCCATTCCCTCATATTGATGCATTTTGGCACCTCTGTAATAGTCACTTCTTGAAACCATTTTGATAAATAGAGCATTTGCTCATTAGGAGCAAATGCTCTATTTATCACAATGGTTTCAAAACTAAAAAATTCTAAATAAAATCCTTTTCTCTAGTAAATGCTCCTTTGTTCTAAAGATAGTTTAGATTGATATGATCTAGATCTACTCTAAAATACTTTTACTAGATCTGCTACGGTACTGTACAGTAGTCAGAAAGACATTTTACAACACCCAAATGAACGCCATGAGACTGCATATCTTAATATCTAGATCTTATTAACATAAAACGAGAATCAAAATTTTAAATACTGTTCGCCATATCAGGTATGTCCAACAAATAAATAAGAATGTCTCCCATTTCACAGAAAGGCCTGGTCAATGTATCGTTTTGTTTTCAAAGTTCAGCTGGTAATTTATAGGGCATTCCTTTAGGCCGATTAATTCAAGCTTCTTGCTGTATCTACACTTCGAAACTAAAACAAAATTGTCATTATAGTCAAAGGATATAGTAAATGTACAGAAAGCAACCATTCCTAACCAACACATTCGTTAAATGATGTGTAGGCTAACTATTGCTTAGCCTGTATATAGGGATACATATGTTGTTACTGGTATTTTTGTATGTTTACAAACGCCGATTCGCCCTATATGTAAGTTGGAACATTGTAGCCATTTTACGAAGTATATGAACATATCTATTTAATTCCATTAGCAAACAGCAGACCCTGATCACACAGCGCCTATAGGAGCCGTCTGATTTGGTCTACCCTGTATGCAGATGCGTGAAAAGACGTATATAATTATGAGGAAATGGGTTAAATATGCCAACCTATTTCGGAGATCTCGGTTATTATTGTCGTATACGTCTAATTTTATTTACTGGGAAATTTCCCATTAGCATGATGCATCTATTTTAAGAACGGAACTTTCGACAAACTTCCGTGCTAAATATAAGCGACTTTCTGTATTATATGGCGTTTTGACTGAACTATGAGTAGTTTATAGAAACGTTCTGTATAACAGAATGCATTACAGTTGGTGTGGTTAGGGTAATATGGATCGATTGCATTGATCTCGGTTTACGAAGTACATAATGTAGGTAATTATCATAAGCATGGTGTTTTGAAATAACCACTAAGTCGTCAGAATGACCCCAGGATTTTCATCACAATACATGTAGCTGACTGTATCTGGATTTTGTACTTCAAGTTTATGTAGGGGCATTGTAAGAAGGCAGTATGCCAATCTAGGTATTATCTAATAAAATCTGATTACTACAAAATACTATGGGGTCATATGCAAATTGCAATGTAACCTAGTTCCTGATTGGTGGAAAACTAGAACAAGAATGAAAATAGATAGCTAGCAGCTGAAAATATAGTATGTCACCAGCACATAGTGCAGACCTTAATTAGGCGGCTCGTATAGCAGCTGTCTGATCTGGGTCTATTCTGTTTACAAATGCCTAGAAATGCGTACATATGGAGTACATGAATAATTCTATTATCTTTATATTCTTTCTGAACCGGATGTAAATGTAATTTTTTTCTGAACCGGATGTAAATCAGTAATCCATTGCTGGACCCATTTTTGAAAATGCGTTATTGTGAACAAAGAGAATATATATGAGGGTGATACTGCTTTCAAGGGTCCGATTTCATTCTCAAGCATGTGATTGGTCAGAATTTGAGTGGAACTCAGACTGTAACCAATCAAATACAAGATGGACTCAAACTCATACATTTTATAAGATCGTGGTCGGGTTTTATTCAGACCAGTGTCCACATTCATTCGCTATTCACTACATGGATATTATTGTAAGAAATAAGGACATCGTGGATATTAACCCTTTCCCTCATATAAACGTGTTTTCACGCATTTGCAAACAGAGTAGAACCAGATCAGACGGCTCCTAGAGGAGCCGTCTGATCAGGGTCTGCTCTGTTTGCCATTATACATTTGATAGCTCTGTTTCTGTGCTTTCTAAAATGTCTACAATCTTCCTCCTTCCATATTTCTAACTATTTTTAACTATTTTTGTTAATGAATATTCAGAGGTATTGAAATTTGCAATAATTATAGAACAGGGAAAGGGTTAATCAGAAATGTGTTATAATGGTAGTGGACACGGGAATTGTTGGTCATGTAAAGACATGTATGGGTCATATCTATATTATACCATAAGACCCTTTTGTACAGGAGCCGTCTGATCAGAGTCTACCCTGTTTGCAAAGGCATACAAAGTCGTATACTTTATAGAACAAAGGATTACACATTTTCCCAACAAGCTTCTACATGTACCTGTGTACATTGACTGCAAATTGAAATGTATTGTTCCAAATATCACCCTTAGCCTGTTGAAATAAAACCACGGCAACTCAAATTCTAGTCTGTTGCGTTTGTTTATTTCAGATTCGTTCAATCTGTGCAGGTACTTACCGAGTGCCAATCAGCTTGGATTCTGATTAGACACGGTGATATACACTGTCTCATCTGGATCCAGGCTGTTTGCAAATACCAGAGAAAACCAGGGTCCATGCTTATAAAACTTTTAGTTGAGTCTAAGTTCGTTCTAAAGTTTTTGATTGGTCAGATTTGAGCCTCTGGCTCAAATCTGACCAATCAAAAGCTTGCGAACTCAAATCTGACCAATCAAAAGCTTGAGAACGAAACTCAGACTCAACTAAAAGCTTTATAAGCATGGACCCAGAGGTTCAGATAAGATGCTTAAATTAAAATATTTTCAAGAATAAATCTGCGCCCCGCTCGACCGATTTATTTTTGTAAATGCTGACTAACAAACACTAACCTTTACTTAAACAGGGAAAGGTTACGCAATATTTCCCTACCTTGGAATTTACCATGTCACACTGCATGTGTATGACATACATTCCGACAGGCTGTCACAGCAAGCATCCGTTTCAAACATGAACTAAATCTGATATTTGCCTTGTTTGTATTATGGTGGAAATCAATGTTTTTATGTTAATCCTTAGTCCATCAACAGCGACCTGCCTCGCATTTCCAAACAGCTTGTATCCAGATGAGACGCCGAGTGATTCGGCGTCTCGGCAGGGTCTAAGCTGTTTGACACTCGATTAATAGCTTGTCAAAAGCTTTGTCGACTCTGAGATAGTCAAAATTACACCAGATCTGCATTTGAGCGGATGTTGTTTTCCTTACAGTGGTATAAGTGTTATATGAATAATACAAATGTGTTTAGTATTTTGTATGTTGAGTTGTAATTTCGAAATAACTATGGAAATAGTCGAACATTCAAATTCGGGTGCGAACACTACTGAATGAGTGAATGAACAAGCGAGTGAATGAATGAGTGAGTGGGTCGTTGAGTGTAAGTGTGTGAATGAGAAGATGAGTGGGTTGATAAGTGAGTGAGTCGGCGAGTCAGTGAGTGATTGGGTGAGTGAGTGAGCGAGCGAGCGGGAGAGCAAGAGAGTTATTGGGTTGGTGGATGGTATAGGTGAGTGGAATGGTGGACGAGTGTGTGGGTGGGTGAGTGAGTATTTGGGTTAGTGGTTGAGTGAGTGAAAGAGTTAGTGAATGAGTGAGTTGATAGATGGGCGATTAGGTGCGTGATTGGGTGGGTTGCAGGTTGGATGGATAAGTAAATGAATGAGTGACTAAGTGGGTGAGTAAGTTGGTGGGTTGTGTAGTGGGTGGGTCAGTGGATGGGTTAGTGCAGAATTAGTGGATGAATAAGTGTAATGGTTTGGTTAGCTAGCACACCCGAAACCATCAATATTACACAGTATTATCCCTTTACTCCATATTCATGTAAGGGATAATGTATTGTATGAAAGTTAATTAGTTTCATATAGCCTGTGAACAAGAAAGGGTTTGGTTCGGGTAAAACATGTCAATCAGATCTTATATAGAGGATCTTACATTTATTTTCATAGCATATTGATTTTATGAAACAAGTTTACTATAATAATAATTTATGACACGAGCTTTAGCGAATGTAATATTCATTATAGTAAACGAGTTTCATGAAAACTGTTTGTAATGAACACGAATGTAAGAATTTTTATCATATACATTGTAACCCTTAAAAGGTGATATAGAAAGTGAAGCAGACTATATCTAACGGCTGTATTGGCCATTGTTTACAGCATAGTACTGCTGATTTGCATAAAAAAATGCACTTGTGCATTTTCGCGATTTACGGCACTCTGTTTCGGCACTCCCACACGGCAGATTATGTGATAAATACTTCCATAATTCAGCAAGGCAGATTCTGAAAAATGGCTTCTACACGATCCGTGTTTAGCTATACAAGAGCCCTCTGATCTGGATCTACTCTAATTGAATATGAGTTAAAATGTGTATCTAAATAGTAAATGGTTGAATTGTAATACAGTTTAATTTCAATATCTCCAACTCAGATAACTTGAACTTTGTGATAACTCGAAGTAAAAGTTCGGTCCTTCAACAATTTGCAGATTTGTTCTAAAATGTATCACTACTCACATGTAGAAACACGTGTGACAGCTTAATGCAGGTCGAAAGCAATTCTAAAAGCTACTGTAGGAGCTTTCAGCATTACTTTCGACCTGCATTACGCTGTGAACTTGAGAAATTGTCCAAATTAGAAATCGGATGACTCGACCTTTGTTATCTCGAGGTAACTTGTATTGTACCATGAGGTTCAACTGTATATCAATAACGCTTTAAATTAATCTCAAATTTATTTCCTCCTGGGAAATCCCCTATTCTTGTATGGTCTCGGCACACCTGTTTCTCATAGTTTTACATGATAAATGTTCAAGCTTATCGGAAGCTTTGCATCCACATTACACTGTTAATCCAAACAGCCTGTAATTAATTAAAGGCTCAAGAGATTTCTCGGTGAAAACAGCACGTGAGCTGTAGTTAATTGAACGTTTAACACATTCCCTCATAGGCCATTTTAAACCCAACTTTTTTAACACATCTACTGAAAAGGAACATTTACTAAAGAATAGAAACAGTTTAAAGGTGTGTAGTTTTTGAACTATTGTGATAAATAGAGCATTTGCTTCTTGGGAACAACTGCCCGTTGAGGTCCGGTCTGCGGTTGGGACAACAAATGCAGTGAAACAGAAGATCAGACGAGAAATAAACAAGCGCACGTCGTCTAAAACACCCTGCATCAATTCAAGAACTGGACATCACTGAAGATTGGCAACACACAGGCAAGCCATACAGACATCCTTTCCTCCTACATGACATTGGAAGAGATTCAGACAATCGCATCATAGTGTATTGAACAACTCAAGCCCTAGAGCACCTGTGTGTGTCCACTGCATGGTACATGGATGGAACACATCCACCCAATCCAGGCCTCTTCAAGCAACTGCATGTTGTGCGTGCAAACCAGGGAAAGTTCAAACTCAGCTGTGACATGTCTGTATGCGCTATTACCGGGCAAATCACAGGAGATATACGAGGAACTGTTTCATGTGATTGATTGAAAGTGTAAGGATCTGGGATTTAGCGCGGACCCTACAACAGTCATCACTGACTTTGAACAGGCTGTGCTATATGCCTTTCGGAACACGTTTTGGGATCATGTGGACCAGAGAGGGTGTTTCTTCCACTTTACCCAAAGCATATGGCAGAGTATCCAACGACTTGGACTGGTGAAAATCGACAAGAGAGACTACACTGTCAAGTTGTTTTGTGGAATGCTAGACGCACTAGCATTTCTTCCGGTTGATAATGTTGCTGACGGGATGGACTTCTTGAAGCAGACTATACCAGGTGAGATTGAAGAACTGATCACCTACTTTAACAGGGCCTGTGTCACTGGAACGTACCACCGAATCAAGCCTGCAGCTGAAGACCAGGATGCTCAACCTGCCCATGAGAGTTCGTCGGCTTCAGTTACTGTTGACCGCACGTCTCTGGAACGTCCATCAAGCGACTATCACGAACATAGACCGCGCCAACTATCTGTGTGAAAGTCGGAATCAGCAGTTCCAGAGACTTATAGACTACAACCATCCTACCGTCTGGGTGGCGATTGATCAGTCAGTGGTGGAGACTGTCATGTCCAATCACGCCAATGGAATCCCACCCAAGAAGAGAGTGAAAAACCCGACTAACTGTTGCATGCAATACTTTATGAATTGCATAATTATGCAATGCATATGTGGATATAAAAGTAGTCCATGCAACTATTGGCATAATTATCACAAGAAGAAGAACAGTGAACAGTAACATTGCATTACAACAGTGCTCAAATACTGTCACCTCAGTGCAATACAGACCTAACTCAATATCAATTTCATACTAAATATCAATTTCATACTAAGTTATGTCTGCATTGCACTGAGCTGATGCTTCATACACAGAACAAATGGTACTTGCATGTAAATATTGTTAAGAAATGCCGTATGTACATTTGTATCGCACTGATGAATTTCAATTAAATTTCATACTTATTTTTAAGTTGTATCATTTCTTTCCATGGGGGGTTGATTGGGGGCGGGGGGTTGAGTGTACCCCATTTCTACACCTATTCATTGATTGTTTAATTGTGCTCAGTCTTAGCTACAGTAGAACATTTCTTAAGCGGTAATAGATTCATTGAACACAGGGGTATTAACCCTTTCCCTGTTCTTTGTTTATTCCAAATGTTCATACCTACTGAATATTCATGGACAAAATGGCAATACTGAAATATGCAAGGTGGAACATTATACCCACTTTCGAAAGTAATTAACAGAACTATAAAATTCCATTAATAAACGCAGCAGGTCCAACAGGAGCCACCGTCTGATCTGTGTCTACTCTGTTTGCAAATTCGTGAAAAAGCGTTTATATGAAGGAAAGGTTTAAAAAGCAAATGGTTGCTTAATGCAGGATAAAAGCAATTCAATTGTTATCGGAGCTTTATGCATTATATTTGTCCTGCATTACGCTGCCACCTGCCTTACGAACCCCATAATTAGATCTCTTTTTGATGGCCGCTTATGACATGTTCTGCTGTAGATCGTTGAAGGCCAGCAGATGCCATTGGGTTTAATTTGTTTAACCCTTAACACGATGCATACCCATGTAAGAGAAATTAACATCATGGACGTTGATTACATTAGCGGTGTACATGGCACGTGAACACATAAATATATGTCCATAACAGAAACTGTAGAGAAATATATATACAGTAAAACCCCTCTAAACCCGACGTTACATTTGATAAAAATATCGGTCTTGGAGACAGGTGGCAGCTTAATGCAGGATGAAAGTCAGGCAGAAAGCTCCTTTAGGAGCTTTCTGCATGACTTTCACTCTGCATTAAGCAGCCACCTAACTAAAAGTATCTAAATTCTTCTCTACTACATTTACGGTTTAGAGGGGTTTTGTGTCACCTACCGAGAGGCAGTGTGTCACTTAGGGATCACTTTTCCGTCGTCTGTATGTCCGTCTGTCTGTCTGTTCGTCCGTCCGTCTGTCTGTCCGTCACACTTTCTTTTTTGGCTGTCATTTTGGCTGTCATTTCTAAACTAATCATTTTTAGAGCTTTCAAACTTCACACATGGAACAAGCATGATGAGAGAAAGTGGCATGCACAAGGGCCACAACTCTAGCATCAATATTTATTTACTTATTCCCCTTTTTCATATTAACAATAAGTTTTTGTGTCAGCTGAGTAAATCATGATCAGATGGTTACAGGGCTCCTCTGATCTGAGTCTACACTGTTTGCAAAGGCATTACAAATGCGTTTCTATCATGTAAAGGGTTAACAATATATCTCATATGGAAGACTTTCGGCACCTTTGCAAATAGAGTAGACCTAGATCAGACGGCTCCTGTTTGTTTTTTGATATGATGTAGATCAGACTCTACAGTTTCTGTCATGCTAAAATTATTTTGTTCATGGTGTCATTACAATAAATTAGTGAATTAATTTTCTCGATGTCATTAATTTTTCCTGAATATTCATGATGTAAAGGGTTAAGTGGTATTCCTAATACAAACGAACAGACCGGCATGTATAATTACAGTTTGGCTCCAGATAAGACGCCGAGTAGATCAACGTCTTGTTTAGGCACAAGGTGATTGACACGCGGTCAATGTCACGTCACAAACGCGGCGTCTGATCTAGTTATATTTAAACACTTTGCGCAACAGATAAAGTTGTGTACTCAAATAGTAAAATCTTCGTTTCACGACCAAACCCTATTAGTAGGGGACAAAAAACCTGATTTTGGCCGATTTTGTTACCTGATTTACAATAACTCCATATTTTAAATATATACACTTAACACCTTACCTAACATTTTTAGAAGGGTGGCAGAACATTCCCAATAATATTCTGATGGAAATCACGGTTTCCATAGCAACAAGCTTCAAAATGATATAAAGAATATAAAAGGACTGCCAGTTTGCTTATGGATGTAAATATGTCCCCATTGTTTACTCTTTGGAAATGAGAGATGGATAGTGTTGATTTGAAATTAAATTAAAATAATTTTTTCCTTAATGACTGGTTACTATGGTAATAACGTATGTAATTTTGCCCAATTTTTCACTGTTTTGAAAACAAATCCTTATTGTTTTTCTAAATGTCTAAATAATGAATTATTGTAAGACCTTGCTATTTACTTACATAATTACGCAAATATTATGTTTACATTCTGGTACCCAGATCTGGTTGCCATGGCAACCAAAATATTCTTAAAATGATATGGAATTCATTTGTGGTTCTGAAATTAACATTTTCTAGTGAATTATAAAGTTAGCCTACATTTTCTTTTTACAGCATGTTTGTCTTGTTATTTGTATAAAGTATTGGTGTGGTCTTCCATGTGATTATTGTTGGAACATTTTATTTACAAATTAACAGTAAACATATCCTTTGTTACCATGGCAACGGCTATAAAAGAACTATTTTTAGTGATTTTTGCACAATATTTTCAAATTATTTACTTTTTTTTGTTCTTTCCATCATTGTATCAAACAAACAAGTCGATTCAAGGCCAAGGCGAGCTATTGTGATCATCATGTGTCGGTCGTCAGGCGTCGTCCATTGTGTTTCGTCTGTCGTCAATATTTTATTTCAAGTGACATCCCCTCTAAATTTTATTGTTAAATGTAATGAAACTTTCCAAGGATGGTCTTTGGGTGATTCTCTGTCAAACTAGCTAATAAAATGTGGATCCATGTAAAACTCTGGTTGCCATGGCAACCAAAAGAAAAATCTTCTAACCTCTTCTTCTCCGAAACCGGTTGTCAGGTTTCAAAATAATTTGATGGGAATAATTATTAGGTGACTATCTTCCCAATTAGCTAAAATCATGACAATATCTAAAACAACATGGCCGCTAGGGGCGGGGCCTGTTTGTCTGTATAGAAAACATAGCAAAATTTTAAATCTCCCCTTCACCAAAATTAATGGTCTGGCTTCAGAATAATTTAATTGGAATAATCATTAGGTAACCACCTCCAAAACTAGCTAAAAAGGTTTCAAACCATGCGGAAATCTGGTTGCCATGACAAAAAAAAACAATATTTAAATCTCAGTGTTGGTATACTAACTGGTCCCTCGGGATCATTAGTTTTTATGTTATCAATTTCGAAAAAATGAATACTGCTTAAGTCGGTGCTAGGGGGCGTGAGTAGTGTTGCATTTTTAAAAACTAGTCACGAACAGACTCTATAAAACCGAATCTAAAGTTTTCTCCTTTCGCATTACTACTTATGCTTTAGAAATATCTCCCACTTTCAGAATATATTTCTACAAACCGATGGTCAGATTTCGAAATAAGTTGATGGGAATAATCATTTGGTGACTCTACCAAAGTAGCTGAAACAGTGAAAGCATTTGGTATTTATGTCTGAATTTCGAAACTGATTTTCCATGACCTGAGCTTTCTTCGGTTGGCATGTCCACCCTCATACATTATTAACAGACAAGACCTTGGTCGTGAAGGGATTTCAGGAGTTTACACTGTGCGCATGCAAAACCAATTGAGGCTCGTGTACGAAGCGATTCTTCAATGCTCAGCTGGCTGTCAGTATTCGTTTGATATTCGAACACACGAAACTTATGGAAATACTTGGATTTTCAATAGTTATGAGCTGCTTAAGTATGCAATAAACTGACATGGACAAAATATGTAATTATACCCCAACTTCTAAAGAAGTGGGTGCGATATTGGAATCACGTGTGTCCGTCCGTCCTTCCGTCTGTCCGTCCATCCGTCCGTCCATCCGGAGCATTACTCCTAACGTATTATAGGCACAAATGTGTTGATTATGTTGATAGAGGGTGATGAGAGTATGTGCAGTCAACAAGGGTTGTAACTTTAAATTCATTTTTGAGGGAGTTATTCCCCTTATTTACTTTTCAGAAGCAAGTTTTTGTCCGGAGCAGAACTTGTCAAGTATTGTAGAAACAACTGTGAAACTTTATATATGGAGAGAGGGTGATGAGAGGATATGCTGTCAATAAGGGTTGCAACTCTAAATTATTTTTTGAGGGAGTTATTCCCTTTAGTTACTTTCAAGAAGCAATTTTTGTTCGGAGCATAACTTCTCAAGTGTTGTAGGTACAACTGTGCAACTTTATATATAGATAGAGGGTGATGAGAGGATGTGCAGTCAATAAAGGTTGTAACTCTAAATTCATTTTGAGGGAGTTTTTCCCCATAGTTACTTTTTAGAAGCAATTTGCTTGTCTGGAGCATAACCCTTTGTTACTTTTCATAAGCAATTTAAGTGGATGAAAGGATTATTGATCTGTTGCCGCTTGTACTGAAGTCAGTGGATCGTGTGACAAGGTGGCGGGATGGGGTAATAATCACCTTTAGTGATAGCTCTAGTTGTAATAATCACCTTTAGTAATAGCTTAGTTGTATTTGGCCACAATCAACTTTGCGATATTCAATGAATGAATGCAACTACCGATACATTATTAGATATATCATATTGACAGTGGTTTGCTTATTTGGTTTGAAATCAATTTCGTTCTTGGTGTTTCAAAACAGAGAAGATTTTAAATGAACATTTCAACAAACCGAGCTTACTTTTCAAGGAAAACTTTTAGTTCCCATATGCTGTAAAAACAATTGTTATTGTACTTTTTCAAATAAAATACAGTCTACTGACATATTCTGTGACAAATGTAATGTGTATACATGTTGTAAATAATGTCTGTGGTATACCCACGTTGTGATTTAAAAACAACGAAATCTGTTTGTGAAACACAATGTCCCCGATATGACGTTTGATTTTGATGTATGACCTTTACCTTACTAGGTCACCCCGAAATATGTTCGCCTCCATAAGTTTCACATGTATGCCAAGTTTGAAGGATGTATGTTGAAGACGACAAAATTATCACCAATCTAAATTTGACCCGTATTTGACACTTGACCATAATGTATGACATTGACCTTAAAAGTCACCACTAAAACGTTCACCTCCATAAGTTGCAAATGCATGCCAAGTCTGAGGGATGTATTTTGAATGGTGACAAATTTATCGCCATTCTAAATTCGACCAGTAATTTGACATTTGACCTTGATGTATGAACTTGATCTTCATATGTCATCCCTAAATATTTTTGCCTCTATAAGTTGCATATGCATCCTAAGTTTGAAGTATGCATGTGCAATAGCTACAGCTACAAAATTGTCGCCATGTTAAAGTTGGTAACAAAACAACCTACAAACCAACAGACAATGAAAAAATCACAACATAACCCATCTTTGTTGGGGGGGGGGGGGGGCATAATAATGCCACTATTAAGATATTGATACAAGTATCCTGTTATTGTTACAATTTTGAATGTCTGTGATGATGATTTTGATTGTCTGAAAATGATTTTGAATGTCGGTGATAGTGATTTTGAATGGCGGTGCTAATGATTTTTGAATCATTTGTGATATTTAACATTATGATTAAAGCACTTTTGTGATGATAATGTGCTCTGTCATAGTTTTTAATGAAATTGAAAAAAACACACACTCAGTTGATATTTCTGAGAAAATTGTGATCATGCAAACGTTAACAAGGCGCAAACTAACTATGATGATATTATCTGAAATGCTGAAAGAAGAGTTTATAAGGTACAATTTATTGATCTAAAATAATATATCATTAACCTGTTGTGTATTATCATTATATTTATGTCTCTTCCTCGATCTACGAAATATTCATGTTAGGTTAAGAAATTAGTTCTCAAGTTTTACCTTTGACCTTCCAATGACCTGGATTTTATGTACCAAGTCCTTGGTAGAGGATATTGTCTTAGTATGTTGTGCACATTAATTACAATACACATCACATAGGTAGAAAACATTGCCTGAAATGCACAAAAAGTACAAATTTGGCAATGTGACTTTTGACCTCTACCTGCGACCTTGACATTGACAATATGTACCAACTTCCTTGGTAGAGGATATTGACTGCGTAAGGTGCGTGTGCACATTTATTACAAAACATACATCACATACATGGGAAAATGAACTGAAATTGCACAAAAAGTACAAATTTGACCTTTGACTTCTTAAATGTGACATTTGACCTCTACTTGCGACCTTGACATTGGTAGTATGTAACAAAGTCATTGGTTGAGGATATTGTTTTAGTATGTTCATCTTGCAAAGTTATTAGAAATACATCACATATGTAGAACAAGTGGATTTCAACATTCACAAATTAGTAAAAAATGATGTTTGACTTCTAAAATGTGTCGTTTGACCTCTACTTGTGACATTGACCTTGACACACCTATAAAACTCGTGGTAAAGGAAACCTCCTTTTTTAAATGAATATCTGTGCCAAGTTTTACTTAAATATACCAATGTTAATGTAAATTGTAGAACGAAAAGGTCTTGAAACAGAGAAAAAAGCTCAAATTTGACCTTTGACCCCTAACCACGACATTGACCTTAAAGGGAATCAATTGAAACTTATATTTTTAACATTGTCCTGATATTAGTCATTTAATTATAAAGTTATATAAAAATCCCTTCATTAGTTAAAAAGATATTAAGAGATCTTTGTGTATGATATTTATTTTATTTCTACGACATAGCCGTTGCCAAGGAAACTCAAATTTTAGTGCTTTATAATTGTACCATAATGCTGCCACCCTTCCTATTTTGATTGTTAAGTCATACTCTTCGTTATCTGAAAGTATCCTGTCATTGTAAACCAGGTAACAAAATTTCGAAAAATGTCCCCTACTATATGTTGTGGATACTCGCTAGAATAATCTCGAGGAGAAGATTCTAACGAGTAGTCACAGCACAGGGTTTGGTGGAGAAATAAAGAAATTATTCTTGAAAATGATTTAGCATCTTTCCTGTACCCCTGACACTGCCAGTGACGTCAGCAGAACACATGCAAGTCATTATACATGGCGGACGGTGGTAGACCCTAATCAGACGCCATATTTTAACCGCTTAAACTGGTTCTATAGTGTTTTCAAAACAACATTTAGTTATCTTTCATCTTGCCGCATCTGTTGCTCGCGATGTTTTGCTAACATTCCCTTCGCCCATGCGTTTGGCAGCTGGCTGCACTAATCTAGCACTGGTGTGGGATTGATTGAATGTTTATGGCATCAGACCTTCAATAGCATCTCGGAATCAAATGGGATTGGATAAATAGAAACATATACTTGGCGCGTGTGTTATTCCGGTTAAATCCGAATTCGATCCGACCATCCCCGAAATTATCTACGGAAAAACACGAAATGTTCAGGTTGAGAAGGTCTCTCTGGACATTCAGTACGATAACAAACCTGGTGGAATCAAGATTACTCGCTAATCAAAATTAAATCTATGTAAACCCATATCTAGCAAAGTTGTTCTCTAGTTAACCCGTTTACTGTGTTCAGGTTCTATTTCATTATGGAGTGGTATACAGTAAAACATCTCTATAACGACCACTAGATTGTGTTATATTAGTTGGTATTTAGGGCAGGTGGCTGCTTAAAGAAAGGCGAACGTAAAACAGAACGCTCCTATAGGAACGTTGTGTTTTACGTTCACCTTGGTTTAAGCAGCCACCTGCATATATAACACAAACTACTTGATGTAATTCATTGGCCGTTATAGAGAGGTTTTACTGTAATTTAGTGGCCGTTATAGAGAGGTTTTACTGTAATTTAGTGGCCGTTATAGAGAGGTTTTACAGTAGATCTGAGTGTACAGTTTCTGTTATGACAACAGCGTCCAGTTGTCATAATGTTATGCCGTTTTAAGAAATTTAATTAACATTCATGATGTCATTCTGTCTAACGTGAATATTCATAGAGTATAAGTTTTAAATTAGCAATATATTGTAATACATGTAGATATACAGCGGAACATCGATATCGCCAACGTTTTAAATAAGCAATATATTGTAATAGATATACAGCGGAACATCGATATCGAGAACGTTTTAAATAAGCAATATATTGTAATAGATATACAGCGGAACATCGATATCTACAGCGTCTACCATTTCATTCATATACAGCGGAACATCGATATCTACAGCGTCTACCATTTCATTCATATACAGCGGAACATCGATATCTACAGCGTCTACCATTTCATTCATATACAGCGGAACATCGATATCTACAGCGTCTACCATTTCATTCATATACAGCGGAACATCGATATCTACAGCGTCTACCATTTCATACAGCGGAACATCGATATCTACAGCGTCTACCATTCCATACAGCGGAACATGGATATCTACAGCGTCTACCATTTCATACAGCGGAACATGGATATCTACAGTGTCTACCATTTCATACAGCGGAACATGGATATCTACAGCGTCTACCATTTCATACAGCGGAACATGGATATCTACAGCGTCTACCATTTCATACAGCGGAACATCGATATCTACAGCGTCTACCATTTCATACAGCGGAACATGGATATCTACAGTGTCTACCATTTCATACAGCGGAACATGGATATCTACAGCGTCTACCATTTCATACAGCGGAACATGGATATCTACAGCGTCTACCATTTCATACAGCGGAACATCGATATCTACAGCGTCTACCATTTCATACAGCGGAACATGGATATCTACAGTGTCTACCATTTCATACAGCGGAACATGGATATCTACAGCGTCTACCATTTCATACAGCGGAACATCGATATCTACAGCGTCTACCATTTCATACAGCGGAACATGGATATCTACAGTGTCTACCATTTCATACAGCGGAACATGGATATCTACAGTGTCTACCATTTCATACAGCGGAACATGGATATCTACAGTGTCTACCATTTCATACAGCGGAACATGGATATCTACAGTGTCTACCATTTCATACAGCGGAACATCGATATCTACAGTGTCTACCATTTCATACAGCGGAACATGGATATCTACAGCGTCTACCATTTCATTCATATACAGCGGAACATCGATATCTACAGCGTCTACCATCGATATCTACAGCGTCTACCATTATCGATATCTACAGCGTCTACCATTTCATACAGCGGAACATCGATATCTACAGCGTCTACCATTTCATACAGCGGAACATCGATATCTACAGCGTCTACCATTTCATACAGCGGAACATCGATATCTACAGCGTCTACCATTTCATACAGCGGAACATCGATATCTACAGCGTCTACCATTTCATACAGCGGAACATGGATATCTACAGCGTCTACCATCGATATCTACAGCGTCTACCATTTCATACAGCGGAACATCGATATCTACAGCGTCTACCATTTCATACAGCGGAACATCGATATCTACAGCGTCTACCATTTCATACAGCGGAACATGGATATCTACAGCGTCTACCATTGATATCTACAGCGTCTACCATTTCATACATATAAACGCATTTCCGAACAGAGTAGACCCAGATCAGACAGCTAGCTCCTATAGGAGGGTATCCTATAGGAGCCGTCTGATCTGAGTCTGCTCTGTTTGACTTTGACTTCTTCAGATTTTTCCTTGAAAAAAATTCATTGTAACCCTTCCGCTAATAGATATGTATTATGTCATATTTTCTTACATAAATATTGATCAGGAAAAGGGTTAAGAGACCATAAACATTACTTCAAGATCAGCCTATTTCTTACTTGGAGATGTACTCGAAAGCTTAATGCAGGAGCTTTCACCAATACTTACGACCTGCATGAAGCTGTTGTTTGTATTTATAGATGCCTGTATGTGCAATAATGAGTTATAGAACACTTCTGTATTGCAAATTTTGGAAGAAGTTGATTTTTTACTCGAGTTGTATCAAACTTTCGAGTTATCCGGGTCGAGGTTCTACTGTATAAATCTACAGGACATATACATGTACATGTAACAGCTTAGGAGATGTTTTGTTATATTGCGCATTAAAAAATAATATGTTCCAGGAAATTAATAAACGATGTATGGTGCTCTTCAGTGTACAGTAAAACCTCTCTATAACGGCCACTGAATTGTGTTAATAAGTTAGTATTTAGTGCAGGTGGCTGCTTAAAGCACTAGGAGCGTTCTGTTTTACTTTCACCTTGCTTTAAGCAGCCACCTGCCTTTAACACAAAATACTTGATGTAATTAAGTAGCCGTTATAGAGAGGTTTTACTTATAAACTAATACTGCACGATTACTACGAGCTTCTGGTGACAGCCATTGTCCACTTACTCATAAATAGAAAAGTGCAGTCACGGCTCAGCACTCGAAATCGAACTATACACATGTCCAGCGTTATTATTGTCATTCTAACGATTTGCATGGTCACGTGATTATGTCATATGCACATGAACATGTCACTGAAATTAAATGATTTGTTTTCATGTGTACGGTTAGTGGGTACAATCAGAAGCACTAGCAAGTACAAATGCCCCTCAGTGATATCACTTGGATTTATTGAGAGAAGCAAACCTTTCTATGCACGAGTACAGTAGAAACTCGATACGTCCATGTTTTGCAATGAAGAATTGAGGCGCGTAAGGCAGGTGGCTGCTTAATGCGGTGTGAAATGTTTTCTGCATGACTTTCACCCTGTATTAACATACAATCTGTCTTAAACACCGATAAAGATACTTGATTCAGTTGTGCAAACTATCGTGGCTTTTTACTATACATGTGTATACAACAGAACCTGTCTTATGCGGCCATTAAAAAAAGTCAAAATCTGGATTTAGAAACTAGGTGGTAGCCTTATGCAGGACAAATGTTATACAGAAAACTCCTATAGGAGCTATCTGTATTACTTTTAACATGCATTAAGCAACCATCTGGGTTTAAAGACTCATGCGTGCATAAAAAAAATAAACGCCTGAGACAGGTTCTACTGTACATGTAGAAATTTGGGTGATGTACTCGTATTTTTAAAACATCGCCCTGTGTGGAAGTTGTTACCAGTGACCAGTATAATTTTTCACGGATCAGAAGATCAATTCGAAACGGCTACCTGTGGGGCTCAGAACAAAGGTCAAGGTATTGCCATAGCCTTGATGTTGAAGACGTCGTGGGCGTTATCGATTGGTACTGGGCATTATAGATTGGTCGTGGGCGCAATCGATTGGTACTGGGCGTTATGGATTGGTCGTGTGCGTTATCGAATGATCGTGAGCGTTATCGAATGGTCGCGGTTGTTTTGGATTGACCATGGGCATTATGGATTGGTCGTGGGCGTTGTTGTTATGGATTGGTCGCGGTCGTTATGGATTGGTCGTGGACTAGCATGTGTCTTTCGCGCAAGAAGCGTGTAACAGCGACCAAGTAAGATACCCCTGAAAACCATTAGCGTGTACTAACATGCCACTGGCGCACAACGAACGATTTGTGAACGTTAGACGAGCGTGTTTAGCGTGTGACTAACGTGTGAATAACGACAGAATAGCGTTTTGACGTTCGTTTGACTTTAGTCACACGCTGAGTGCGCTAGGGAACCGTTCAGCGGTCGTTGACAGATCGCCAATGAGTCGTTCACTGCAAAGCCAACGATTAGTAACAATCAAGTAACGGTAGAGTAACGGCTGACTAACGATATCCGAACGCGTGCAACGCTCATCGAACGTTAGTAAAACGTTCCATTAACGTTCTTTAACGTTCTTCAGCGTTTAAAATTAAACGTTGAAGAACGCTGGTGTCAGTGAGAACGTTTGTGCATGTTCAAAACTTTTTGTCCGGATCAGCGTTCTCCGCCGATTCCCGACGATCACCGACATTCACTAACGTTCACAAGGGTTCACACAACGCTCTTCTGGCGCTATCCCAGCGACCATGGGCGACTACCAACTTTTCCTCAAATGCCAAAGAACGCTGACCAGAACGTCATGGTGTGACGGGCTCATTATGGATTGGTCATTGGCGTTACATGTATGTATTAGTCATTGGTTCTGTCCTTGTGCACCCCCCCCCCCCAACACGTTGACATTTTGTCATAATCCTCGCAAAGCTACATAGTACGAATACGTTCACAATTGCAACGACTACTGTCTGTTTAGGGAGCATTACTCTATTATCAATTCTTTAACCCTTTATTCCATGAATATTCATGGTATACTGTACCCGTTATTAATATTAATTAATTAATTAAATTAAATTAACCCATTCCTTCATGCTGACGCTTTTTCTCACCCATCTAAAGCAACTATTTGAAACCATCGTTAAACATAGAGCACTTGTCCCATAAAAGGAAATGCTCAAAATATTTTATCACAATGGTTTCAAAACACAATTCTAAACCTTTCTCTAGTAAATACTTTTTTGGTAGATTTATTCAAAGAGGATTGGTCTAAATAGAGTCTAGGGGAGAGTGGGTTGTTCGATCATCTTATATGGTTGATGACCAGATCTAAGATAGTCTATAAGCAAACAGAGCGGATCATACCTGACCATGAGCCGTCTGATCTGGATCTACTCTGTTTGCAAAGGTATCAAGCAGTGTCTCTGAAGTAAAACTTGAGGTGCAGATTATTGCTAGCGTTGACATTCGCCTGCTGTGCCCATGTGCTTGTGTTACTAAGACCCCATACACGGAACATATGCAAATAGTGTAAACCAACACTTTTTCATATACTAAAATGGTTTTGACTGGTTGGTTTCTTTTACAGGACATCCTGATCCCCAATACACACAAGCACGCACGCACGCACGCAAGCACGCACGCAAGCATGCAAGCACGCACATACCACTGCCAGCACCACCAACATCATCAAGAATGGATGGGTTCAAAAATGCAGTTTCGACGAGTTCACTTGACATTAACTTGGAGTTAAGTGTATTTTATTCATTTACTGTCACAATGAAAGAAATAACACTGAAATATAACACTGCACGCAAAATTTTGAATGTTAACCCTTTCGCTGCCAATGCCGGCTCTGTGATTACCTATGCAAACAGTTTGGACCCAGATGAGACGCCGAATAACTCGGCGTCTCATCAGGATCCAAACTGTTTGTTTCTGTTACTATGTTTTTGAAACAAAAATGAAGAAAAAAAATGAAAATTCGTAGCAGACTACAAAGTTAGCAGACGACATAATTTGGCAGCGAAAGGGTTAAAGGGACGATGCACATTACTCCAAACGGGTCATTCGAGTCAGCCTATATTTTACTTAGAAATTTTATCGATGTAGCAGCTTAATGCAAGTCGAAATAACACCGAAAGCTTCTGTGGGAGCTTTCAGCATTACCTGCGACCAGCATCAAGCTCTATCGCATATGTATATAGATATGTGCAGTGATGATTTTTAGAATAATTTAGTATTACAAATTTTGGAAGGGATCGCATTTTCAACTCGAGTTAAATCGAATTTCGAATTATCCGAGTTCGATAAATCGAGGTTCCGCTGTACAATTTGCAGACTACGTAACTTTTCTTTTTTTTCATTGCTGCTTTTGCTTTCAAAGGATCTCCTACTTTCAGAATTTCTACTCAATCAGTCTATGCAAAAAGGTCGATTTTGTGATCATCAAACATTTTTTCGGATGCATTTGCCAAACCTATGGAATACTTGATTTCCCTTTATCAGGATAATCTCGGAGAAAGTGTGATGTGACCAGGTACATATGTAATCTACAACCTGCGCTGCAGGTTTTATACGAATTTCACCCGAAAAGTTTATCCTCTCCTACATACGAGTATAAATGGGTTTTTTCACGCCATTGCAGACAGAGTAGACATAGATAGGGTCTGTTCTGTTTGCTTATACTATAGTATAGGTCTGATTCTACAGTTTCTTCCGTGTTCATATGCCTTTATAAAACAATCTAATTATCATTCATGATGTCATTCTTAAATGCATGAATATTAAACAGGTAAGGGATGAGATGATAGGCGCTCGATGTCAGCGCGAAAAACTAGTTCGATCCCAGGCCAGATCATATAAACGATTGGTACAATTAGCATACACAGTCGGTGCTTAACAGTGATACATATAATTGATTTGGTGTCAGGATAATGTTACTGTATGCGAGTTGAAAGCTTAAAATCCGATCACGTAGTATTGCTTTAAATTGGGACAGGAGAGAGCTCAATGCAGATTTTAAGTCATATAGAACGCTTCAAATGGACTATTACCCTGCATTAACCATTTCGGCGCCAAATTTCTAATTGTCGTCTGCAATCCAAGTTTGTTAAATAATTCAATAAGGTAAGGAAATGAGATAAATAAATGCAAATTTCAAAGGAATAAGCACAGATATAGGAATACAGATTGAGACAAAAAGTGAAGTCCCTGATCAGACGCCGCCTTGAAAAGGCGGCGTCTGATCTGGGACTGCACTATTTGTCGTGGTGCATTTATGCGACATTGGCGGTGAAAGGGTTAATGCTTCCGTATCTCTTAACCATATCATTTATACGAACGCTTGTTCACTCCTTTGCAAACAGAATAGACCTATCCACATTGATTTGTACAGCATGTTAAAGGTTAATTAGAGGTTTAGAGTATCATGTATCACTTGATTTCACGTGATCTATTCTTCAAACATCTTTCTGCATATTTAGTCGTTTATTTTGTCGTTGCGTTTTTTCGTTGTGTTTTGTTCCTTTTTTAAAATCAAACATTGAACACTTTCTTTTTACCATGTCCTTCATATTAATGCCTTTTAATGCATTGCAAACAGGGTAGATCCAAATCAGACGGATCCTTCGGGATCTGTCTGATCAGGGTCTGCTCTTTCTGCCTATTAAATTATAATAGATCTAATTTTACTGTTTGTACTAAAACCAAAAGATTCTATGTTCATATGCCATTATTATACTCCTCTAATAAATATTCATGATGTTATTTTTTTTCATGAATATTCAACAGGAAACGGGTTAATTCAAGATTGAAAAATAATGATGAACGTTCTTAGAAAGCTTTAAAAACCAATATAACACAAGTGACGAGAAATCAAGTGTTCGTGTTTGGTACAGTACTGGGATTTTTCCTTCCAGTACAAACTTGCAACAAGTGCCGGCGTTAGATAGCACAGTCTCACTAGCGTACAGCACAGGACATCATTTCCAATCATTATCAGCTTTTCCAGTGGAACCGCAAATTGAGATTTACGTGATTTGGGTAGTGTTTAAGAGTGCTCAATTCGGATAACTTACATAGATCTGTACGTGACATATTTAGAACTTGTACAGTTTTTTTGTTTCTGATTTTGGTACAAGTGGCAGAAGGTCAGTTGTACTGGAGAAGCTTGTGTCAGTTAGACGGAATTAAAAATTCCCAGACGGAATTTCTTACGGAAGTGTTATGATTAATAATTAACTATATTTATGGCAAGAAGCAATATTCTTTAGATAAATTGAAATAATATTGTGGATTTTCTTCGTTTTATCGTAACAATGTTTGGACTACAAAGGTGGTATTTTATATATACTGTGAGATATATGATATTGTATATTCAATAAGAGTGTGGTATGATAATTAGATTTTGGCAAGTATTCTAACACCAAATATAATCCTGGATTTGTCAACTGAGAAAATGTCCGTCCAGTCCTTCACCTTCGAGGTCCCGAAAGTGAAAAAGCGGAAATGGGGAAAGCCAAAACCTGGAGAAAGCTTAAAGGTAAGACAGTAATTTTATTTATAAATATATTTGAAAGCTGTGTAGAACCACATAAGTGTGGTTCAACAATAATGTTTACCCTTTCCTCCAGGAAGATTCATGTAATAATTAGTTATATTATGGATATTAATTGGGTCTATTCTGTTTGCAAATGCATACAAAGGCGTATTTATAGAATAAACAGTTTCGATGACCTTTTTTTAACTAGTGTAACAAGCAGTGAAGACCTCGATCAGACACCATGCTGCTATCACGGCGTCTGATGGGGATATCTAGCTACATGTGTAGTTGAACACCACTATAGCACACTCCTGACATAATGAATTCTTGCTTTTTACAAATTAGTATTACAGTAAAACCTCTCTGTAACGGCCATATAATTGTGTTAAATAGATGGTATTTAAGGCAGGTGGCTGCTTAAAGCAATGTGAAAGTAAAACAGAACGTTCTTATACCTGCCATTAACATAAAATACTTGATGTAATTTAGTGGCCGTTATAGAGAAGTTTTACTGTAGTACTCCGACTTCTTAATTTGTTTTATTAAGGGCTGGATATATTGATGTTCGGGTATACATGTAGCGAAGAATATAACAAAGTTTCCAGGACTTCGTTATATGTATTTTGACTGTTTATATAGAACTGTCTTTACTTCAGATGTCCATGACAATAATGAAGACCCGACTTTTCAATACTTTATTTTATGGATATACGGAAATAGGACATAGCGAACTATGTTTGTTGGAATTTTTTATAGTTATGTTTGACATTATATTTTGAAGTACGTTTACATTAGATGTTCTTGAAAATAATGATTATCCAGATTACATACCACGTCTGTGATGTACGGTTTCGCTAGATTCTATCTATTCACATATCACGTGTGATGCACGGTCTCGCTAGATTCTTTCTATTCACATACCAGGTCTTTGATGTACGGTCTCGCTAGGTTCTCTCTATTCACATACCACACATATGATGTACGGTTTCGCTAGGTTCTCTCTATTCCGATACCACGTCTGTGATGTACGGTCTCGTTAGGTTCATCTTCTCTCTAACCACGTCTGTGAAGTACGGTCTCGCTAGGTTCAACTTCTCTCTAACTACGCCTGTGAAGTACGGTATCGCTAGGTTCAACTTCTCTCTAACCACCTCTGTGAAGTACGGCCTCGCTAGGTTCTCTCTATTCCGATACCACGTCTGTGATGTACGGTCTCGCTAGGTTCAACTTCTCTCTAACCACGTCTGTGAAGTACGGTCTCGCTAGGTTCTCTCTATTCCGATACCACGTATGTGATTTATGCTCTCGCTAGGTTCAACTTCTCTCTAACCACGTCTGTGAAGTATGGTCTCGCTAGGTTCTCTCTATTCCGATACCACGTATGTGATTTATGCTCTCGCTAGGTTCAACTTCTCTCTAACCACGTCTGTGATGTACGGTCTCGCTAGGTTCAACTTCTCTCTAACCACGTCTGTGAAGTATGGTCTCGCTAGTTTCTCTTTATTCACATACCACGTATGTGATTTATGCTCTCGCTAGGTTCAACTTCTCTCTAACCACGTCTGTGAAGTATGGTCTCGCTAGGTTCTCTCTATTCCGATACCACGTATGTGATTTATGCTCTCGCTAGGTTCAACTTCTCTCTAACCACGTCTGTGAAGTACAGCATCGCTAGGTTCTCTCTGTTTTAAATGACGTATGATTATTTTACCATATTACGGCTCATCGCTGTTTAATCCTTAACCGCATATAAACATCTATTCGTGTCTTTGCGAATAGAGCAGACCAAGACTAGACGGTTCCTTGAGGAACTGTCTGGTCAGGGCATGCCCTGTTTGCGTATGGAATAATATTATATAGATTTATTTCTACAGTTTTGACCGCAACCAGAAATTCCAGAGTTCGTGTACTATTATAAGAATTCATCTATTCAATATTTATGATTCCATTATATCTAACATGCAAAGCTATGAAGGAAAAGGTTAAAAACTACATAGGGGTTTAAGCATGGACAATGACAAGACATGAATGTAAATATGGATACTGATACTTGTTCGACTATCTCCATTTTATAACGATGGCAATACTTTTCGTACAACTATTGTGCAGTGAAATTTATGTACAGTAAGCATAGAGCGAATTACACGTTTCACAGACGAGTTTATGTAAAACGTTTGTCGGGGAGTTTATGTAAGTTTACATAAGGCGAAGTTCAACTTCTGCTGTGAAGTTTATGTAGACATAAAGCGAAGTACAAGAGCTGTTGTGGAGTTTGTGTAAATATAAAGCGAAGTACAACTTCTGCTGTGGAGTTTGTGTAAACATAAAGCGAAGTACACCTTCTGCTATGAAGTTTATCTAAACATAAAGCAAAGTACCACTTTAATAATAGAGTGTATATAAACATAAAACGAAGTACACCTTTTAGTATAGGGTTTATGTAAACTTAAAGTGAAGTGCATTTGTGTACAGTTTATGTAAGCATAAAGTTAAGTACAAGTTTTACAGTTTATATAAGTATAAAGTGAAGTACAATTTTTACAGTTTATGCAAGCATAAAGTGAAGTACATTTTTTACAGTTTATGTAAGCATAAAGTGAAGTACAATTTTTACAGTTTATGTAAGCATTAAGTGAAGTGCAATTTTTACAGTTTATGTAAACATTAAGCCAATTACATCGTTTACAACGGAATTTATGTCTTCATAGGGCGATTTATTATTTTAACAGTTTATAGAAAAAAATATGTTAAATACATCCTTTACTCTGGGTTTCTCTAATGTAAAGCGAACCAACCTTTACTTCTGAGTTTATCTAATCATTATTAAGCGTAGTATCATTATTCATAATCATTCTTTATTTACAAACATAAAGCGAATTACAGTAAATATCCTTCACCAGTGTATGAATAAAACTATATGTGTGCATGTGTGTGTGTAGTGTTGTTTTTTTTGGTTTTTTAGGGTTGTGTTTTTGGGGTTTTTTTTAGGGGGGTCTAAACAACGAAAACAACACGTGGTTGCTAAATGCAGGGCGAAAGTACTGTAAAAAGCTCCGACTGGAGGATTTTTGTATAATGTTAACGCTGCATTAAGCTACCATTTGCCTTTCAGACGCAAACTTATTTTAATGGTCACCATAGACAATGGTTTACTGTACATTAGAATTGTCCTAAATGGTAATTCATTTATTGACCACCAGTCTTAAACATCAGGTCGTTGCATAGTGCAGGGAAAGGGCAAAACAGAAAGCTCACTCAGGAGCTTCCTGCATTACGTTTGACCTGCTTTAAGCTACCACCTGCCTTATACAGAGACCAATACTTAAGCATCTTTTTGATGGCCACTAAAGACAGGATCTACTGAATATGTGAAATGTAACTGTTTCAGCGAAATTTATGTAAACATAAAACGAGGTATAACTTTTACAACAGGGATTAACACTTAAAAAGCTTTGTAAAATGTTTAGACCAGATCAAAGGGCTCATGAGGACAAAACTCTTTGAGCAGGGTCTGCATTGTTTGTCATACAAATAATTTTCTTCAGTGATAAATCATGGATGAAATATTTGTTTGATTATTATTTAGAAAAGGAGGTACTAGTTTTAATTATTCACCAGATTAAGGGTTCAAACGATATACAATCTTACAGTGGGATTTATGTAAATATTAAGAGAAACACAAGTTTTAAAGCAGGGTATATGTAATTAAAACATAACGGGGAATAGCAGTTAAAGCATGGCAAGGTAAACATAGCGAGATGCAAAGATTGCAGAATGATGTATATTACAATTTACAGAAAGAGAAGAAACGAGGGAGAGATTTGTATATGTAGACATACAATGTACGTACATATAGACAGAAAAACAGAGAGAGAGAGAGAGAGAGAGAGAGAGAAAGAGAGACAGAGACAGACAGACATACAGGCAGACAGACAGAGACAGACAGACAGAGAGACAGAGAGACAGAGACAGACAGACAGACAGAGACAGAGACAGAGGCAAAGAGAGAGAGGGGGGCCCAGAGAGAGAGAGAGAGAGAGAGAGAGAGAGAGAGAGAGAGAGAGAGGAGAGAGAGAGGGGGGGGCCTAGAGAGAGAGAGAGAGAGAGAGAGAGAGAGAGAGAGAGAGAGAGAGAGCAGGTTTTTTTCAAACCTAGTACTGTGAAAAATATTTCATTATACATGTATATGTTTTATACCTTAATGACTAATTCTTGTGTTTCATTTTCGGTGTTGATTAAACAAACACAAATACTTTGAAGGTTTGTAGGTTTCGTAGAGCTAACTGTAGCGGCTTAGACCGAAGACAACCATGTCGATACTGGGCCACGTTGGACGCCAATTACGTAGATCCTGTGATGGCTGGTTAAACCAGCTAACCGTAATGGTTTCTATGTACGAAATGTATATCGTGTCGATGAATATAATTATGTGTGTATATATGAAATATGATAATAAAAATGATAAGTTAATGTGCAAACAATACCCGGTTCATGTTAAGATATAAACATTGTACACAAAACAACAATTGCACGATGTAGGCGTAGCGAGAGTAACCCGGCCAAGTACAAATGTCCAGCTCCATTCGCACATGTAAACAGAGTAGACCCTGATCAGACAGAATTCCTACATGAGTTGTCTGAACTGGGTTTGTCTGATTACAAATGTATAAACATGCAACTTTATCAAGTAATGGATTAGTACAGTAGTAATTATTTGAATGCCGGAATTGCCGACCTGGAAAATTATCCACAAAATGCATTAACAGAAGCAGACAGGAACGACGAAATTGACAGACAATGAAGAAAATCGAGAACACATACCTGGCAAGCGGTTGTAGATGTTTATAACATTGAAAATATAGTGAAACAGTTGTAGATGTTTATAACATTGAAGATATAGTAAAACAGTTGTAGATGTTAATAACATTGAAGATATAGTAAAACAGTTGTAGATGTCTATTACATTGAATATATAGTGAAACAGTTGTAAATGTTTGTAACATTGAATATACAGTAAAACAGTTGTAAATGTTTATTACATTGAAGATATAGTAAAACAGTTGTAGATGGACATGTTTCCAGCTCCATAAACTCTTAAATGTTCCTTCATATAAGAGTTGTGCATATACATGTATTCCTTTGAAAACAGAGTATACATGTACTCTTATCAGACGGCTCTTGTAGCAGTCCTGTGATCTGGATCTGCTCTATTTGCGTATGATATCATATAGATTTGGTCCTACAACCAACAATTACCGTTTAAATTTTAACTTTAGTTTATGTTAATTTTAACTTAAAAGATAATTTAATGAATATTCATGAAGTGATCAATACATGCATATATATTCATAAGGGAAACGGCCATCCTTTTCAAAACTGAGGTTTCAAATTGACTGTTCAAAGATTCAAAAAGTTCATACCGTGAATATACAAAGAAAACCTGGTACATGAAGAGCGGTTTGCAGACCCTGGTGAGAGGGCTCATTGAGGAGCCCTTTCATCTTGATCTACACTGTTTTCGGGGGTGGGGGCGTTAATGACGTGTGCCGCGAACTGAAAGAGCAAAATGTTTCGTATTAATTATGGCGGATGTATTGATACGTGGGATTGGATTTATATCAGTCCGAACGAACTAATGCACACTACAGAATTTCTTACTTTATATCTTAGCTCTGTACTCCAACATTACTCGGCGTTTCATCTGGATCAAAACTGTTTGGAAAATACGATATAGGTTACGTTCAGCGGGATGAGAGTTAAACGATTCTGTGACTACTTTTGTAAACAGTTTGGATCCAGATAAAACGCCTATTAACTCAGTACTTCATAAGGGTCTGCTCTGCTTACTTATGAAACTATAATAGATCTACAGCTTCCACCAATACCGAACAAAATCTTGCTATACTTTGTATGCCTCGATAAAAAAAAACTTAATACATATTCATGATGTCATTATATTATCTTACATGGATATTCAACAGGGAAAGTGTTACTATGTGATTAAAACAAATAAAGAGGCAAATTTACTTCGAAATGGATATAGAACACATTTCTATCATCGGCGAATGTTCTCAACATTTGAAAGGTTCCAGTTACACTAGAAAATCTAAACGATTCCACAAATATATCTATAAAATAACATGGAAATACAGACACTAGTCTAGCGAGAGTTCTTCCTGTCAAAATCTTGCAACTATATCGCTGGTTGATGTCAAGACGGAGATTAAATCTTATCAATAAAAATCCAATCCCTGATGTGAAAACATTTTCCATAAAGCTCCTCTAAAGCGACCTCTGAAATAAATCTTGGAGGCAGGTTGTAGCTTAAGGCAGGACAAAAGTAATGCAGAAAGCTCCTGCAAGAGCTTTCTGCATTACTTTCGTCCTGCATTAAGCAACCACCTGCTTGTAAAGACATCCATCCTTTTTCTTTAGCCGTTTCCCAAATGAATATCCATATAGGAAAAAATGACATTATGAATGCGTTTATTTGATCGATTTTTAAGATGGTGAATGAAAACAGGATTTGTCGGCCTCGGCAGAAAACTATATAATCAGATCCTATAAACAAAACAAAGCAGACACTGATCAGACGGCTCGTACAGGAGCCGTCTCATCATGGTGTACTACGTTTGCAAATATGTGAAAAGGCGTATTTATAGAATAAAGTGTTAAGTAAGGTTCTGTTGTATTAACTAGCTTGGATTGTGTTATGAAAGCTCTGATAGAAAAAAAGTATTTCAGGCGTCTGTCGACCCTAGAACATTTGACATTTGCCATGCTGTAAACAATTGCATCTGTTCGAACCCAGCTTTGCTGTATTTTGTATTTACCTCCAGTCAGCTTCCATCAGCTATTGTGCATTCTAATGCATTGACCAGGAATGCGTGAAATATTGTTTCTTTTATAATATCTGATTCGAAGATCAGGTTCCATGCTTATAAAACTTTTTAGTTGAGTCTGAGTTCGTTCTCAAGTTTTTGATTGGTCAACGGCTCAAATCTGACCAATCAAAAGCTTGAGAACAAATTCAGACTCAACTAACGGTGGCGGTGGTCTAGTGGTAACGCGCTTGACTATCAGTCCGGAGGTCCGGGGTTCAAATCCCGGTCCCACCCGGAAATTTCAGAGACGCTTTTCCGTGTCTCCCACCCGCACATACTCTCCACCCAGGTGTTAAAATGGGTACCTGTGAGGGTCACTCGCCGGTACTGCGGCTGCATGATTGCGCCATATGTTAGCAGTGCTCAATATTGTAGGCCAATGACTCAATGACCAGGGGAGTAAATGTACAGTCGGCTGAACGGTCATTCGGACTGAAAGTAGACTATAACTAGGTACTTTACTAACTAAAAAGCTTTATAAGCATGGACCCCGATGTTTCACGGAGGCGTGTTTCTTGCTGAAGTGAACACATTATTTATTAGTATAGGAGTCAGTAAAAGCAGGTGGTTTCTTAATGCAGGGCAAATGTTAATATTGAGAGGTCCTATAAGAGCTTTCTGTATAACTTTGTCCTGCATTAAGCTCCCAACTGTTTTAAAACACCAGAGGTATACGTCATTAATTTGAGTAGCATGGCTGGCTGCCATCAATAATTGGTGTAATTATGGTCCGTAACGCGGGTGGTAGCTTAACGCGGATCAAGGATAATGCAGAAAAACGCCTATATGAGCTTTCTGAATTACTTTTCCCCTGCATTAAGCTACCACCTGTCTTTCAGGACTTCTATATTCAATAAATGAATGGTCGCTTAGGACAGATTTTGCTGTAATGATATCATGAATACATTTAGCCTAACTTTCATCAAGGTATATCAATATCAGGTGATTTGGCTTTAGTAGAAACTGTATAATCAAAATTGTACAACTTCTTAAGCAATCAGAGCAGACCCTTATCAGAGAGATCCCACAGGGGCTGTCTCGTTTGGGTTTACTCTGTTTGCAAAGGTGCCAAAAGTCGATTATATTTTTTTTGGTGGGGGGGGGGTTAACTGTAATCTTGTTACTCGCACTCGCAAGTGGAACCAGCTTGGCACGCCGAGTAATTAGAAGACTTATCAGGAGCTAAGCTGTTTGACACTCGGGCAGTAGTCTCTCAGAAGTCTCATCGAAATGGCAATATTCGAAATGGCACCAGATCGGAATTAGAGGAGACATTTGTCTGTCACAGTAGAGTTTTAATCAAACAGATGGAAGCACTGTTCTCAGAGAGCTACTGTTTATGGGTTGGTGAAACACATTTATTTCAACGAATTGTATGATCAACTATTAACCCCTTCAATGCCGAATTTCCCAGAGTGGAATAGCCCATCAGTGTTTAACAATTATCCAATTAGTGTGAAAGGGTTAAACTTGCTAGAGAATAGTGAATGACAAACAGTGTAGACCCTGATCAGAGGGCTCCTCTAGGAGCCCTCTGATCTCGGTCTACACTGTTTGCAAATGGCAGTGCCCAACTGAAAGGGATAATTGTTTCCCGAGCTAAAAGGATTGGAAATTTTGCCTTGATTTGTTGGGTGCCTGGGGTAAAACGCGATGTGTATCCTTTTACACCAACGAATGTAAAAAGTGCCATTAACATGTAAATATTCTGGAAATTATAACTAGAGACACAGAGCTTAACCTGGTCTCGCTCTGATAAAACAAACATCTTCTCAAAATTTGATCTGGTGCAGTTTTGACTAATTATGATTTGACCAAGCTTTGAGAAACTATTAACCAAGTGTCAAACAGCTTGGATCCTGGTTAAGTGTCAAACAGCTTGGATCCTAGTTAAGTGCCAAATAGAATGGATCCTGGTTAACTCGACGTCTCATCTGGATCTTGTCTGATGACGATTGCGATTCAGGAGGTGCGTATAGGGTTAAAGGTTAAATACACAGGACTTAGTATGTATGGAGTACAGGGTTAATCTTCACCTTGTGAATAACCCTTTTAACCCTTCTCTTGCTGAATTTTAAAATACATTTCTCCTTCTTTACCCATGTCCTGTTGTATAATTACATATATCTTCACTGTATACAAGTATTTTGCTGTGCAAGCACTGCTGTGGAGTGCACTGGTTGCACAATCAACTTGTAGATAGTGCAGACCCTGATGAGACAGCTCCTGTAGGAGCTGTCTCATCTGGGTCTCCACTATTTACAGGTACACTGTAAAAAATTCCCGTAGCTTTTACAGGACATCCCGTTGTTTTTCCTACGGAACCGGTGCCGTAAACCAAGCACGGGTTTTAGACCGTTACCGCAATGGATTCTGGGACGTTAAAAAGTATATCACGAGGGAAAATAACGTTTGGTAAAATTACAAAAAAAGAACTTATTTTTAATTATTTGATCATTTTTCGTTTGCTAAAAGTATTATGAAGGTATAAACTGATATTTTGCTGGTATACATTGCATTCTGATTCGAACAAATGTTGATAATCATGCGAAAAAGTGCAAAAGTTGAAACCAAACTGATGATACCCCACCCATCCAGTCTTGTTCCCGCAACTTGAACACGTTGAATGATCATTGATGCGGTATTTTCGGTTTCTTTCACGGAGACACTGAGAAGGTGAATGTTAAAATGAGATCTTCCTATGGACTTCTCAGGTCCTGAGTCGGGAAAATGATAAATGATGAAGAATCGGTACATCAACTTATCATATGATTGCAAAGTTGCCTGTCTTACTGCTCAAGCCAGTGTGTTATTAAAACAGCAGAATTACTGTGAAAAGTTAATTGGACTAAATGTTATTTGCAAACATTGAAAATGCAAATCTGCAGAACGGCCCAATTCTGTTGAAATACTTCAAGTCTAAACTGGAATGAGTCGTTTCCTTGAACTGATACAGACTGAAAAAGACAATGACAAGTACCACGGCATACTGCAAGGAAATACAATTTCCATACACCAGTGCTTGGGGAGGAGATGACAAATCTGATGTTTTTAGTAGATGTAAGTTTTGTTTTATTTATTTCTTGTTGTTTTTTATGCCACCCAGCGCATATAGTAATCGCGTTGTCCGTCCTTCTGTCTGTCCTTCCATCCGTCCGTCCCAAATTCTGTGTCCCTTCTGTAACTTTTTTTTATCTTTGAATGGATTTTTTCAAAAAAAATGGCACAAATGTTCACCACACAAAGATGATGTGTCGCGTTCAACTCCCTGGTCCATTGGACAAAGGTCAAGGTCAGCCTTCAGGGCACGGGGGCCATTTCGTGGGTCTAGATAGTCTTAAAAGTAACAAAATATGATTGGGTCAATTTAGTGTTATATTATATGTTATATACAAGGGGTCTAACTACCCATTCGCAAATTTCACGACCAATTCTAAATAACGCCCGGTTTTTGGCTACCGAGATAGAATAACCACTAATATTTGGTATGAACATGAAGCGTGGACCTTGTACAAGATTTTCAAATAATATGACTTTTGATACATTCAGACGAAGCAAATACGCTAATTTTTCTTACTCGGACGACAAGTCGCAACAACTTGACCTAGCTTCTACTTAGCCAGTAACATGGCACCTGATTGACCGAGGGATGGTGCTGTGCGTTCTCGCTAACGCTTATAGGGCAAGCAAGATAACAGACACGTGGATGTTGTTATTGTAGAGGAAGCTCATAGTGGATTGAAAGAGATAGCACGAATATTCGCCTGCATTTCGGATCTGCATCAGTGTCTGCAGAGAGCTTGAGAAGTAAACAATAGTTTTTTGTCATATATGTATTGATTGCACAATCGTTTTGTCCTGAGACATCGCGATTATTGCCGTTTTACAAGGGGGCCAAGCGACAATCGAGTAAGAAAAAAATCAGCATATTTTGTAGGAATTTCACACCAGCACTGGCTACGGCTTAGTCGGAATGTATCAAAAGTTATATTATTTGAAAAATACAAGGTACACGCTTCAGGTTCGTACCAAACATTAGTGGTTATTCCATCTTGGCTGTCCAAATCCGTGCATTATTTCGAATCGGTCATGAAATTTGTGAATGGGTAGTGGACCCCTTATATATGATATAACACTAAATCGACCCAATCAATTTTTTAAACTTTTTAGACCATCTAGACCCACAAAATGGTCCCCTGTGCTTCAGGCTCAAAGATCGGGGTATAGTGTTTCACAAACACATCTTGACAAAGTTACTTTTGTGGAAACTTTGAAAAAAATCAATTATGATATTAAGATAAGTAATTCTGTGTAAACCCGCTGAATAAGCTCATACTGCTTCTCTTTGTATGAATATTAATTAGGCCAGATTTCATATAGACTGAGGGTGGTCAGCAAATTTTTATGCTATCATAGGGCAATAGTATAGTGTGTGGTAATAAATAATAGGAGCTCTCTCATCTGGGTCTACACTGTTAATTTAAAACACTTTTGTGCCAAAAGGGTTAAATCCACTGCTCATGTGATTATGTTTAAAAACTGCTGTTTTTCTTATAGGACATGGCTTCTAATGGTGAGATACAACATGTGAACAGAGCATCTTGGCCAAAGCTTGCCATGCTTGGTATGTATGAACTTAAAAAGGTTTAATGAGGGGGACAGGGGTTGGCATTCATACACTGTATGCCATGTTCTTGTTATTGAAACAAATCAGTCTATATCTTAATAAAATTAGGCTATTGTGGGGCTTGATATAGATAAGAACGCAACTGCATGATTACTTGAGAGACCAACACATGGAAATGTGAGGGTCTGTTATATAATGAAGTAGAACAACATTTGAAAATGCTATTTTCAAATGGAATCAACACATTATACTGATTTGTTATTTCCCAAGATGGAAAACAAGTATCCTAACTTAACCCATTACCCCATATTGACGCCTTTTGACACCTCTGTAAAAGTAACTTTTTTAAACCATTGATGATTGTAATAAAAGGAGCATTTGATCCTATTCCTATGAATCAAATGCTCTATTTATCACAATGGTTTCAAATATACACAATTCTAAGATTTCTTTTTTCCAGTAATTGTTCCTTTACAGTGTATTTGTTCAACAGGGTTTGGTCTAAAAATAACCTATGAGTTATGGGTTAAGACTAATTAGCATATATTCATAAAATACATGTTTTGTTTAAACACACCATACTGTCTTGAATAAGAGTATGTATGAGACTTCTCATCAGGATCCATGCTGTTTGACACAAGGTTTACTGTAATTAAAGTTACTCCGGCCAATATTATATTAAATGGATGAGGTTTATTTAGATGCAGGTTTGGACAGGCATCAACTTTTGAATTTGGGTAAAGGCCGGGGATCCAAATTTAAAATTGGAGTGATTTGGGTTTGAAGATTTCTTAAATCTCAAGGCAAAGCCAAAAATGGTCTTACTGCAGTAATACCATCTTTAGAGGACATGAAGGGTATTTTTTTCAACTTGGTCTAAACACTTTTAAATCTTAGATTTTATGGTGAGGTTTACACTATCATGCATAAAATTTTGTGAAACTTGGAATCTCTGCTAAATTATGAAATTCACTCAAAGTTGGGATATTTTCAGCTGACTGAAACAGATTTCTGTTAGAGCTCAGAAAATATTCGAACAAAGCCAAGACAAATGGTCCAAGTTTCATGGAAATCAATCAGTGATGTTGAGAAAACCATAAAAGTGTTTATTTCCAGGAGAAACCCATCTGACTGCTAGAGACTTTGGTTAAATAGTGGATGGACAAGTTATTGTCTGTTCCTCCAGTTGCTTGGAAGCTGTTTCCTTACTGTTCAGTGTGTATTATACAGTACCCAGACAAGGTAGCTGCCACATTGGGGTTCATACAGAGGTATACACAGCATTCATTCACATTTAAGTTAATCCATTAATTTACCTCATAGGCTCTTTTTATACTCAATCTCTATGAACATAGCTACTGAAAAAGTACATCTACTTTTTTTAAAAAGAGCAAAATTTAAAAGTTCTGTACATTTGAAACTATTGTGATTTATAAAAAGTGCATTTGCTCCTTTGTAGCAAATGCTCTATTTATCACCATGGTTTCAAAAAGTGATTTTTGCATTTATGCGTCAAAAGGGAATGAGTTGATACTTCTTCAGGAAAAAGAATTTTTGATACAGGAGTGCATACTGCATAGTTAACTTAGATATACCTGTACATACAACTGGTTCATGCTGTACTCTGCATTTTATATACATGTATCATATTCTGGATCCAAACTATTTCCAAAGGTATTCGCCTATTACATAGTCAATGTTAAAATTCAAATACAGCCTTGAGGACACATTTGAGAGGCATACATTTGATCTTGATCAGATGCAAAACATTGTACACCAGTATTGCCTAGCCCAGCTGTAATTTACCCTTTCCTCCATGAATATTCATAAATTTATAAGAAATAATGACATCATGAATATTTATTAGATTAATGTGTTATAATAGCACATAAACACAGGAAATTTTAGTTTAGACGGAAAGTATAGAATCATATCATATGCAAACAGAGCAGACCCTGATTAGACTGCTCCAATAGGAACCCTTTGATCTGGGTCTACTTATTCTTTGCAAAGGCATAGAAAGCGTACTTATGGAGTAAAAGGTTTAAGGCATGAGTTTGACTGTTGCAGAAAGCAGAGCCTAGTTTTACTACAAGCTTGATGTTACACAGACTCAGTCATAGCAGTTTGCTGTTAGTACCTGATATAATGGTTGCTAATGCTGGAAGTTGAAACAAAAGTTATTAAACCTTTTCTTTAATACAGTTTTAGCTCACCAGAGCACAAAGTACTCATTGTGAGCTTATGTGATTGCCTTATGTTTGTCGACGTGTGTCGTGCGTCATCAATTTGAATCTTAAAACATCTTCCCCTGTGAATCTACAGGGCTCTCAGCTTTCATCCTTGGCATATAACATCATCTGTAGGTCCTCTACAAAAGTTGTATAAATTATATCCCTGGGGTCTTAATTTGCCACACCCCATTAATTGATGTCTTGTTTTCTAGATATAAACTTAAAGTGAGAACTTTGAAAATCTTCTCCTTTGAAACTGGAAGGTTCTCAGCTTCCATACTTGTATTTGGCACACACATGTAGTATCAACTTTAGATCCTCGACGAATTTATACAAATTATACCATTGGGGGTCAAAATTGACCACGCCCAGGGATGCCTTGATTTGTATACAAACTTATAATGAGAACTTTGAAAAATTTCTGGAAGGCCTAAAGCTTTCATATTTTGCATATAACATCATCTGATTCTTTACACAAGTTATATGAATTACGTATATGCCCCTTGGGTGAAAATTGGCCTCGCCCTGAGTAGTGCCTTTTAAACATGTATATAGAAACATTTAGTGAAAGTTTTGAAAATCTTTTTCTTTGAATCTGATTTGGAACGCCTAAAGCTTTCTTCTTTGTTTGTTAACTGCAGGAGCTTTGTGGGAATCAATCAAGACTAGGAGGAGGACATCACTGGCGAATGCAAACATTCTCACACTTATAAATGATACTACCAGTGGATCGGACAGCCTGATTAAGCTTCATGCAATTGAGATATTTGTGGAGACAAGTTACTTTGCATATGAAAGTGAACTCACTCACATACAAGATACTGACTTTCGGTGCTGCAAATTCTTTGTGAAACATTTGACATTTTGATTTTTTTTATTATTGTTTAGTCAGACTAGCTGTAAAATTTGAGTTGGGAAATAAATATTCTATTCTCAGCTTAACTTTAACTATTGATGCATGCATATGCACTGTATGCCTTATTTTGTTGTTTTTAAACCCTAGTAACAGAAACAAGATCTCACGAAAGCACCTTAGTTTTTTATTGAAGAGGTTGGAGGGGCTTCATGTAACTTAAGTCAATTTTACTGGTACATTCTATGCATGACATAGACATTTATACAAATCTGTAGTCTAAACTTAGTGGTCTGATTCAGGCATATGCATGTTTGTTAGAGTTTAAGATTAAATACTAAACCCAATTCGGGTTTCCTTCATAGTCTATTTTTTAGATTCAACCTCTTTGAATAAATCTACCGAAAAGGAACATTTAATAGAGAAAAAGAAACAACTAGAATTGTGTAGTGTTGAAACCATTGTGATAAATAGAGCAGTTGTTCCTTAGGAGAAAATGCTCTATTTTTTATCACAATGGTTTCAAAAAGTGACATTTACATCTAGGCTAATATGAGGGAATGGGTTAAAAGAAATGAATAAAGGTGTAATTGTTATACTAACTAGTTATCAAAAAACGTTTTGTATATTTTACACTTTTAAATATGCTACTGAAAGTTGCTAAGTAGCACTCTATATTCTGGTAGAGCCACATGAGAAGACTCTGCAGCCTCACATTTAACCTGTTTACAGGCAAATCAAAATTAGCTCCTTATCTGGATCTTGTCTGCATGAGAAGCTGAATGTATTGAGTATCTTGAAAAAAATGCAGAAATGTTCACAGGCTTTTGCTGCAGAGGACAATTTGTTTCATCCCAGATTTGTTGAAGACACAGGAATGTTGGTCTGCTAAATGCTTTCATGAAATTAACAACGTATTGAATGTGGCATGTGTTCTCATAAAGTGGTTCTTATCAAACTTTTTTCAAGTGGCAAGTTTTAGTTGCATACTATTTCCCACAATTACTTTTTTCCACACTGTCTAATGGACAGCTTTTGTATGTATTATGCATGATTATTATGACACAGAAGTTTGATTGCTATAATGTAGAGCAACTTTTATGTTATTACCTCACAGATATACCTTTTCAAGCCCTTTACATGTAAACAGTGTACATATCAAGATCAGAAAGCTTTTATAGGATTTTTATACTCGGGGTCTGTACTGTTTGCATACGGAAGATAATACAGCAAAGATTTTTTGTTTGAGATGAAGTAAATACATGAAAATCCAAGTTCAAACAACGGTTAACAAATTCCCTGATATTGACACCTTTTGGTGCATATGTTAGTCATCTTTTGAAGCCATTGTGATAAATAGAGCTTTTGTACCAAAGAATCAAATGCTCTATTTATCACAATAGTTTCAAATCTTCAAAAATCTGAAATATTCCTTTATTCTACTATTTATGCTCCTTTTCATCAGTGCATTTACTGTTTGTTCCAGAAGATGTGTTTAAAATGTATATGCTGTGAAAAAAAGTGATGAACTCATGTTGCGGATGATGATGTGTTTTAAATTAGAAACATGCAGTGCAGACCCTGATAAGAGGGCTTCTAAAGTCTCTTTGATCTGGGTCTACACTGTTTGCAAATGTAATGAGTACTTAAATATTGGTCCATGATGTGGAAAGGGATGTAATCATTGGTTGAATATTATGGGACAGTAATTTCAATATTTATGATGTACAGATTCTTGTATGAGTGTTCAGCATGAAACTATGACAAAGTGTTCAACTGGTAGGAGACTATGACTTTGCTTTCATTGCTCCCATGACTTGTTCAGCAAAGTAATTAGTCTGATTTTCCGATGCCCTGGCTCAACTGTTTGGGTTTATGCTGTATAAATATATGCATTATGTTATAGGTGTAAAAGTTGGAACTCATTATGGCAAGGGGCACTTTGAATATGTACAAATGGTGTGGAACATGACCAGATATTGCAACAGATTCTGCATCTAATCAGAATCTACACTGTTTGATATTCACTGGCTAAAACTTTTCTTTTACAATACAGTAAAACCTCGATTATTCGATTTTTTTTATAAATAAATTTAGACCCTTTTAGGCAGGTGGCTGCTTAATGCATGATGAAAGTCGCACAGAAAGCTCATAGAGGAGCTTTCTGCATGACTTTCACCATGCATTAAGCTGCCACCTGTCTTAAAGATCGATAATAATACGTATTTTAGTGTTCGGATAATTGAGGTTTTACTGTACTTCAAATTTTTATATCAAAATGTAACATGAAATGATGAAATGATGATTTACATTCATAAGTTGGTTGTTTGATATCTAAATGTCAAAGTGCTCCATTCCTAATGTTTAGTCCTCAATGCTAATTTGTTTAACCATTTTTCTCATGATTCCGCCTAGATGTGTATTGAATATTAACCCATTACGGTTACCTGATTATATAGAGGCACATTTTGACTCATATGTTAATGTTTTTGTGTGATCATTGAAAAAATGAAAAATGGAGCATTTGTTCCAGAGGAGCAAATGCTGTACTTTCCATAATGATTTGAAAACTTTGAAATTGAAATTGAAAAATTTACTGGTAGAAATAAGAATCCATATACAATGTATATAAATCTTTTAATTGGTAAGCAAGTTTTGTTTTATATAAAGTGGATTATTTATCAATCCTTTTCTCCATAAATACGCCTTTCTATAGGCCTTTGCAAACAGAGTAGACTCAGATCAGACGGCTCGTATAGGAACCCTCTGATCAGGGTCTGATCTGTTTGCTTATTTTGTAGTACATGTAAATGATTCTACACTTTCTGCCATGACCAAAACTTCCAGTGTTCATGTGCTATTATAACTAATCAATTTCATAAATATTCATGATGCCGTTATTTCTTTCATGAATATTCATGGAAGAAAGGGTTAAAGGCAAACAGTACAGGTCTTTATCAGTTAGCTACATGTATGAACATTCTAATCTGGGTCTACACTGATTGCAAATGGTGTGAATGGTGTATCGATATGAGGTTAAGAGTCAATGTTCATCTTTTTATCAATAAACAATTCTATATTTGCAATGTTATATATAGTCTTTAAAGAAAATCCTATTCTGTATAGATTATGCATATCCAAGTTCATAGACTTGTAAGTTGAGATATCAATCAGATAATAATGCTTTGGGTCATTATCATTGATGTTTTAAACGTAGAAGAGGACTGTTGAACCAATATTTTATCTGTAAACCAAATAGCAAGAAATTTTATATTTACGGTCCTTGCAAATATTACGGTCAAAGTCCCGGCAGCTGGTTGCCTGGCATAACACCGTAAAGTTACGGACCTGACCGTTGCAAATTTTTACGGTCAAGACCGTTACATTACGGTGCAATGCCCGGCAACCAGCTGCCGGGACTTTGACCGTAAAATTTTACGGGAAATTTTTACAGTGTAGGTATATTGACGTGAATAGCAAGCGAACGGTTAAGAAATAATTTTATAATACCTTTATAACTGACATGATTACTGGTCTGCCGTTGATCTCAGTTGAATTTTTATAATGGTATGCATCCAGTTACCATGGTAATTTTTGACATGGTAGAAACTGTAGAATCAGATGCAAATACAGTGCAGACCCTGATCAGACAGATCCTAAATCTGGATCAACTATATTTGCAAAAATATGGAAAGGCATATTCTATCAGGTAAATGGTTAACACAGGACGAAAGTGATGCAAATATAAGTTTCTGCCTCAGTCAAAATTCAAGGGCGGTGTGATATGGCGGGGAACTAGCTCCTGGCCTATTTAGTCGAGTTCGATTTTCGCGCCAGATTTACCATCTTTCTAACTAAATCCTTCCTACCGACGTCTTCTGTCGCCTCTGTAAAAGTCACTTTTTGAAACTACAGTAAAACCTCTCTATAACGACCACTAAATTACATCAAGTAGTTTGTGTTAAAGGCAGGTGGCTGCTTAAAGCAAGGTGAAAGTAAATCAGAACGCTCCTATAGGAGCGTTGTTTTACTGTCACCTTGCTTTAAGCAACCACCTGCCCAAAATACCAAATAATGAGCACAATTTTGTGGTCGTTATAGAGAGGTTTTATTGTACACAATTCCACAATTCGGTAGGTTTAGTCAAAGAGTTTGAATCTAAAAATAGTCTAAGAGGGAATGGGCTAATTCATAGCCGAGATAAAAACAACACCATGGATTCAAGCATTATTATGTATATTATTGTAAAAACGTTACTTTTTATAATCGATTTTCTTACGAAAATAGTACTATTTAACACCTTTCTATCCCTTTGCTAACACAGAACACCCAAAGCTGACGAATAGTGTAGGTGTCGGTAAATCTTTGTCTCCCGATTTGTTTAAGGTTTTGAGAAACTAATATCAAACAGCTTTCATCCCAATGAGAATTTACATCACGATTCGGGCTAATGCATATCACTTTTAACCTTTATTCTCCTGTTAACAAAATGCCTCCTCAAAATCTGATCTGGTTCAGTTTTGACTATTTCCAGTTCTATCAGTCGTAACAGAAAGTATTTACCGAGTATCAAACAACTTGGCTTCTGATGAGACGCCGAGTTACTCGGCATCTAGCCGGGGTCCAAGAAGATTGCAGATGCGAGCCAGGTCTCGAATAGCGGGATATAGATTAAATTTCGGTCGTAGTTAACCCATTCCCTGATATTGACGACTTTTGACGACTGTGTAAAAGTCCCTTAATGAAACCATTGTGATAAAAGGAGCATTTGCTCCTATAGGAGCAAATGCTCTATTTATCACAATGGTTTCAAACTACAAAATTCTAAACATTTTCCTTTTCTCTAGTTAATGCTTCTTTTCAGTAGATTTATTCAAAGAGGTTGTGTCTAAAAATAGTCTATGATGCAATGGGTTAATCCTCTAATCTTTATCTACAGTGTTTGCCCATGTGTCATTTAATAACGCTTGGCAAAACTAGGTTAAGTGTGATGAAGCCATAATAGTTTATTTATTTTCTGCATCTTTACGTCATAAGTTATATTTGGATTTGATCAGGACATAATGATCACGTCAATAACTAAAGTGCTTCTAGTTTTGTCTCTTTAATAAACCTTATCCTGCTATCCGCCACGTGACGTTTGCAAACAGCTTAGATCCAGATCAGACGCCGAGTAACTCGGCGTCTTATCAGGATCCAAGTTGTTTGACACTAGATCAAAAGTTTCCCAAAAGCATGAATGCATTGAAAATAAGTAAACTTACAGCAAATTAGTGTTTGCCAATGGGCAGATATGAGTTTGGTGTACAGAGGGATGATAGTTAATTGATAAGACGCTTAAAATAACCCCATCCGTTCATCGTCCATTGTTGATTGGCAGGTCAGTGTAATGTTTACAAGGCACACGAATGATTATGGTAGTTCTAAACACATCTCAATTAAAACAAAAAATACAATGTTTCCAAATAGAAGTATTGCATAACGACGGCGAATTCAGAAAACAAGTAAACGAGGAGTTCAATCCGAAAACAATCGCTTAATTCTTAGCTTGCTAATCGCACATTGACTGGGATAATTTTCTTTTGCTAAGCTTGCCTTGACTTGGATATACTCTTTTTTTGCTAAGCGCCCCTTGGCTTGGATGTACTCTTTTTTGCTAGCGCCCCTTGGCTGGGATATACTCTTTACTTGCTAAGCGCGACTTGACTGGAATTTACACTTCTTATGCTATGCGCGCCTTGGCTGGAATATACTCTTTTCTGGCTAAGCGCGCCTTGGCTGGAACATACTCTTTTCTGGCTAAGCGCGTCTTGAATGAAGTTTACACTTCTAATGCTAAGTGTACCTGGGCTGAAATTTACTATGTTCATGCTAAGTGCGCATTGACTGGGGTTTTCTCTTTTCATGCGTATTGACTGGAGTTTACACTTCTAATATTAAGTGTTCCTTGGCTGAAATAAACTCTTTTTTATGCTAAGTGCGCAATGGCTGGAATATACTCCTTTTACGCAAAGTGCGCCTTGTTAGGCGACTCATGTATGTTTTCAGTGGTAACATGTATTAAGTTCGATTGACCGTTAGCACAACGATGTTGAATGGGTCAGTATTTGCCCTTTGAATGATGACTGTGGAATGGTCTACCATTATATATTGGTATAGTCCATACTGTATCACATGGTAAACTTTGCGCAAGGATTTTGAATACCAAATAGTGCAGACCCTGCTCAGAGGGCTCCTCTAGGAGCTGTTTGCCAATGTCAATACACACATGTCTCACATTCAAATGCCTTGCCGTCATCCCTATACAAACGTTTTTCAACTCCTTTGCAAACAGTGAATGGTCTTCACATACCAGAAGAATCGTGTGTAAATATAGTCTGATCAGGGTCTGCTCTGTATGCTAATGAATTCATAATAGACTTGGCTATACAGATATTTCCACTACCAAAACACTTTGTGTCTCATAAGCCATGATTGTAAAAACATCGGTTAAATATTCGTGACGTCATTATTTCGGATATGAATATTCAACAGGGAAATAATTAATCGCAGATGAAAGGTCATCCTTAGCTTTCCCAGAAAACCCTTTTATCACAAGTTTCCATTCAAACTGTGTACACAAAATAAACTACAGTAAAACCTCGATTATTCGAATTTTCGGTATAGAAGAATTTAGACCCTTTTAGGCAGGTGACTGCTTAATGCATGGTGAAAGTCATGCAGAAAGCTCCTAGAGGAGCTTTCTGCATGACTTTCACCATGCATTAAGCTGCCACCTGTCTTAAAGAGCGATAATAATACGTGTTTTAGTGTTCGAATGATCGAAGTTTTACTGTATATTCAATTTCTTCACAGAAAAACGAACAGTTTGGATCCTGATAAGACGCCGAATTACTCGATGTCTGTTCTGGATCTAAACTGTTTGCCAGTATTATCACAAGGTCGACAGTAATGCACTAATGTTTAATGGAAAAGTATTTATCGAAGATGTTAATTAATGGATATTTGATAGTTCTGATAATTTTGTTTACTCGGAGAGCTGCGCGGACTATTGGTGGTATCAGATCTCACATCCATTGACCGGCATAAACACACGCTCTGTCTCGCTAGTAAACAGCACGAATCATTAAGATCTCTTCCATGATAAACACATGGTATTAAGTGCATTGAAAACAGTGAAGACCGAGATCAGTTGACATGACTCTGAGCATAGGTCCACACTGCTAACCTATCTTTAAAGTATCTCCAGTTTATATGTCTCTGGAAATCTAGATAATTCTGTTCAATATTCATGGAAAATATAATGACTAAATGAATATTTATTAGCGATAAATGAAGTTATGGTCATTTTACCTTTGTAAATACTATAGAATCTGATTTATGTAATTTCATAATTAAACAAAGCAGACCTAAATCAAACGGTTCCTACAGTAGCCGTTTGATCTTGGTCTACTCTGTTTGCAATTGCGTGAAAAGGCGCTAATATAAAGGACAGAATTGACTTTTCTCAGGCTATAGAAGTAATGCACCCTTGCTCAGAGTTACTGAATACTGGTTCTCTACCAAGCTGCTGAGAAACTGTTGACCGGGGGTGTCAAACAGCTCGGAAACTAATGAAACGTCGTGTCACTCGGTTTCTCATCTGGATTGAAATTGTATGCAGAAAACGCTTAATAACTGAATCATCTGGTCAACTGGCATCGTTATTTGCACGTGTGTCCGTGTATCAGATTCTGTGAACTTGTGATTGGTAACAAACAGTTGTTGGTTCGGTTTGCTGCATAACGTCCGTTTCTGCTATCTTTGGGCTAGATAGACGAACCAGAGAGAGAGAGAGAGAGAGAGAGGGATGGAGAGAGAGCGAGAGAGAGGGCGGATACAGAGAAACCCGGGCACGATGCCCCTGCTCTTATTATCGATAGAGTTTCTCTGGTTCTTTCAGATGCCTAGTATAAAGCACTGATACACCAGACCTCGGTTTATAAAGTCTTGCTCCAAAAACTTGGTCCGTCGGGGTATTCAAACAGATGTGCAAATGCTGAGAGAAAATGCATTATGCCATGAATATGTAAACATGTGCAGCATAAGCATACCTAGAGGGCAACGCGTTTAATGAGCAGTAAACAAAAATCAGTAAATCCAGTAGATTGGTATCAAACAGGTATGAAAACGCTGACAGAATGTGTATTATATACCATAAATATGTAGATAGATGCAACAGTAGAGTATCGCTTGTGGGCAAAACGTTTGGCCCTTTACTCAATGAATATTCATGCAATGAATAATAATACCATCCATAATAGCTTTATAACTTCACTTCTAAAATGGCTATTTACAATGTTCCACCTTCCATACTTCATTAGAACTGTTTTGTGTTCACATTGTAAATGGTCAGTAGGTTTTGAAAGTTTTTTTTATAAAGTACAGTTCATGGTCTTGTGATTCACTGACACCACATTGACGATAAATCTAGAGTTATGGAACGTTAACCACGTTAACTCCATAAATAGCGTTTCTATGTCTTTGCAAACCGAGTAGATCTAGACGCTGTCTGATCAGTGTCTACTCTGGTTTCTTATGAAATAATGTAGATATGATTCTACAGTTTCTGCCATGACAAAAAATCTATTATTCCATTATAAAAACTACTAATTATTATTGATTCACAAATACGATTTTGTGAAGTTCCTTTATGTCCATCACCCCTTTTTGGCTCTACATGACCTATTCAGTGTCGCAGTGCCCTAGACTCCAAACCATATAATTTAGTGTCACAATGCCCTAGACGCCAAACCATCCAATTTAGTGTCACCGTGCCATAGACTCCAAACCATCCCATTTAGTGCCACAGTGCCCTCGACTCCAAACCATCCAATTTAGTGGCACCTTACCCTAGACTCCAAACCACCCCATTTAGTGTCACACTGCCTTAGACTCCAAACCACCCAATTTAGTGTCACAGTGCCCTTGACTCCAAACCATCCAATTTAGTGTCACAGTGCCCTTGACTCCAAACCATCCAATTTAGTGTCACAGTGCCCTTGACTCCAAACCATCCAATTCAGTAACACAGTGTCCTAGATCCAATCCTGACAATGCAACATTTTTGTGACGTTATGACTTGTTAGTTATGACGTCACATGTTTTCTTTTTTTTCAATGATTTTCATTTAGTTTCGGTTTAACGACACTGCGACACAGTTTGGTCATAAAACACAGTTAAACATAGATATCTCGAACTTCAAGGGACCATACACATTACTCCGAGACAGCAGAGGTTCGAGTCATCCGATTTCTAATCTGAACAATTTCTCAAGTTCACAGCATTAAGCAGGTCTGAAGTAATGCTCCTACAGGAGCTTTCAGCATTTCTTTAGACACGCATTAAGCTGTCACGTGTGTTTCTGGATATGATACTTTTAGAAAAAATTGTATTGTAAATTTTGGGTCTTTTCCGATGTTCGAATTTTCCGAGTTCGAGATATCGAAGTTCAACTGAATTTGATTTCGATGGTGTAACGGCAAGGAACGATTCTGTAAATGGTGTTGCTGTTACATGTAACTTCCGTGTAGTATCTCCTGTCTGCTTTTCTATTTTGACTTTTCAGTCGAACATCAATATCTCGAACTCGGATAACTTGAACTTCGAATAACTCGAAGTGAAAATTGGTTCATTCCAAAATTTACAATACAGACTTGTTCTAACATATATCACTACATAGATCTAGAAACACGTGTGAAAGCTTAATGCAGGTCGAAAGTAATGCTAAAAGCAGGAACTTTCATCATTACTTTAGACCAGCATTAAGCTGTGGACATGAGAAATTGTCCAGATTAGAAATCGATTGACTCGAATTTTGTTAGCTCGAAGTAATTTATATGCTCTCTTAAAATGATCTGAACAACGGTATTTCATCAGTTATAATATATATTTGCCCCTTTACTACATGAATGTTTATGTAAAACATAATGACGTCATGAAGATTGACTAGATTTGTTTTTATAATGGCACGTGATCACATGAAACTTTGGCCATGACATAATCGTATCTATATTATTTCATAAGCAAACAGAGCAGATCCTAATTAGACGACTCCTGTAGGAGCCGTCTGATCTGGATTTACTCTGTTTGCATAGGCGTAAAAGGCTTATACAAGCGAAGAAATCTTTGAAGAAACTGTTTGTCATTACACTATCACCAACATTCAATCAAAGTGTCGGAAAACAGGACGTAGATTAACCGACAGACCTGAAAAGTGTGGAGACACAGTATAACGCACTATGAGTATGCTTCAGACGAAATATCAAATCATTCCAGCATACACAAGCAAATAAATCTTTGAAGAAATTTTACAGGACGTACGTACGGACGGAAGGACACGCGGACAAGAGTAAAACTTAATGTCCCCGTCGCCTAAAGGCGTGGGGCATAAAACATGGTGCATACTGGGAAATCAACTGCATTATGCACTACTCTCATATGGAAATTTATATTAATGATACATAAATGTGTGTTAAACACTCATTGAAATACATTGTCTTGGATATTGCATTATGCTATGCAGCTTTAAATCAGCGGTACTGTTAAATTGCTTTTCACTGCTCTTCCTTCAATTAACTGTCTATGTGTTCCCTAATCTTGCTAACTGCGACCTGACTCTCATTTGCAAATAGATTGGACCCATATGAGATGACGAGTAACTCGGAGTCTCATCAGGATCCAAGCTGTTTGACACTCGGTCAATAGTTTCTCAAAAGCTTGATCGAGTCGAGGGTAGTGAAGCTAGCACAAGATAAACATTTGAGCGGACATTTGTTTGACTGTGATATAAAGGTTAAATATTCATCTGCTAGTTAAAACCCCTGTAATCATGTACTAGATGATTACTTAAAATATTGTTTCATGAATATTCATGTAAGAAATTATGACGTCATGAATGTTAATCAGTTTATTTGGTTATATTGACACGGGAATATGAACATAGGAAGTGTTGGCAACAGTTGAAACTGTAGAATTACGGATATCTAATATTACTTCATAAGCAAACAGAGTAGACCCATATCCTGATAGCTGTCTGATCAGGGTCTACTCTGTTTAAAAATGCACAGAAATGCATATTTATTGAATAAATGATTAACATATTGCTGCATGAATATTCATGTTAGAATTTATCAATTAAGTAATGGCCAATTAAACAAGAGCAGTATTGCTATGATACTGCAACAAAACGATCGATACATGTAACATTATTTTCAGTAGAACCTGTCTTAAGCAGCTGTCAAATTGAGGTCTAAATATGGGTATGTAAGGCAGGTGGTAGCTTAATGCAGGTCAAGCGTTATGCAAAAAGCTCCTGTAATAGCATTCTGTATCATTTTTTTCCCGGCATTAAGAAACCGCCTGCTTGTTAAGACTCCTGTGTGCGATAAATGAATGACCGCTTAGGACAGGTTCTACCGTAGCAAACAGAGCAGATGCCTGAACTGGGTCTACCCTGTTTGCAAAGTCATTATTTATGCTTGATTATTATCCAATCCATCGTACATATATATATATATATATCATGCGTAAATTATGCGATAGTTTATCGTATACCGTACGTAAATTGTGCGTGTATCGTATATTGTACATAAATCGTGCGTGCGTATATCGCATATCGTTCGTAAATTGTGCGTGCGTATATCGTACGTAAATCGTGATACCTCCATACTACTAAGGGACCGTCTGACCTGGGTCTACTCTGTTTACAAAGACGTAAAAATGTGTTTATATAAAGGAAAGGGTTAATTCACGGCCAGGCATCACTATTAACTGTTCAACATGCCATGGTCTATATGAGCCCTTCGGTACGAACGCCAATCAACAGGCTTTGTAAATAGTAGAATCAGACAAGACCAAATAATAACTTCTTCATTTCTCCACCAAACCCTATGTTGTGATGGACGGACGGACATATGGATGGATGAGATTACAGTACAAGCACTCCACACGGTGATGCTAGTGATACGTCCTAAGGAAACACGATCGCGGCTTAACACTTTCACCGCCGCAATCGTATAAATTCACCACGACAAATAGTGCAGTCCCAGATCAGACGCCGCCTTTTCAATTCTGCCTGATCAGGGACTTCACTATTTGTCTCAATCTCTATTTCTATATACATGTATATGCTTTATAACTTTGAAATTTGCATTTATTTATCTAATTTCCTTATTTTACTGACTGATTTAACAAACTTGAATTGCAAACGACAATTAGAAATTTGGCACCCAAACGTCACTAAAAAATACGCATTATCAAACAGGCATTCGACTTATCAACCTTTTACCGCATCTGCATCCGAGAGGAGCCGTCTGATCAGGGTCTGGTCTGTTTGCGCGTGGAATGGCCACACATCCTGTGAACATATGCCATAATAAACATTCATTATTTTATTAATTGTGCCAATATTTCGTATATGAATAGTTATCGGGTAAACTTGTCACCCTTAACCAGCTATTCGACACATTTCTCGTATTTGCAAACAGTTTGGTTATAGATTATACGCCGAGTAACTCGGCATCTCAACATGATCCAAGCTGTTTGACACTCGATCAATATTTCCTTAACAGCTTGATCTAACCTGAAATAGTCAAAATGGCGCCTGACCCATACTTGAACAGACATTTTTTCCCCAGCGGCATAGGGTTAAGATTGTCGGTAAACAGTAAATCCTAAACCGGACGTTAAATGTACATGAAAAACCTCTCTATAATGGTAACTAAATTACATCAATTATTGTGTGTTAAAGACAGGTGGTTGCTAATAGCAAAGTGAAAAGTAAAACAGAACGCTCCCATAGGAGCGTTCTGTTTTACTTTCACATTGCTTTAAGCAGTCACCTGCCCTAAATACCAACTAATTAACACAATTTAATGTCCGTTATAGAGAGGTTTTACTCTAGTACTTATAGATATAAGTCTTGAAGACAGGTAGCAGCATAATTCAGGGTGAAAGTCTGACTTTTACTCTGCATTAAGCAGGCACCTGCCTTTAGTATCTAAATTATTCTCAACTAGAATTCTCGTTTAGAGAGATTTTACTGTACACAACCATGGCCCCAAAATCCTCCTTTGGGACGTCTAGTAGATGTTAGTGATATCGCATACACTCATAAAACCAACAATGAGCGCATGATGTATTTGATGTTTTGGGCCATACCGGTGATTTGTTTGGTTCTTGACCTAATCATAACCCCACTCACCATTCCCAATGGACCCTTCCACGCCAATGGCCGTAATCATCTCGGAAGCGGCTGTGGCAAAGCTAATACCTGCTAAAATTTGAATATTATGTAGTTTAGACAACTACGTCGAACAAGACTTTGTGAATCTATTGATCGAGTGTACAACAGTTTGTATCCTGACGAGACGCCGAGTTACTCGGCGTCTTGTCTTTATTCAAGTTATTTGCAAATGCGAGTGGGTGGGAGCATGGCGAATAACGGGATAAGGGTTACGAGCGATTCCGGCAAATATTGTCCCCATGTTTGATTATTATAACTTTGTTTGCATTTCGATTGTGTCGAAAGAGGACTAAACACAATTTGGTAATATTTGATATATAAGCAAACAAGTGGTGGGATTTGATAGTCCAGTTCGTTTATAACGAACTCGTGTTCCTTGATTACTAACTTCCGTACCTGGCATACACAGTAGAACCTGTCTTAACATTTCGCTTGCTATTCGCGTCAATATACCTACCTGTAAATAGTGAAGACCCAGATGAGACAGCTCCTGCAGGAGCTGTCTCATCAGGGTCTGCACTATTTACAATTTGATTGTGCAACCAGTGCACTCCACAGCAATGATTGCACAGCGAAATACTTGTACACAGTGAATATATATGTAATTATACAACAGGGCATGGGTAAAGAAGGAGACATGTATTTTAAAATTCAGCAAGAGAAGGGTTAAGCGGTCATCAAAACAGGTCTAATTATGGGATTGAAAATGGAGGTCAAAAGTAATACAGAAAGCTCCGCTAGGAGATTTTTGTATTACGTTTACCCTGTATTAAACAACCACCTGCTTATAAGATTCTTCTGTCCAATCAATATAAGGTTGCTTAAGGCGGGGATGGGAAGCCTCTATTGTTTCGATGGTGCGTTGACTTTTAGCATATGGAGCGATGTCGTTTGCAGCTTCGTTGTAGCAATACAATAACCAAATATTGTAAGAAAAGGCGATGTAGCAACAAGATAAGCAGTCGTTGTAGGAACTAAACAAGCTACCTGTGTAGCAACAGCATATTCTCACGTTATAGCAAGGCAATATTCCAGTGTTGTAGCAACGAAATAATCTAGCTTTGTAGCAAGACAATAATCCAACGTAATAGTAACAGAAACTTCAGTTTTGTAAATAATCCAGTGTTGTAGTTAGACAATAATCCAGTGTTGTATTAACAAAATTATTCAGTGTTGTAGTTAGACAATAATCCAGTGTTGTATTACCAAAATAATCCAGTGTTGTAGTTAGACAATAATCCAGTGTTGTAGCAACGAATAATTCAGCTTTTTAGCAAGACAATAATCCAACGTAATAGTAACAACAATTTCGGTGTTGTAAATAATTCAGTGTTGTAGTACAAAATTAGTCTAGTGTTGTACATGTAGTAAGACAAAAATCCAGTGTTGTAGAAAGACAAAATTCCAACGTAGTAGTAACAAAATTATTCAATGTTGCAGCAGTAAGATTAGCCAGTGTTGTAGCAACAAAATCTGCGTTGCAACAAGACAAGACAATAACCCAGCGTTGTAGCAAACAAATCCAATATAACAGCTACAAGATAATCAGACGTGCACAACGTACACGTCATGGTTCCTACGACGCATTTTCTCATTCCCATAGACTGAACAGTTATCCATATAATGCTATAATGCAGTAATAAAGTTGTGTCTACTTAAGCTCAAATCTGCAACAAACATTACTTCTATCCTTTCCTTCAAACCTTTTGAAAACAAATGACCGAACGTCAAACAGTTTGGATATTGATGAGACCTCGAGCTACTGGACAATTCATACGAACCCAAGTTATTTGCAAATGCCAATCAGTTCACTCTTAACAGTCTACGGGTTATACCCCTCACTCGCAATGCAAGAATCTTGGATCTTGATAACACATGGAGTAACCCGGAGTCTCATCAGGATCCAAACTGTTGAACACTGGGTCAATATTTTCTCTTACGCTTGTGCCATGACAAGTGGTCAATAGTTTCTTAAACGTTTGTGTCATAGCATTTATTAAACAGTTTTGTGCAGTGACACTTGGTAAGTAGATTCTCAAAAGCTTGTGCCATGACACTTGGTCAATAGGTTCTCCAATGCTTGTGTCATGCCATGACGCTTATTAAAATAGTTTCTCAAAAGCGTGTGTAATGATACCTGATCACTAGTTTCTAAAAAGGCTTGTGTCCTGACATTTGGTAAATAACTTTTTAAAAGTTTGTGTCCTGCCACTTGGTAAATAGTTTTTTAAAAAGCTTCTGTCCAGACACCTGGTAGTTTGTCAAAAGCTTTGCTAACAGACTAGACCCGCATCAGACGGCTCCTGTGGAAGCATTCTGACCAGAGTCTGTTCGTTTTTTTTAACATATAATACAGTTCAGATGACATGGCAAATACATTCCTGTGTTCATATTCAATAACAAAAGTTTAGCTGATGAATATGAATATTCATGGTGTCATTATTTCTTATATTAATGTTCACCAGGGAATGGTTTAAACAAATACATGTATGCGTTATATATTGCAACGATTGGATAATATATTTATATGACCCTTACTCGTGCAATGATCGGCTTAACATACAAGTTCAATGGTGATCCATTTATATATGTGTTTCGTCATTTACCCATTGGTGCACAGCGTCCATTAAACAGGGCATGCATGCAGTGTAGACCCTTCTCAGAGGGCTTCAGGAGAAGCCATCTTATCATTGTCTTCACTGTTTGATGAAACCATCGATGTGAAAGACTTATACCAGCCAATAGTTTGTTTGTTGCTCTCCCTCAACATGATAAATGGAAGGGTTCTAAAAGAAAGTCTGGACGGGTTTACCTCAACTATATGGGAATAAAGGCGTTAACCCTTTCCCTGAAGGAGCCGTCTGAAGGGGCCGCTCCGTATGCATATGAAATTACAGTAAAACTTCTGTAATGCGACCATCTAAAAGAGGTATATATCTGGGTGGTAGAGGCAGGTGGTAGCTTAATGCAGGACAAAAGTAATGCAAAAAGCTCCAAGAGGAGCTTTCTGCATTGCTTTTGCCCTGCATTAAGCAACCACTTGCTTATAACGACACCCATGTTTATTCATTAAGTGGTCGCATTAGAGGAGTTTTACTGTATAACAGATCTGATTCTACAGTTTCTACCAGCACCAGATATCCATGTAGACAATTGGCATTATAAAATGCTTTTAATAAAAATTTACATTCATGATATCAATATTTCTTACACGAATATTCAACAGAGACAGGGTGAATAGAACATATCTGAAGGGTGAAACAAACATCATATTAATTTGATTCTTGATCATCCTTGACCGCTTCCCGACCCCCTTAACCCTTTTAACCCGTTACCTTAATCCTTAGCCGCGACCAGACTCACATTTGCAAGGGCGGCTTGGATCAAGATGAGACGCCGAATATCTCGGCGTCTCCCGAGGAATCATGTTTTATATTCGGGTACTAGTTTCTCAAAAGATTTATCAAATCAGGAATAGACATGTTCGCACCAGATCCAAATATGAGCATTTGTTCCAACGGCACAAGCGTTAACAGCTAACAATGTTAAGTACGGCTGCTTGTAGTTTCAGTTAATCACTTGAATGATTTGTCTTCCCGAATGATAGCATTACAGTAGAAACTGTCTTAAGTGGCCATCAAAAAGATATCTAATTATGGATCTGTTAAGGCAGGTGGTAGCTTAATGCAGGTTAAAAGTAATGCAGAAAGCTCTTATAAGAGCTTTCTGCATTACTTTTGCCCTGCATTAAGCACCCACCTGTTTTAAGACTCCTATGTTTAATAAATGACTCGCCGCTTAGGATATGCTCTAGTGTAGTCATGAAAGTGAAAACGCATTAATCAGTTCCGACAAATGTGGGATAATGTTTGCAAACTGCAGACCCCTTAACCCTTTCCCTGTTGAATATTGATGTAAGAAATTATGACAACATGCATATTTTTTCGCTGATTTATATAATGGCATATCTACATGTACATATATGATTTTATGGTATTATTAGAAACTGTAGTCAGATTTTTTATAATTTCAAAAGGAAACAGAACATCTTTAAGGATAAGATTAAAAGTTGGTACGTGGTTCTGGACGCCCGCTGTTCAAATACAATACACGCCTTCTAAAACGGAAATTTAATAAAGAAGCATGTGGACTTTAAAGACAGTTGATTGATTAACCCATTACTCCATGAATATTTATGAAAGAAATAATATCACCATGGATATTAATTTGAATAAATGTTATAATAGCACATGGACGCAGGAATGTTTTGGCCATTAGCGGAAACTGTAGAATCCTAATATGTATTATAACGTAAGCAAATAGAGCAGACCCTGATTAAACAGATCCTGTAGGAGCCATCTGATCTGGGTCTTAACTCTGTTTGCAAAGGCATAGAAAGGCATAGAAAGACATAGAAAGGCATAGAAAGGCGTATTTATGAAGCTAAGAGTTAATGTAGGATGAAAGTCCTGCAGCAAGCTCCCAAAAGAGCATTCTGCATCAGAGGTCCAAATAAGACGCGTTAACTTAACTCTTTCGCTGCCAAACTCTGTTATCTGCTAACTTTGTCGTCTGCTACAAATTTTCATTTTTTTGATTTTCTTCATTTTTGTTTCGAAAACATAGTAACAGTAACAAACAGTTTGGATCCTGATGAGACGCCGAGTTACTCGGCGTCTCATCTGGATCCAAACTGTTTGCATAGGTAATCGCAGATCTGGAATTGGCAGCGAAAGGGTTAAACAGCTTCAAAAGTAGCTTCTTTATATCTCCTCCAAACCGTAAACTGTGACGATTCTGAAGTGTTGTCACAGTATAGGGATTTGTGGAGAAATTATGATTTTAGTATTTGGGTATGCACGTTTATCTGTAGCTCTGTTGCCTGACGTCCATCATGCATTAAGCTGTCACCTATCTTAAACCCATTACCTCATACGCTATTGTTAGATACAACCTCTTTGAGTAAATCTACCAAAAAGGAGCATTAACTAGAGAAAAGGATTGTTTTTAGAATTTTGTAGTTTGAAACCATTGTTATAAATAGAGCATTTGCTCCTATAGGAGCAAATGCTCTATTTATAACAATGGCTTCACAAAGCGACTTTTACAGAGTCGTCAAAAGTCGTCAATATGAGGGAATGGATTAAGACCGGTATTAATAATACTGTTTTCTATCAGTATAGGTAAATAAGATGAGGGTTCGGCACCTTTTCTCCTGTCCCGGCGTCATAGAACTTATATAGTGTTGCGGTGCCGTAAAACTCAACCTAACCCGTCCAGTTTAGACGGGAGATTACTGTAGTTATTGTTATGTCGATACGGCGATGGGCAAACAAATCAAATTGTCGGAACCCTTCAATATATTTGTCTATCAAATACGCGAACCACATGAAATGAGTTTGACAGAGTGAACGAGAAAAAAGTAGGGAATTATTGATGGCGTCCTACGTACGCGGCTAAACCTCTAGAATGCGAATACAATAAAACTCTTCTAAACCGGCCATTTAGTTTAGTATAAGTATCGATTTTGAAGAAAGGTGGCAGTTTAATGCACGGTGAAAGTCGTGCAGAAAGCTCCCCAAGGAGCTTTCTGCAGGACCTTCATCCTGCATTAAGCAGACACCTGCCTCAAAGTATCTAAATTCTTCTCTCTTAGAATTCTGATTTAGAGAGGGTTTATTGTACTAACCATAAGTATGTTCCTTAATCTGACGTGCAGATGGTAGCTTAACCCTTTACTCCGTGAATCTTAATACATGTAATACTTGAACGGATTACTTTGCACCGCAGACAAATAGTACATGTATTATAGTTGCAAAGATTTAATGCGTCAACTAACTCAAACTCTGTTGCGACTCTATCCCACAGGGGGCGGTGTCCTACTATGTTGCGACTCTATCCCACAGGGGGCGGTGTCCTACTATGTTGCGACTCTATCACACAGGGGGCGGTGTCCTACTATGTTGCGACTCTATCCCACAGGGGGCGGTGTCCTACTATGTTGCGACTCTATCCCACAGAGGGCGGTGTCCTACTATGTTGCGACTCTATCCCACAGGGGGCGGTGTCCTACTATGTTGCGACTCTATCACACAGGGGGCGGTGTCCTACTATGTTGCGACTCTATCACACAGGGGACGGTGTCCTACTATGTTGCGACTATCCCACAGGGGACGGTGTCCTACTATGTTGCGACTCTATCACACAGGGGGCGGTGTCCTACTATGTTGCGACTCTATCACACAGGGGGCGGTGTCCTACTATGTTGCGACTCTATCCCACATGGGGCGGTGTCCTACTATGTTGCGACTCTATCACACAGGGGGCGGTGTCCTACTATGTTGCGACTCTATCCCACAGGGGGCGATGTCCTACTATGTTGCGACTCTATCCCACAGAGGGCGGTGTCCTACTATGTTGCGACTATATCCCACAGGGGGCGGTGTCCTACTATGTTGCGACTCTATCCCACAGGGGGCGGTGTCCTACTATGTTGCGACTCTATCACACAGGGGGCGGTGTCCTACTATGTTGCGACTCTATCATACAGGGGGCGGTGTCCTACTATGTTGCGACTCTATCCCACAGGGGGCGGTTTCCTACTATGTTGCGACTCTATTCCACAGGGGGCGGTGTCCTACTCTGTTGCGACTCTATCCCACAAGGGGTGCCGAATAAATGCACCACGACAAATAGTGCAGTCCCAGATCAGACGCCGCCTTTTCAAGGCGGCGTCGGATCAGGGACTTCACTTTTGTCTAAAACTCTATTTCTATATATTTGCTTTATTCCTGTGACATTCGCATTTATTTATCTCATTTCCTTATTTTACCAAATGATTTAACAAAAATGGTTTGCAGACGACAGTTAGAAATTTGGTGCCGAAAGGGTTAATTTAACGTCGGGTTTAGGTTTTTTTTATTGTAGCCCCATTCCCATATATACATACTGATGAAAAAGCTTGTTATCTTTTAAATATTGTTTTAATTAACCTTTAGCCTGCTGAGCAAAATGTTTTTCAGGCTTTTTCATACAATAGAATTTCAAATTTCAGGCTATAATCAGTTGTCTTTACCAAAATGCAGTCAGGGTGCCACCTAATTTGGACACTGTTGAGACGCCGAGTTACTCGACGTCTCATCTGGATCCAAACTGTTTGCATAGGAAAGTGTTCATTAACCCACAGCAGGCTAAATGCTAACATTTTTCCTGCTGTGAGAAAAACAATAATAACTTCACAAAGTTAGTTCTGGTGCAAACTTCCAATTCAAATAAACGTTTTTGTTGAGTGTTTGTCTTAGTGTCAAATATTTTGGATTACGACGAGACGCGAAACGTCTTGACATCTCATCTGGGTCCAAGCTATTTGCATATGCCAGTAAAGTCTCGAATAGCGTTACATGTGTATAAAGACTAATGTTTAATTAAACTAGGTATGCATATATGTTTTTTCTCCTCAATTAAACGTAATCTGCTGTTAAAACGTTTGGCTGTTAAAACACTTGCTCATGTTTCGCGATTTGATTAGTCTTTGGAAATTTCTGACCCACTTGCAAATGTCTGGAGAATGCATGTACAGATATACTTGATGCATTATCTAAACCAGGGTGCTTGTAACAACCAACCCAATCGCGACTGGCTGTAAGATAATTAATTCTTATACAGTTAAACCGCTCTAAACCAGAAGTTTAGTAGAGGGGAATTTAGGCACTTTTAGACAAGAGGTCGCTTAATGCAGCGTGAAAGTCATGCTGAAAGTTCCTAGAGGAGCTTTATTGCAACGCAAAATGTAATAGCGGCGCAAAATGTAATACGTATTTCAAAATGCGTTGATTTATTACATTATGCTGAAAAAAACTGTTAACGCAAACTGTAATAATGATGCAAAATGTAATAAACTTTGAAACGTGTATTCTTAACTATATTAGCGACTTTCAAGGAGAAATTGATTTACAAGTAAAATATACCTTTTCTGGCAACAGGAGACTGTGGAAGTGGAAGCGGTCGAGTGAAAAATCTTAAAATTCATTTTATAAACAAGCAAATATCAAAATACACCAGATGAAGAGAAGATGTTGCTAGATGTTAATAGTTTACGTAGTCTAAAGAGGTTCAATATCATGAAGGAAATTATTACAATTTGTGTGATTACATTTTGTGTTGATAGGCTTACTTTTAACCAATGCAAAATGTAATAACGATGCAAAATGTAATAAACTGTGAGACGGGCCTGATTCATACCGTACAACTTTTTGTCCGTTAGCAGCGTTAACCCTTTCCCTCATAGATACATGTACGTGTTTTCCCGCATTGGCAAATAAAGAAGACACAGATGAGACTCATCTGGATCTGCTCTGTTTGCTTATAGAGTAAGATAAATATGTTTATTGAGTTTCAGAAATGATTGAAACATTCCACTGTCCATTTTATGTTATAACAAATGTGTCCCTGAATATTCAATAGGTATTTTGAATCCTGAATAAATACTGAACATAGAAAGGGTTGTTACGTGACGGGACATGGCATGCACACACAGATTACATAATGTTAAAGGCCTGGCAGAGAATTAATATCATGCGTAAATTAAAATATGTTCTGGATAGAAAATCACTTGAAATAATCTACCTGAGCTTTGTGAGACCCTTACTCGAATACGCAGATGTTGTCTTGTACAACTGTACATCGAATGAAAAACATAACCTAAATAAAATCCAGCATGAGGCCGCAAGGATAGTTACTGGTGCAACTAAATTCATATTTATTGCAAATCCTGAAAAGGAAACTGGTTGGGAATCTCTAGAGATCAGAAGAAGAAAACATAAGCTCTTTTATTCTACAAAATGATCCATAATGAAACGCCAGAATACCTGTCTTCTCTTGTTCCTTCTGTTGTAGGTACCCAAACCGATTACCCACTAAGAAATCGTCACAACCTTAAATATATACATGCCCGCACAAAACTCTACATTGATTCCTTTCTACCTTCCGTTGTCAGAGAGTGGAATTCTCTCCCTTTGGAAGTTAGAAATTACGGTTCCTTTTCAACTTTCAAGACTGCAATAAATCGGACAGTTACTCCTCCACCTCTATACTTTTATACAGGGAACAGGAAGGCGTAAATACTTCACATGCGCCTTAGAACAAACTGTAGCTCTCTAAATCTCACACTTTTCCAAAAGAATATTGTAGAATCTCCTCTGTGCATGTGTGGTGATATTGAGAGCACTGAACACTTCTTGTTTGTATAAACCACTATATTCCACGTATACGTCTTTTAAATTCAGCCAGGCCAATCCGTCCTGTTACAGTTAAACTTCTTTTAAATGGGGACTTGTGACTAGATGTCAAAAGTAACTCCACCATTTTCCAAGCAGTTCAAATGTTTATCTTGGAATCATGGCGGTTTGTTTAAGCCCCACGCGGCTCCTTGTGGGAGAGTATCCGAGTATTGCCCGCATCTTCTAGTGCCGTTTTACTCGACTTTCTCCTTTTGACCATTTTATTTTCTTTGTATTTGCATTAATATATTTACTTTGAATCGTCTTAGACATTTCTGAATGAGAATTATTAGTGTAATCATTTTCTTGTTGAGATATGCTCAAGCCGCTGAAAATGCATACGTTCTACGAACGTACATAAATATATGGGCATTCGTTTTCTTGATTTACTCGACAACAAACTGAATCTATGTTTACTCATAGCAATTGTCCAACATTGCTTTGCCATTATATGTAGGAAGAGGGTCTGTATAAGCGTGCTGCTTTCGACCCAATCCTTTCTGTACCTATGGATGATACACATGATTAAGAAAGTTTATGAAATAAAATATGTTTAAAATAAAGGGTTAAATGTCGCACCGACGCTAAATGTCGCACTTTACGTTATCTGACGCTAAATGTCGCATTCCTTTATAAGCATATTAGAAGCTGTACTCCGAGCTGTATGGAAAATATGGAGTTGTATAGACAGAGAGCGTTCATTCAGTCTTTCGATTCCAACTGTAATTGCCCGCAAAATCAATATACTGATGAAAACCTTTAACAATGATCGGTTTAGCCAACAATGCAGACCATTGAGTGACCGTTTTAGAAAGGTTACACTTTCCTTGAGTGACCATTTTAGAAAGGTTACACTTTCCTTGAGTGACCGTTTTGGAAAAGTTACACTTTCCTTGAGTGACCGTTTTGGAAAAGTAACACTTTCATTGAGTGACCGTTTTGGAAAAGTTACACTTTCCTTGGGTGACCGTTTTAGAAAAGTTACACTTTCCCTCTGAGACCGTTCTAGTAAAGTTACACTTTCCTTGAGTGACCGTTGTAGAAAAGTTACACTTTCCTATGGTGACCGTTTTAGAAAAGTTACACTTTCTCTCTGATACATGTACCGTTTTAGAAAAGTTACACTTTCCCTCTGAGACCGTTTGAGAAAAGTTACACTTTCCTTGAGTGACCGTTTAAGAAAAAGAACACTTTCTTTGTGTGAAGTAGGGTGAAATAGACACACGATACCGCTAAAGAGAGAAAGAGATAGGGAGGGGAAAAGAGGAGACAGGGAGAGGGAAAGAGAGAGGAGAGATAAATGAGAGGAGAAACAGAGAGATACAGACAGAGACAGAGACAGAGAGAAAGAGAGAGACAGAAAGAAATTCAGAGAGACATAGAGACAGAGAGACACAGAGACATAGAGACACAGAGACAGAGAGAGAGAAAGGGAGAGATAGAGAGAGAGAGAAATTATTTTGTGAAACTCCTTGCACTTACCACTTTGGTGCCAAATAATTTTCGTCTGCAAGCTGTGCCGTCTACTTGATCCGTTACTTTATGAATATTCATCTAAGAAAAAAATGAAATCATGAATATTTATTAAATTAATTGTTATAATGGCAAATGAATTTTGGTCGAGGCATATACTGTAGAACCATACCTATATTACGTTAAAATAAAACGTAGCAGAACCAGACAGCAGCCGATTGGTCTGGGTCTACTCTGTTTGCAAAGGCGTAGAAAGGCGTATTTATGGAGTAATGAGTTAAATTTTCAGAATTCGCGTTCTTTTTTAGTTATCTCTGCAACGTAACCGGTGTGTTCGGATTCTTACGCGATGGCGTCGTATCTGGATCCAAACTGTTTTCAAGGTAAACACAGATTCGTCCATAACAGAAAGAACTAACGTTTCACGTGATACGCGCAAACTGACCGGCATTTGCAGATTAACACACTGCCCCCTAGTGACGTATTTTTGCGCCTCTAAAAAATTCACATTGTGATAAATAGAGCATTTGCTCCTATAGGAGCAAATGCTTTATTTATCACAATGGTTTCAAATTTCAAAATTCTAACAAAATCCTTTTCTTTAGTTAATGCTCCTTTTCGGTAGGTTAATTAAAAAAGATTGGATCTAAAAATAGCCTAGGAGAAAATGAGTTAAAGAGGAGGTCCCTACAACGATCGCATAATTTCAATAATATCATAAAACTTGGTATTTAGTATGCTCTATCATTATTATGAAGGTTCCCAATTTGAACTTATATCGAAAAATGCCCATGTGATACAAATAAACCAATTTCATCAATAACTGATAATATTTGTTCTACAACACAATATTATCGGCCTTTTCCGTAAATTCTTCCGCGTTTTGTCGATGATCACCCGATCCCTCCATTGTTTACGTTATAGCTTTCTCGGAAGTGGTCGGAGAACCGCGAATAGGGCGAAAAGTTACGAAACTAAAACTCAACCCGAATAAAACTGAAACATCGGGGAGTAAAACCGGGATCGGCGATATCAAACACATGGATGTTTTGTCATTATAAACGGTAATTGGATGGGGCTTTTTGTGATATAGAACTTTTCAGGATATAAACAAATGAGTTTTGTATATTTTAAGTGTTTATGAAACGCGTCAAATGTAGGGACATCCGGCGCCGAGTACTCCGGCATCTTAATATAAGTACATGTACCAGGACCCTTCGACTAGCGTTCAGTAACTTCTCAAAATCTTGAACTATTCGAAAGTTAATACAACATTCTGCATATAAGGATTTAGAATTTGAGCGTACATTATTTTTTCACCATAAGCTTATTGGTGAGTTTCGTTTTCACATAATTTCATACTTTAGTAAAAATTGTCGTCTGCTTCTATTTAGATATTTGAATTTTCTTCCGTTTTAGTTCTATCTCATCATCACAACTTAAACAAACAGTTTGGATCCTTATGAGATGCCGATTTATTCGGCATTTCAGCGGGATCCAAGCTGTCTGCAA